>WAAD01041882.1:808-33016 GCA_013389945.1 Fregata magnificens | reverse complement strand
GGGGCTATAGTTGGTCACTTACCAGACACAATGTACTTTTTTTTTTTTTACGGTTTAATGCAGACTCAAAATAAGAGCCACACTTTTTAATTTTAACGTGACAAGTCAGGTGTACCCACAAATCATGCTGTTGTCATCAGGGTCTTAAAAAAAACATACTTCTTGGAGAAAAAGTAGACTAATGCAGTTAAACAAAGTACATTACAGGAGAAGGAGGGGAAAATCCACAGAGGTGGAAGGGGAAATTAGTGTATGACTTATTAGTACCTTTTAAAAATCTCTCTTCTGTGCCTGAAGTATTAAATAGGGGGCTGGAAAAATGTGGCCTTCCTGCAAGAAAGTATTGCTTCCTTCAGCATAAATACCAGTGTCGTAAAATGTAAGTTTGTCAGTGCGTGAATTGTACTCTTATTGTGGGGCAAGCAAATGCTTCGTGCTATTGAAAGAGTTTTCCTTAATAAAATGCAGAGGCTAGAATTGTAAATCTTTTGAAGTTGCTCCTAAACATGTAATATTTAGCTTGAGAAGCAATAGTGAGGAAATGAACATGATAAGAGCTCATTCAGTAACAGCCCTAAATTGATTATTTCCTTCCTTATGTAAACTTATCAGTCAGCCCTTTGGGCTCACTTCCGAACACCGGCTCAGCACAAAGAGTCTTATCACAAGGAAATGGAATGTAAAAGCCCTGACAATTTTGATAAGGCACGTACTTTGGTTATGATCCTTTCTCTCCCCTCCTCCCTTTTAAATAATTCATCTGCACTAAAAGAGGAGGTGCCTTCCCCCTAACTTTGTACAAATATAAGTTGGTGGTGTTATATTCAGAATAAACCCTGGTTATTCATTCTGCTGGTTTCTCAGAATATTCTTAGGCAAAGAGAGCAGAAGATATCTTGACAATTAGAAGCAGCTTTGGGCTGGGGTGGCATAGGGCTCTGAATAAATTATTGCTGAGTTTTTAGAGGCACTCGTATGTGTTTTAGACACAGGC
Organism: Fregata magnificens; assembly: GCA_013389945.1. Lineage (NCBI taxonomy): Eukaryota > Metazoa > Chordata > Aves > Suliformes > Fregatidae > Fregata > Fregata magnificens. The sequence goes on along the minus strand of WAAD01041882.1, from coordinate 32,022 downwards.
TAAAGATTCTCAGTGGAGAGGATACCATGGGAAACTTAAGACTCTCTGTTTTTATTTGCTACCTATACCCCTTTACCCCATCCACGATGCCAGGTGTCTCGCACCAACATGTGATGGCAGAACCCAGGCTGAAGAAGCATCCAACAGCTCATAGTACAAAAGCCAAACAAGCAAACCAAAAAAACCTACCATGCAAACACCAAACCACACACACAAACGTACATATGGCAAAAGAACACTGACAAGCGAGCTCTACCTGCCAGCCACCACAGCCTAAAACTTCACAGTTCTAGCAGCCAGAAAAACAGCAAAGCAGCCCAAAATACAAATTTAACTTCATTCACTTGTCCCAGTAAAGTAATAATTTAAAAGTGTACATAACAAGTTTTGTGGTTCATTGCATACCAGGACAGCAAAGCCTGATAAAAGTGCTCAAATGACAGTACTGTTTTTGTTTGAGATGTGATGACATGCTCCTTAAGCAAATGTTATAGGCAGCAAATCCATGACCCAGTAAAATACACTCCAGACCATCAAAGTAGTTCTACAGCTTGATGAAATCCACTCGTCTCTAGCAAGAATGACCTAAAACTCCTCAGAGGAAAAAAAAGTGTGGTGGAATTCAGAAAGAATGTTTTTTAAGCAAACAGTGACATACCGAAGTTGAGTGTAACTTTTCCAGTGAAACCTAAAACTAAGCCAAACTTACCTGATTTATTTTTTCTGCAGAAACTCAAATCTTGAGTCGTTTTATGCAAATTAGGGAAAAGTCATGACTGAAGCTGGACTGGCATATGGTTTTGATTGCCAACTTAGCAAAATCTCCTCTCAGGAATACTCATCACCAAAACAATGTCATAAATCAAGAGGGGGCTTAATCCTGACAGTGTTGAAGTTCATGGCAAAGATACCATTGATTTTAATAGGGTTAGGATTTCTCCAAAATTTTCGGATGCTTTGCATGAGGAAGCCCCTAGACTTCTTCACAAGATATCTTAAATGCGTACTGTTGAAGAAAAGGTCTGTTGCGATGGCAAGTATATTTGGTGAAGCAGTGTGACTGTGACAGAAACAAGACTGGAAAAGGGTCATGGAGCAAATCCAGAACGTACCTACATGCACATGAGCACCCAGAGCAAAGGAAGGCTTTCTGATGGAAGATTTGAGATCAGAGTAGATGAATCTATGTTGCCTTTGCTCTCTCTTTGTGCATAATATGAACTTTCATATTCATCTGTGCTTTCTACACCATACTGATATCACCACACCTGTAACAAACTATATGTACTAGCAAGAAAACCTTGTTAATGTTTTGAAAAAAAAAAATCAGAATTAAAAGGGGTAAGGAAAAAAACCTATAGCTTTGCAAAGTGAATGCTAGGTAGCAAAATAAAAGAGGGTGTAACTGCATTGCCTGTCTTTTATTTTTTTAGGCCTACAGCAGCAAAGTCCTCAGGGAAAGGAATTACAGTAGGAGATATTATCTTATTTTAGTGCTGTATTTCCTATCTTAAATTAATAGCGCGTAGGATTTTCATTATAATTGGTATAATCATTCATGAGTCTGTTTTGTTACACAAGCGAGTAAAGAGCACTTTGCTGCTCTGTGAAGCCTGGCTTGTTTTATGGCGTTTAAATTAAGGCTTTCAAGATATTAGTAAGGTGGACAAATACGTTTGCTGAAATTTTCCATCCAACAACCAAACTGGTGTTCAAAGCAGAGAGCAGATGGAAGAGCTGGGACTTTGCACCCATTTCTGTAAATGCCAGTATTTGTGTTTAACTCCATAGGGAAAAAAAAATTATTGACTTCAGATACTCTGCAGCAACTGGCTGTGGCATGCATGGGTTTTGCTTTGTGACACAGAGCTCAAGCACTGGAGAAGCGCAGAGCAAATGATCAGATGGTCTGTAATACAACACAACCTCTGTTCATAATAGGCTTTATTGGTAGTCATAAAAATGAGGGTGGCGTTATACTAATCAGTCATTGATTGCTTGAAGGTAGAGAACAGGGTCAATTTAGAGAGAGCTGTCAGAGATAGTTCCCACTAAAGCTCAGTCGTCCATCTGTGATATGCATGGCTGAGCCTCTTCGGGTTGGATTCTGCCACCTTTACTGAATGTAGTACTATACTATGAGAAAAGGCACACCGGAAAATTTTTGTGGTCTGCTTAAAGGTGGCAGAACTGGGTATTTATTTAGGTCAAATAGACTCAAGTACATGGAGACCTGGGGAGCTTATGCAATGCACTGGCTAAGTGAGCATGGTATGAAGGAGCTACATACTGCACAGCTGAGGAAAGGCATGGATGGAATAACTGCACGCTCTCTGAGTAGGTGTCTGCTGATATTTTATGGTCATCTGGAGACAATTGTGTGGCCAGAGACTTTCTAATAAAAAGATCTGCAGAGTCCCAATGAAAAAAACCCCATGCAACTCTCCCAAAAACTTATGAAAACAGACCAAAGCAGCAGGAGATGAAAAAGATTTTCATATCTTGTGCTTATTAATCATGAGGTTTTGGAAACACGTGAAGATCACCTACTACCTGGGCCAGCCTTCAGGCTTCTGTACTACTTTGAAAGAGTTTGGGCTGAATTCAGGTCTCAGGTATTTTAAAAGATAAACCAGTACCTTTTATTGTCTTGAAACTTGCAGGAACCGTTTTAAGGAGTTCAGCTTGTCTGTTTGGGTTAAGTAGAAGGGCATAAAGTCAGGCTAGTTTATTAAGTAATAATAGATATGTTTCCTTCTTTGCTAAACAGGTACACGTTGTCTGAAAACAAACAGAATGCATGCACAAGGATTCCATCAGGTAACTCTATGTTTATAGACAAAAGTAATTGCAAGATAGTTTTCTCGTACCTGAATTCAGTTTTTGAAAGAGCATTTCCGTTACTTCTCTTTGTCCTTTTTTACAAACTACACTTTTTCCACCAATTAAATATAATTCCTGCTGATAGGTGATCCATTTTCTGCAATGTTGCCAGTCCTGAATAGTTGCTGTAAAAAGATGAAAGTCTTGAATCAAAATGCGTTTGTTGTATACTGTAGCTCTAGTGCTAGTTATCTATTTATTGGATATGTGAAGCTGCATCATACATTGTCACCTGCATTTCCAACAAGCTGTTAAGAGGTCAGATGAGCAACATATGTTCACTTTGCGGGCTGTCACAAGGTTCAAGGGAGTGGTGTTACTCAGGAGCCTCTCTGCCAGCTGGTGTGATAAGCCATGAGGTGATGTATACATAGTGCTCTGTGTCAGACTCAAGTGCTGAGGAACAGTGCAAAGGTTGCGTAGCATGGAGCGGGGAGCGTGTAGCTGCTCCAGTGAGAAAGTTCCAAGGGAAGGGTTGTGCCCTGTCTTACCTGCATGCTTCATATGGCAACAACATGCTGTGGAAGCAAATTATTATCACCTCCTGGGGCCATCTTCTCGGTGGTGTTTAGCGCCCTGTGACTGGAAGGGTTATTGTCAGATCAGGTGCAGGTTGTCCTTTGTATGAGAGCCCTTCTGCTTGCTTGAGAACCAGCTGTTTGCAGTCAGCCTAGGGGTATTTAGCTCATATTTTTGTTTCTGTGGACATGTAATACAGGTGAGACAATCGAGATCTGAATCACTGCCAATATAAGTGGTAAAAATAACCTGGTGCAAACCAGATTCTTGTCCATCTCAGATGGCGTCATGTGATAAGGCAAAGATATGATCTACAGTGGCTTCACAGCCAAGCTGGAGACAGGCATTAAATTGATCTCTGGCTTAATATGGTTGTTCTGTGTAGTTTTTTTCATGACCCCATGAGTGCCATAAGAAAGAACATTGCACACCAATCTGTGAAGTTGCTGTATTTTAAATGTATGTTAAATACTCCACTTTATAGAAGCTGTACCATGGAGCAGATACATTTCCTCTTTTGGAGAGTTAATCCTGTAAATTAGCATTACAACAAAGCCTGAAGAAGCTACCTCGCCTTCCATTTCCTTTTCTTTTGTGGTAGATCAGTTATTCACAGGACGTTCTTAGCTTCTGGAATTGACTCTTTGTTTTGCAAAACCCTGTTCCACCCCTGCTGTCTAGTAGAGACCTGTTCCAAGCTGTGTTCCACTGGCTGGGAACACGTACAGGCAACAGAAATGCTTTTCTTACAAAACAGTCTTTGCAAGTATTGTATCTGCTCCCCGCCCTAAAGAGGAAAGATTTTGTTGAGAACAAGCAGACCTGTATTCATTTCCCCTGGGAAATTCTCCTTGGTGGCTTCAAAGACTGTTACTAAAAATCTGCATTTGAGGAAATGGCCTATACATCAAAACAGGCGAAGAGATTTCTCAGAGGTCTTCCGTCATGATCTGTGACACTTCAGTGCTCGTCATTTGTGCTACCATGGGAATACCTTTCTAAAGTCCCATGCATTGTTCTGCTTGTAATGGTTCCAAAATCTTGAGTCAATTCTGTGAAGTACATTTTGCTTAATTACATCTAGTATTAGAGTTTCCATTCCTTCAGGTATTGGATTCCCTGCTAGTGATGGAAATTACACCTTTCCTTTCATAACCAATAATCATAATAACTGTAATCTACACTCTGTACATTTATTTTGTGTGGCATCATTGACTCTTGAGACTTGCATATCCAAAGGTGACTTGGTCCTGATGCAAATACATGGATATTCCCAGGGTCTGCATTGCCTTGTGTAAATTTCAAGAGGAAAATATATGCTAACATGGAAGACAAGGAATATTAGAAATGCTTGTAACAAAGTTGGAAACAAGTCTCTCCAAACCACAGATACTTTTTTTTTCTGATGGAATGGAAACAGAAAAAATGTTTCAAAGGAACTGACTGTGTGTAAGATGTGATTCAGGCTCATAGAGAAATTAGTTTAGTATCAAATCTTTTGCAGAAGACATGTTTTCATTGAAGGCAGTGAGATGAATGGGACTAAGATAAAAATAATTATTATTTAAAAAAAAAGTCAGTAACCTCTGTGTCTCATCCTTATGCACCTGTCCTGGTGCCATGTAGATGGTTTCTGCATCACGTCTGTTCTATAGAAATTGAACATGCTTTTTAATTGTCTGAGGGCTTGCTGAGAAATTGGTTTGTTAGGGTTACTGCAAATAAAAGAAGATCTCAGTAGTCAATTATTTCTTTGTCTAAAAGAGGTCATTAAATTTGATGATAGAAGCTGTCAATGTATAAAAATATACAACTGAATGGAAGGTGAGAACAAATGCTGACAAGTGTAGTGTAGAGCCGGTGCTCTTGATAAGACACAGGACTGAATTGAGCAAATGGCTCATTTAGCAGGAGGACAGTAAAATCCTCCCTTTAAGGTGATTTAGCTTTTTAGTAAGCATTTATATGGAGACAGGGGTCTACCCTGGTGGATGGAGGTGCTTGCTTTTACTAGGCACTGCAGACGGCACTGCAATATAACTTTAGTTTATTATGGCACTAAAACTATTAAATTGTTATAGTCTTTTTTTTTCACTTGAAGTGAGGTTTGTCTCTAACCAAAAGGGGATAGACATTCTTTTCCTGTGCTAGCTGTTGTTTTTGATGGGCGGTCATCTCTGTGTCTTTTTTAAAAGTATGAGTTCACTTTGTGCTAAATGGCTGCAAGGGAAAATAATATAGAGTTAATTATAAAGGTTGATGAGTAACTCATAACTACGGTAGCTCCACTGAACTTAAAAAAATGTTAAAACAGTTACTCCATTCTCTGTCTTACTGATTAGCATCATCCAGATGATAAAAATTAATGATGGACAGCCACAGGGCTGTCCAGCGTCCTGGGGGACAAGACAAGAGCTGTGGTGGGTGCGGAGGGAGCCCAGGTTAGGAGCCCTCTGACAAGGATGGGGATCTGACTCATGCCCCAAGTAGCAGATAGCTATGGTGGCTGCTGCAGGGCATGCCCCCAGGAGGCAAGTCCCTCAGTGGATAGGTGTGGGTGTTGGATATGTGGAATCCCCAGATCCCTTGGAGTGAAGTCTCCAATAAGGCAGCTGACCATGTTGGACTGAGATGGGGGGCCGTCCCAGCAAAAGGCCACCAGACTGCTCCTCAGAGGCAGCAGGCCCTCTGTCTGATGTCCTGGCTGACTTGTGCCCACCACTGGTGTGTCACCACTGCTTGTGGTAAAAGACTGCTCCTGCCAGCTGTGGCCCTACCCGTCCAGTCCCCCATATGACGTGGGGCTCCTGTAAGGTGCCTGGCAGGCCCACGGTCCTGGGTTCGCTCAGTTGTTCCAGTTTGGATGCTTGTTCTGGGGAGATGCACAGAAACTCTCATTCCGACTTGCAAAAGTGTTTTCCAGAGTCACTCTGAGGCCTCAGAGTCCTCCGAATCACTGAGGTCGCTTAGACATAACCTAAGTGTCTTTAAGAGTCCTTTGAAAATTACTGCCAGTATTTTCTCTGACCAGGTCATTCTCTGCTTACTGAAAAACAGGATGTTTTGTAATACTATTGTGGTTTAACCTGGCAGGCAGCTAAACACCACACTGCCGTTCGCTCACTCCCCCCGCAGTGGGATGGGGGAGAGAACCGGGGAAAAAAAAAAGTAAGGTTCATGGGTTGAGATAAAGACAGCTTAATAGGATAGAAAAGGAAGGGAAAATAATAATAATAATAATAATAATAAAAGAATATACAAAATAAGTGATGCACAATGCAATTGCTCACCACCCCCTGACTGATGCCCAGCCAGTCCCCGAGCAGCGGTCCCCGCTGCCTGGCCAACTCCCCCCAGTTTATATACTGAGCTTGATGTCACATAGTATGGAATATCCCTTTGGCCAGTTTGGGTCAGCTGTCCTGGCTGTGCCCCCTCCCAGCTTCTCGCTGGCAGGGCAGGGCATGAGAAGCTGAAAAGTCCTTGACTAGTGTAAGCACTGCTTAGCAACAACTAAAACAGCAGTGTGTTATCAACATTATTCTCATACTAAATCCAAAACACAGCACTATACCAGCTACTAGGAAGAAAATTATCCCAGCCAAAACCAGGACAAACACTCACACATTTTCCGTCAAACTGAATGAGGTAAAGGTCTTGCAACATGAAAGTCCTCATTTGGACTGAAAGCTCATCTTTAAATTAATGAATTCGATTAGGAAAAAAATCTAAGAACAGTGACAAATGAACATTTTCAAAAACAGATTTACTATAGCGTTTGAATCTCATGTAAGCTTTAGGTCAATTCTTTATTGATTTTATTCAACTGTTTCTTCACATAGAGTAGATGAAATAAGATTTGTCTTCCCATAACAATCCTTGTGTTGATTAAGAAGAGACATGTGCACTCTGTTATTAGGAACCTCTGTTACAGCAGCTCTCACATACCTACTTTGTTGAAAAAAAAAAAAGAAAAGGAAAAAAAAATAGGCTGCCATCACAGGTAAGCTCCAGTCCTAAATCGAGGTCAGATGCTGTGGATCTCATTCAGCATGACAGAAATCCTAGGGCTGTGCAGAGCCTAAACCAAAGCAGGACCCAGTCAGTGCTGCCAGCCCCAGATATGATGCTGACCAGGGATAGAAACTAGCTGGCATTCTAAACCGTGTCTGTGAGTCTCTCCTCAGCATAGTAGCCACCTCATTCCCAAGAAAGTCTCAGCTGTAATCTGAACGTTTTAGTTTAGTCCAGGAACACCAAGAACTTGCAAACTAGAACACACATCTGTCTCATATGGACACCAACAATGAGCTTTAAGCTGTCTTAGAGACTTTTTCTGGATTTTTTTTTCACCTTTTGCTCTATGACAAGTTCCAGTATACTCATATTAGCAGATTGTTCTTATTATCCAATTGAATACGTTTTCCACTGTATCTATCTCACTCCAAGACAGAAAAAAAATTGTAAACAGTCTCATGTATCCCATGTTAGCTAGGTCAGAAACTGTTTATGTCATTGCCTATCATTAGTCAGGTTGACCAGTCTACCCTGGCATACTTGACTTTAAACCAATACCTAGCCTTAACTCCAGCATGATGGTTCTGTTCAGATATGACCTTTATGATTTCAAGCCCTTGCGATCCTTCTGAAGACACTTACTATCTGGGACTTCGAGTCATTTCATGTCTTTTGTAGCTGTATAATTAAGCATTATACAAAATGCTTAAAATTTTATTAAAACACTGGCTGTGTTTAATAGCTAACAAAACTAAACAACAAAATAAGAGCAGCAAACCAGCAGGTATGCTAGGAAAACATGGCAGGCTTGCACAGAATGTAAGCCCTGCTTCTTAAGTGGGTGAGACAGACAATTATTTACTGTGTTTTGAGAGCACCTGGCACTAAGTCTATTGGCCATCAGGACAACTTAAGTGAAAGTGGTGTTTATCGCAGCGCCATGTTAAGTGGATTTGAGTGCAACAGAAATAAACAAAACAGCCTCTGGAAAAGTTTCAGGACTTTCAAACTGGTGAGTGCTCTGGTGTTGCAGGCAGCTCAGGTCATTTATTAGGAGCCAAACAGTCAGCACAAATGAGAATATGTGCTTTTATGTTTGTTGGCTTCTTTCTTTTATTTTTGTTTGTTTCCTTGTAAAGAAGGTGGATTTCACAGAGCTATATTCATGTGCTACTTCCCCTCTCACTTAAAACCAATCTCTAGCCTGCCCATCTGACAGATCCTACATCTTCTTTCAAACACACTCCTTTGCTCTTCTTCTCATAAGAAAACCTCTCCTTTGCTGCTCTACTTTTTCTGGTCTGACATGGACTAGACAATTCTGGTTTCCTGTAAGTGTGGTAAACCATTTAAATTCTTACTAACCATTGTGATATGTGCTGCCTGCTTCTCAGAAGTGATATTGTGGCAGATGATCTAACATGGACAAACTGCATGCTACAAATTCCAGGATGTAATCGTCTTGCAATCTTGCATCTTAGCTGTTTTCTGCAACTAGAATCACCTTTCTAGCCATAAAATGGGCCTCCCATTACTCCTAGCCAAATATCACTTCTTCATTTTAAATGAAGAATGTCAAATCATTTCTGAGTTCTGCATATTACCCAATTTACCAGACCCAGCAATTTCAAGAAGTCCAAGATGGAAATCCAGGACTTTGTTTTCAGATCAATGATAGTGGTGAAGAGTTTGTAAGATATCCCCTTAGCCTCTCCTTTGATCTACTAAAATTTCTAGATGTGGAATGTCTCTCTACATTGTCTTAAAGTTCCCTGTTGCAGAAGTAAGTACTCTGGTGGGAGAAAGCTCATGCAAGCATTTTCTTGTCCGTGGTCTCTTCTGACAGTTGCAGTTGCTCTCTTCAAATATGACATGGGAAGATGAGCGTGGATAACTAGGAGAAGGTCATGGTAGAAAAACAGTTCTGCCATACTTGTTCCTCCCCTCCCTGTGATCCCTGATACACCTTATTCGAGTGGTATCAATTACTGCTGGCCCTGGAAAGAACCTATATTCAGGCAAAAAATGTTAGAGACAAAAGTAAAAAACATTAGATACAAACAACTTTAAAATGTGTTTAAAAAAAGTGAAATTTTACTATCTTATCCTCTGTCATTAAAATGTGAGCATTATTATAGTTTTCTTTCTTAATAGTTAAGGATTTTACATTGAAGTTTAAGAACACGTCCAGAAGGTTGGTACTAAATACCTTTTCTCAAAACTTTGGCTGCTGTGAATATCATTACTATCAAAAAAGGAAAAAAGTCAGCATTTTCACCTTTTAATGGCCTAGTATGAGGCAAAAAGTAGTTTTGATTCTTAGCAATTTCTATTTTTTTAATGGAAAAATGTATTTGCATCTTCAGTTTTACATTTTGGGTTGAAACATTTTCTTGTATCTGGCTTTGAAGTCCAAGCACAATATTTAATTCCTTTAATTATGCCATGAGAATTTTATTGTCTAAAACACTATTTTTTTCTGTTAACTAGCTGTTTCAGTGCATTTATGCTAGATAGAGCACCATTTTCATCAATGATGCATTGAGACTATCAATTACAGAATACTCTAGAGTTTACAAATAGGAAATCTGATGGATTCAGTGTCTCATGCAGCTAACTGGTAATGTGCAGTAACTTATCAGATAACAATTATCCCCAGTAGTTTTACACAGTATTTCTGGGAATCATCCTTTGACACTTTATTTAGAGCATCTGTCAGCATGTATGTTATTAATCTCATTGGGCATCACTCAGCAGCCACCATTCCCCTGTCTGCAGAAGAAGGTAAAGAAACCTGCTAGATTATATGTAGCACAGCCTCTTGAAAGTNTGCTAGATAGAGCACCATTTTCATCAATGATGCATTGAGACTATCAATTACAGAATACTCTAGAGTTTACAAATAGGAAATCTGATGGATTCAGTGTCTCATGCAGCTAACTGGTAATGTGCAGTAACTTATCAGATAACAATTATCCCCAGTAGTTTTACACAGTATTTCTGGGAATCATCCTTTGACACTTTATTTAGAGCATCTGTCAGCATGTATGTTATTAATCTCATTGGGCATCACTCAGCAGCCACCATTCCCCTGTCTGCAGAAGAAGGTAAAGAAACCTGCTAGATTATATGTAGCACAGCCTCTTGAAAGTCACCTGCTTTCTCGTCTGATTTTTTTTTTTTTTTGGTCTTGTTGTCTTTGATGAAAGTGAAAACACATATAACATTGCTGGCTGCTTACCTTTGGTATTATTCTTGAAATATTTGGTGGTTATGATGAAATTGTTCCTGTGATTAAAGAAGTAAAAGAATTCACTAGACAGGGAATGTATGCAAAGAACACCTTAGGATGCAAAGGACTTCCAGAGAATGAGTGCAATCTCCCTGCTCAAACCAGGTCCAGCTAGACCAGGTTGCTCAGGGCTGGTTCAGTCAAGTTTTCAGCATCTTCAAGGATGGAGATTCTTCAACCTCTCTGTGCAATCTGTTCCAGTGTTTGATCACCCTTGTGATTAAAAATATTTGCCTTATATGTGGTCTGAACTTCTGGTGTTCCAACTTGTGTTTATAATTTTTCAGTCTATCTTTGTGCTAACCTCTGAGAAGAGTTTAGCTTGGTCTTTTCTATAGTCTCTGATCAGGTAGTTGCAGATGGCAATGGGGACTCCCCTTAGTCTTCTTTTCGTAAGGCTGAACAAAGCCAGCTCTTTCAGCCTGGCAAACGCTCCAGCCCTCTGAGTCTCTGGGTGGCCTCTGCTGGACTCACTTCAGTATGTTAATATCTTTCTTGTACTGAGGGGGGTCAAAACTGGACACAGCAGTCCAGATAAGGCCTCACAAGGACCCAATAGATAGGAGCAGTCACTTTCCTTGATCTGGCTGCACTCTAATACAGCCCAGTGTGCTCTTGGCTTTCCTCGCCATGAGGGCACACTGCTGGCTCATGTTGCTGTTGTCAGGACCTCCAAATCCTTTTCTGTGAAGCTACTTTCTGTCAGGTCAACCCCCTGTTTTTACTGCTGTAGAAAGTTATTTCATTCCAGATGCAGGACTCTGCTTTTGACTTTTTTGAACTTCATGAAGTTACTGTTAGTCCATTTCTCCAGCCTGTCAAGGGCCTTCTGAGTAGTAGCCCAACCTTCCAACATGTCAGCCACTCCCCCTGGTAAGGCCTGTATAGTCTACAAACTTGCTGAGACTGAACTCTGCCCCAGCAGCCATGTCATTAATAAAGACATTAAACAGTACTGGCCCCAGTATCAATCCTTGAGAGACGTTGCTAATAACCAGCCACCAGCTGGACCTCAGCTCTGTGAGCCTGGAGATCCAGTCAATTTTCCACCCACTTCATTGTCGACTTAGTTAATATCTGACTTAGTTCTAGTTTCAACTCCAGATCAGCTCTGGTTTTCCCAGCTCCATCCCTGCGTGCTTGAGCAATGTCACTGTATTCCCCCCAAGTAGCCCCTCCCTGCTTCCTCCTTCTGTGTGCTTTTTGTGTTTGAACTCAGTCAGGAGTTCCCCGCTCCTCCATGCTGACCCTGTGCTGTGCCTGCTCAACTTTCTACACCTCAGTTTGGACCGTTTTTTGTGCTTTGGGGAGGGTGTCCTGCCGTATCAACTATCTTGCTTAGGCTTGTTGCCCTCCAGGCTGGTCTCTGATGGGATCATGCCCAGCAAATCTGACAATAATGTGAAATCCGCTCTCCTAAAGTCCAGGGCTATGATTCTACTGTTTGTTTTGCTCACTTCTCTCAGGATTTCAACTTCACAGTCTGATGCTCACTGCAGCTACGGCTGCCTTTGACCTTCACATTTTTGACCAATTCTTCCTTGTTTGTAATGGGTCCAGCAGAACACATCCCCTAGTCAGCTCATTGATTACCGGACACATCTACTCCTCCCTGAGCCTTTCCTCTTCACCTGTCCCCCCACTATAGTCACTCTTGGTGTGTTCACCCCTGTCAGTGTCATTGTGCTCACATGAATGAACAGCAAAGAGTAATAGTCCAAGGTCCAGACAAGTCTCATTAGTGTCTCTGCAACATCCCAGACTGAACATCTATCGAGCAACAAACCACCTGGGAAGTAAGACAGGTTGGCAGATTGGTTGATCCTTCACAAGAGAGTCTCCAGTGACTACCATCTGCCTCTTCTTCTTGATGCAGACTTAGGCTCAGCTGGCTCTGATGCATCCCTTGATGGTTCTCATTCCTCCTCAGTTGTTCCTGGGGCACCATACGGGTTTTGCAATTGCAGATCGGCAGATACAAGAAACCTTTCTTCTGTTGCCAGGAGTCACAAGTTTGAAGCATGACTTGTTCCAACAGCTGAGTTAATAACTAAGCTTTTAGCGGTTTTGATAGCAGAGCAAAACTGGCATGGGAGACATGAAAGAGGAGGATCATGTTGGGGGCATCAGACCTTGCAAGAACTCTGATGTGTGTTATTGGGCCAGGAAGACAGAGTGTGGAGAGCATAAGGATGAAGAAACTTTGCAAATCTGGGGAACTACCAGGTGCTCTCATTGAATCCAGTGTGGCTACTGAAGGGAAGGGATGAGTAAATGAATCTACTTTCAAGTGCTGAGGAAGATCAGAATTAGGATGGGTGTCATAGAATAAAATAATCTCCAAGCAATCATTTAAAGCCTTCCTTGCTTATTTTCACACCAGAGAGAGGCAAAATCTCCAAATTTTCCCCAAGCAACCAGAAATTCCACCAAACTAAAGTCTTATTGAAGAAGTTGAGAAAATACCGTGTACGATGTTTCATTCTGATTTTGATTACTTTTGTATTTCCCACTGTATGATAAATTAAATGAAAGTAACTTTGAACAGGAAAATTGAGGAGGAAGCCCTTCTTCCTTACCCTGTATTTGTAGGTAAATACTAACTTAATTTCAAACTGAAATATAACAGAAAAGGATTTATTTCTGCAAAATTTGTTTCTGTTAATGGTCCATATTATCTGTTGATGAATGTCTGAGCAATTGTACTTTAGACTCTCCTTTTGAAAGAGAATGGGATACCTTTACTAGCGTGATGAATATTAAATACTCAGTCTTGAAAGGGGTGTCCTCTGTTATGCCTAAAGTCTCCACAGGCCTCGAAGACTATTTACCCCTTTTATTTATTTAAATCCTTTGATGACTGGACTGTGTTCTGGTAAATCTATCTGTAATGTTAGTGGCCTAAACCCGCTTTATCTTTTTCTTAACAAAGTATAGTTGATAAGACAATTGAGAAGAGAGATATCACTGAAAATGGCTGGTGTACTAAAAATGTATCATACATACTTTACGTGCATATGCTTCGTACATGGTCATCACCACTATGAAATGTTAGCTTCTACTTTGTATGTTGTAAACCAGCTTCTTAATAATGAGTTTGTGAGATGTCGCGTGTTAGAAGCCAAAGCTTCCCAGTGTTTTTTAAATTTTAATTTTTTCTGCCTTACATCACTGAAGATCAGAAAAGTGTCTGTGCCTAAGGTGGCACACTACTTGGACACAATGACTTGAATGACATACTGAATTCTTCAGTTGCAACTACTCAGAGTGGTTATCTAAAGTGTTGGGTGCTTATAAATTTAAGCAATATCAATTTGGGTATTTAAGTCATTTTGGAAGATTTTTGTTTAACTGTAGATAAGGGAACTCATTGCTTGTAGTGTATGTACTAATGCAGTTTACTCTTTCCTAGAAATGTTTTCAAAACCAGCTCCCAAGTCCCTTTGAAGCTAAGGCAATTCCAAAACCCAGCAGTTTGTTGCAAATAGACTGCATTGTTGCAGCAGACTGTTGCAAAAAATCACAGTTGACTCCCTGGTTCGTCTGAACCTCTTTCTAACATTTCTTGTAGACTTTTCCCAGACAATATGCCCATGAAAAATGTATGTTGCATTAAAAAACATTACGAAGCATCTAACCGCAAGCAAAGTTACAAAACCAAATCCACCCTAAGGGGAAATGAGAAACAAACCCAAAAATCTAAGCCTGGGTCATAATGTTGCTTTTCTGTATCACAAACTCATTATGAAGGTAGCTTTTACTTAACCTCTTAGTTCTCACATCACTCATGTTAATGGCCAAGTTTCTGATACCGGTGACATTTATCAACTGATCATCTGTGACTCCATGAGTCACTGTCTCCAGGCATGACATAAACCACTCAGACTCTGTGCTAGGGTCACCTGGACTTTGTCACTGTTTAACAATTGAAAAGGAGCAGTATTTTCTTAAAGCATAGGCCAGACTCTCCAGTGATGTAAATGAGCACAAGAGAAGCAAAGTCAATAGAGCACTGACATTTCCTAACGCTCAAGGCAGTTGAGCAAATGGTGAAGCTCTGTTTTCCCTCTGCGCTTTCTTTTCTTTGCTCATTTGTTCCTTTGCTCTCTTCAGTTAAATCAAACATACTTAGATACATGCAGTAGTTGATAAGCAGCTGTCAGCTTATTGCATCTGAATACTAGGATGCGCTGACTATATAATAGATGAAAAATGTTGGGCTGTTCATCTTTTGCTCTGCATCTAATGTAAATCTAGAAGTAATGACAAGATTATTTGGTTTTCTGCTTTTAAAGAGAAGGCCTTCTGAATGCAGAGAATGGTTATCTTGGTGCTTTTTTAGAGAGTATAAAAAGGTAACGTAGGAGTAGCACATAGGAAGGAAGTGGTTTATTTACTCTGCTTTTTAATATGGTGTTGCATTTTGGCCATGCAAATGTTACAACTCTGTATAGAAGCTTTGATTTCTTAAGAGGCAGAACATTCAAATGAGGCCCATGGCTAATTCTTTCCCATGCCCACATCTGTGAAGAAAACTCGGTGGAAAGAGGGAGAAATGTAAAGGCACTGTCTCTTTAAAGACAATTCACATCTCACTTCTTGTGCAGTTTAAAGTCTGTATCAAACCTGAGACCTGCAAACTGCCTTTGCCCTCTTCACATAGGCTGCAGTCTACTGCACCGCTTCATACAGCTAGTAAAGCTCTAGGTAGAAGAGGGCCCAACTGCAACATGGGGGCCAATGTTTATCGGTGAGCCAGAGCCATTGACAAAACTGTGTGCTAATTCAGTCCTGTTCTTGGCAGCTAGTTTGAGAATACACACAGACTTTTTCCAGGGCAGCTGGGGCTCCAAGCCCCAGGAAGTCAAAAAATGCATGCTTAGTGAACTTCTTGAAAATTGCGGTTCTTCTATTCCTGACCTGGTAAGTAAAAGATATTGATGAAGTTCAGAAATTTATAGTAGCGCAACTTTCATCCAAGTGCCTGACATGTATTTCTTTAGTACGTGAAGTCTTTAAAACAGTAGCCTAGGTCAGGAGAATCAGACCACTGACTCAATGCAGAGAGTTTCTCATTGTCAAAACACTGTCTGAAACTTCTACTGGGAATTTAATACTGCTGCTAGTGTGCAGCTGCTGGTTAGTCAAAGGACACGCTTATCCGTATGTCTCTGCTACTCTACTTCAGTCCTGCCCTGAAATAATGTGCCACAGGATCCATTTCTGGACCAACAGCAGAAGTCACCAAACAATCCTTTCAAATTATTCTGTTGACCAAATGAAGGTTTAACTTTCCTCTAAAGACAACAAGGCCAATGTAATGTTGAATGCTGTAATTAGCTCCATATGTTTTGAGGCATTAGGGTAGAGTGAAATGACCAGAAGTATACTAATAAATAAAGACCATATCCTGGTATTGATCTGCATGTGGAACTCACCTCTGAAATCAATAGGGAGCACTGAAAAAAATCAATGGCAGGATACGACCCTTAGATAAGCTAGTTTCAAATCATTCTGTCTCTCTACTACGAGACGACAGGTTACTTTGTGTTATCTAAGCCCTCAAACGTCCTCAAGAAGTTTGGGAAGTAGGAAAAAGCCACACAGACAGGAACTGATATAGAAAGATTTATATGACAAAATACCTGTGTTTTGTAAGGCCTCGACTCGTCACTGCTTTTTAATATCAACTCTGTGGATGAAACATTTAAATGGTTTCTTGTAATTGAGACTGAAAGTCTCGCAGAATACCTTGGGGAAGAGTGAGTGATGTAGTAAAAGGAACCAGTGTTTACGTGCCCTTCCTGCTAGCATTATCGATAACCTCGCCCTGCATTATAACATGGGGAAAACTCTACAGAAATTAGGCCTTCAGGCAATTGCTCTGCATGAGAAGTCAGCCATGTGTTGAAGAGAAAATGGAGCTAGGAATCTCAAGGGACACAGCATAGCTTTTTTTCTGAGATATGGTTTTGACAGATGAGCACAGTATAGTGTGGTTATTTTTCCTCTACTGGGTATCAAAAAGGCCTGTTTTTGCAACACAGAAGTTATGTTTCTCGGCTGTATTTGCTTGTGTTAGATCAGTGCTGTGTAGGATCTTCTGAAGCACAAGACTGCAAACAGGGGCCTCACTGAAGCATGTTACAGGTCCCTTCAAGCTCACAAACTTGATTTGTTTCCTTCAGAAACCAAAGTGAAGGGATGGGCATATGGACGCCTGGATACCTGTCCGATATAGCATCAGGATGCAGCTGAAACTTATACCCAGACCTAAGTGCACCAGTCCTGGCTAACTAAGTTTGATGCTCCCATGACCTGAATTAACAAATGGCTTTAAGATGGCTGCATGGATACCGCTCTCACTAATTGTTTTCTGCTGATTTCCAAAATTTTTTATTTGCTGGGAGAGAAATCCTCAAGCAAATGTTTCTGGGAGTGAGAAAAACTTTTTTTGATACCCCAGAGTTTTTATGTGGTCTTACTCTGATGAACATTGTCAAATTCTAGTAATTTGGTACGAGGCATGCTTAATGTCAGCTAAAAAGAATTGCTGTGATATGGAGAAAATGGTAGATTTGAACCTGAAAAAAACCTGAACCAAAGGCATTTACCCAAAGAGTTTCTATCTTCAGAATAACAATCTTTACTTGCCCTTGCTTGTCTTCTGCCTTTTTTTTTTTTTTTAAATTGCATGCGCATTTAATGCACGTGAAATGTTTCACGTTGCCAGACATGGTTTAAGCCTGCACTCAGAGCCTTGTGGACTTCTTGTTGCTAATACTGGAAGATGTAATCTAGCCAAAATCCCCTCTAGATGGCTCTGATGCTTTCATTACCTTACCAATGTTTGCTTAGATCCTTGTCTGACTCTTTTCCCTATCTGTAGCTTTTTTCTCATTTAGAATTGTAAGTTTAAAAGTTCCTACTTCTTTTTATCCATGAAGGAGATCTATCTCAGTAATACAAGCTTTTGCATGCTGCCCCATTAGTGTCTCATCTTAATCCATGCCTTGAGGGTCCAAATATATGGAGGATAGAATAATTCAGTCTCCATACAGAACTTGGACTCTTCTCAGACTGTGCCAACAAGTGTGCCAATTAAAATTGTGTTTTCATGACATTGCAAGCCAGCCCATTGCAGAGAATGTGGATGAGTAAAATGGGTTTATAATTTAGGTTTCAAAAAAAGAATGATTTTCCCTCCAAAACTATCTGACTTGTATCGTGTCATTGTTCACGATTTAGTCGGAACCTGGAATGCTACCTTCAGATTATGGGAGCTGGCAAAATTAATAACCTGGCAAAAGGGGAAATATTCACATAACTCTTGGCAAAAAACCAAATCAAACTATTCTTTTTAATTGCAGGTGAGTAATAACACTCTTACATTTCATACAAATAACGTCAGCACTCTCCTGCTCTGTGATTGATGGGATGTTTTAAGTGGAGTGCTTTAATTCAGCACAGCTGGACGTCTCTTGTTGGATTCCCCTCCTAGTCTAAGAAATTTTTGGTTTTAGATGTATTGGCAACAACTTACCCTGTTAAGGCTGAAAAATATCCTTCAAGAGAGTAGATGTTGAATTGTCAACTCTTTGCTTGGTCAGTATCTCTGCTAATGAAAACTGGGGATTACTGTTCGGCTGTTTGTTTGGTTTTTTGAACCAATTCATTTGGCGTTCAAGGTCTTGTTTGAGCTTTTGGATTGAATTGTAATGGTCTATCACGAGTAACATGTCTGTAGCCTAAGTGCTTCCTCGTAGTACTTTCAAAAGGAGTTTTTCCTTTCCTGGGATCTCTGCCATTTTGTTGCTTCCCATGGCTAGGATTAAGCAGCTGGCTGCAGACTTAGGAGACTTTAGCAGAATTCCCCACACTCCTTTAACCCACGTGCGTGGCAAGTGGCAGAGGAGGGCTCCTATGGGGGTCATAGGAAAGTGCTGACAGGGAAAACCACGCATTTAGCTTGTGTAGACGCTTGAGACCCTAGCTTAAATCCAATGCGGATTTGAAGAAGGGGATTGTGCAGCACTAGTGTACAATCCTTCATACCATGTGCAAGCCACGGTGCTTTGCCAAGCCAGCCAAGGGCATATAGGGAAAGAAAACTGCTCAGTGTTTTGAGAAAGGAGGAAGACTTTAAACCATTTCTATTAAGCTTCCGAAAGGGAGGACTTTAACTGTTCGGCAAGTGGAGCAAAAGGCAGGATTCTTTGAGGATCTTACCATGCTACCAGCTATGGAGTTCATTTAAACTAGGCATATATCCACTTAGTGTATTAAGTTCCCTAGCATCAGGCTCACATGGATTTATTTACAGTCTCTGACTAGAATCAACATGAGCTTTCAGAGCCCTGGAGTATATAATAACAGGAAAATCGTGGCTCTAGTTAAACACATCCCCAGGGAAAGCCTGGTAAATGTCCAGAGTAGTGATTAGGAAAGGTTAACTTATGATGTGACAAGGAAAGTAGTACAACTTAGATAACACTAATAAATGGCACTGGTGCCAAAAAATGATAGATTATTCTGATGTGTTCTGTTAAAAAAGAAATAAATAAACCAAGCAGTTTTTAGAGGAATATCCTGAATCTATCTGTGACTATGTACAGTTACTTACTATTCTAGCATATCGATTTGGATGTCTATGTGTGGAAAATGTATTACCGAAAGAATTATTTAATATATAAGGAATCATCTGGTGTGCTCCATGCAGGACAGGACATTATACAAACTTCCAGTTTGTGCAGCTGTCATGAGTGAGCACCCACAATACCACTTACATTGGAGGCAAATACCAGTAATAGAAAGCATTTACTGATGACTGAAAACAAATTTGCAAGGGAGAGACAATTTTCTCTTTGCTCTGGTTGGTTTTATGCTCCATACTTTGTAATCCTTAGATTATGGAGTTAGTAAATTTTTTGCCTTAAATAAGCAAACCCCTAAACTTCCAACATTAAAAAAGCCCTCTTTTTCAAGGATTAGCTATTTCATTATTGTGGATTTTCTGATGTTAGAATGTACCCCACAATCTTCTTTCCTTCTACTTTAGTTATATGAATTATTATTGCTGTGTTTCTGGCAAATATATAGTTTTAGACTTTATTCCTTGTTATGTTGCAAGCTCTTGGTCTTGTACAGACTTTCAGATATGCTCTCCCTCTTATACAGTGATCTGAAATACAGATTTCAGCGGCAGAGTTCATAGTGAAAAAAATAAAGCAACACTTGAAAATTTGGGATCTAAATAGTTCTGTCTTGCTCAGTAGTTGAATAATTGCTCAATATTCGGGACTTCCTGTTACTCTGATGGACTCAGCATGTCTATTCAGCGCCAACAACTGTGGTGCACAGATATCTGCTCTGTCTCTGAGAAATCCTGGTTTGTCCATGGAGTACTGTCTGGAAATCATAGAGCAGGTCTCACAACTTGAGCGGGGCCCTGCACCGACACACTCCTACGGCATCCAGTTTGGCAACTAGTTTAGCTGCTGTTTATTTGAGTGTCACTGTATTACGCTCCACTACACTGTGTAGACATACTCAAGGTGTGTCTTTTAGGGGAGTTGCTGGAGACACGTCTTAGCACAATGAAAAGCAGAGACTCCTTACTGATGCATTGAGATCCTGTGGGTATCTGTAAAAAGCTCTGTTTCCTCAGGTCTGTTCTTGAAGTCTGAAACAGATGTTTTATTACACTTTCGCTGACTCTAAGGAAAAAAAATCTCTCCACTTCAGCAGGAAGATGAGGCATCCTGACAACAAAATTTTTGTTCCAAATAATATAATGTGTATTCTGTGGCACATAAAGGAAAAGCTACTCAAATTACTAACTAGGGAGACGCTTTCCGCACCTCCCCCATAATGGATAAACAATATTTGCCTGGATGATGCTATTATAAATCATACATCTATTATGCAATAATGCCAAAATGTTAAAACTTGAGTGTTTATATCCAGACTAAGCTAATTTTCAGCAATGTCTAACATAGATGCTTTATACCATGGCCTACAAGATGTCTCACTGAAGTGTAGGACATGGTATGTCCCTGACTCCTTTCCAGATTCAGGCACTCAGTCTAATTTTGGCAGTGGGTGAGATTTAAAGACCTCAACATCTCTGAACATCAGGCCAATTCTTCAAGGCTTGCGCAGGCATAACAAGATTTGTATCAGAAATAAGAAGCTGGCTACAGACGTAGTTACCAGTCGAGAAGGTCTCTGTGTTACGTTAATATAGGTGTGGACCTATGGTTGCTTTCTTTCTGGCACAGTTTCTTATTGCTACTCTTACTCTTCTTCTGATACGATGGTAAGGATTTCAGCATGTTTGCCATGTTAATGGCATTCTCAGTATTGCTATGGGAAGCATAAATAGGCACCTAGGGCAGCCGCCAGCCTTGTTAGGACCACAGTCTTTCACAGAGGCACTGCCATAGAGGCAATGGATCCAGCTAGCATGGGAGGCTCCTGGGCAGCTCCTGTCTGTGGCTCTTTGCACAAATCCCAGATTCCCACCCGACATACGGGGAGCACAGCCAGGTGGTGCCTGACTGGGCTGTGGGAAATGAGGGATTTCCCTGTCGAAGTTTTTCCAAGACAGCTCGCAAGGTATCCCCTCGTGCCCAAAGTGCTGCCATTTCTCTCTTTCTTGAGCTGTGTTGTCTGATCAGGGAGGCAGTTCAAAACAAATTGGCTTCTTGTCTGGGCTCCAGGAGGCTGATGGTCTAAAATACAAGAAGAAAAAGAATAACACCATAAAAAGATGTGCTTTTCAGCCAGCTAAAAATGAACATATTTGCCACGGAGACCAAACAAAACCTGGTTTTTTGTTTTTATCAGCTTTGCTTACAGGATACATGAACAGGCTTCATTTACATAAAGGTGCAAAGTTGAGAAGAAAAAAAAAAAATCAGTTCTGTATAAACTTCTCAGGAAAAAGACACCTTTTCACTTTTGCTATATGATGAGAGAATCACTAAACCAGAGCAAAGCATAGAAAAAGGATGTATCAAATCTGAGGGCAGTTACTGTAATGCCCTAGCTTTTCCTTTAATTCATTTAATTAAGAAGATGTTTGTAGCGTGTAATACGATTTTTTTTTTTTCTCAATTGGCTGCGGTCACAGCTATGACTCTCTATGCAGTGAACTGAAGCTAGAATCCTATGTGGTTCAGGCAGTTAAAAATATTAAAATTACTTTCTTTCCTCCTGCTCTTCCAAGCTTTCTTCTTTGCAGATGGCAGAGGACAATATGCTGGATCTGCAATAACACTGACTCAAAATTCCTTGCTAATTGTAAGATAACTTCCTAAAGATTGCAAGCAAAAGGAAGTCAGAGAACAAAGCAATGTCAAGTATGCACATGTCACAACACAATGTGCTGATTCCAAGCCTTTGGAAACATGCTGAAAGACATGTCTGGAAAAAAAAAACCAACAGGGAAGTGCTTCCACGCAGTCTTTCAGCATGAAAACAACAGCTGAATGTGCCTGTTCCCACCAGGAAAAAATACCCTGAAATAACAAAAGGTGCTGGAAAGCTAGAAATGAAATCATCAGATGGCGAGTACACTCTTTTGTCTGTTCCTAAAATTTACATAGACTGTACTTCCACTACATTGTAAATCAAGGGATCAGTCTGGAGTAGTGTCTGACTGTGAGGTGCCAAGAAGACCAAGAAAAGTGGAATGTATAAACAGGTCTCTCTTACAATGAGGGACTAGTAGAACAAAACAGAAGTAAAGCAAACAAAGGGCCACACTTTCAGATAATGTATCTGCAGGAATGCAAACTCTGTGCATTCCTGATCACTCCTGAAGGTACAAAAGACACACTCTTGAGGAGAATGGCATACACAGTGTTTCTTTGTGAAACAGTCTGCATACATTCCCTTCATAACCACAGGTAAATCTTTGCACCATTGGTGTACTCTAAAGATGTAAGTGTTTTCAATTAGGTCTGTCACTGTTGGCTTGCTGAGTCCAATTTTCTGTCACCTTCAGAGCTACGGGTTGAGTAAATTCCAGGGGAAAATTATGGGATCCCAGTGAAAGATGACATGTACAACACAAATGAAGCACTGCATGCATCTGATTTAAGATGTTACAAAATATCACCTCCAAAACCAGCGGGATATCGTACATAAATGCAAATGAAGCAACATTCAGTAATGAATAATGATGTGACTAGGCATATTTCTTTCAAAGCGGACAGAAGGAAATGAAATTATCCCTAGTTTCTGCAGGTAGAAACAAATACCGAGATGAAAAGCAAGTTTCCTAACATTACATATCAGCTCAGGAATAAATTCTCTCTCTTCAGATTCTCAAGTGACTTTATGAAACTGTTCCTTTTTGTTAACTGCCAGGCCCCAAAGAGCACTTAGGACAAGTGCACCTGAAAGGCTTGTTTTGCGTTCAGTGCTTCTAGTTGTGCTCCCAGAGACACATGCCATAAAATGACCTCAGAGTTTGTTAATGTTTCCTACAGTGGGCATAATATGCATGAAAATGAGAACCCAACCTTACTTTAAGCAAAAGTTATTTAGGTACATTTTATCAAAATTTTCCAGAGAGATGTTAAAATCTAGCATAAATGTTTCTGCCAAGTATAGAAAAAGTATTTCTGTGATTATAAAGGCTGAACATGAAACTATTTATTTCCCCTGGCTGCAAACTGTAGTATCTCTCTCAAACCTGTTTGTCTGTTAGATATTCCTTGTCAGTGTAATTTTGGGATTCAGGTCTTTCTTGCTGATTCTAATTTGGACTCCGACTGTATGAAGCACTATTTAAATTTGGTGTTCAGCTGTCTTCCATAGATTTTTATGCAATTAATGGATTTCTCCTTCCCTCTTGGATGAAACTGAGAATATGTGACTGAGTCTCACTATAGCATGTGATGGTCATGGAAAATGTGGCTTCTTTTGAACCAACACTCTTTTTTTTTATTATTTGTGTGACCAAAGTGAGTCTGACCAAATTGAGCCTTCTATTTTCTTAATTTCACTGCTTGCCATACAAGTTAGTAGCTTACTTTTCTGAACTGTGGTCTGTTATGGTTCCAGGACTTTATGCCCACATTGTGTCTATACAGGCAATAAAATTTGCACCACTTGCCAGTCCCAGGCAGGCACGATGCATGCGTACAGCAACATGCTGGAGGACTGGTGTCTGCACTGCGGTGTAACACTAATGCCCATGTGTGCAACTTCACCCTGTCATCACAAGGCAAACAGCTTTGTACCAGCAGTGAACTTGAGAGCATGCCACAAGATGCCAAGTATAGACGCTAAGCAAATTTACACTAAAAAGAAACCCTCTGCCATAGTAAATCACTATTGTAAATGCCCTTTGAGGCTGAGACTATGCCTGACTGTAACACAGCCAAATGAGGGAGTGAGATATTCTGTTACTGCTGTGCTTGGCCACAGAAAATTTGGGAGCTGGTAGCATCAGGCAGGTAATAAGGGACATGAAACTGTTAGGCAATCAAGGGAAAGAGAGGTGGGGAATGCACCTTAAAAAGAGCTTTTGGTTTGCCCTTTTGTTGGGCCTGCCAGCGGTTTTGAAATAATGCAAAGGAAGGGCCTGTAGTCCCAGGTACGATATTCTAGCAAATTGCTTTTCCAGGACCAAGGGAATAGCGTCTTTCATCGTAATTCCTCCTCGCAGACCCCTGCGTAAATGAATTGAAAGCTAACTTTAGCTAAAAAAAAAAAAAAAAAAAAGAGAGAAAGGAAATGCAAAGGTTAAACCCAAGCACTATTACACTGTCCGAAAGCACTGAAGAGATTGTAGCAGGTGGTCCCACCACCTGTGCGTGTCTACTTCCATTCCAAATAATCTCCTTACCGAATGCAGGGAGGAGCAGACAGCCGGGAGGGTCCCACAGGAAGAGCAGTGGCTGAAAAACAGAGTGACTAACCAGAGAGACAGGGACCTGCAGTGCAGGGAATACATGACGTGGGGAAGGCGAAGCAGGGTGAAAAACACTAGAGACAGATCCTTGTCTCATTTACAGCTTGTATATCTACAGCAATGCAGCTGGCTTCAGGGGCAGCCCTTCGCATTTATGTCATGTTGGTAATGGATGGGAAGTAAGAGGTCCTGCAATTCAAAAGTATAAGCTACCATGTTCTAATGGCTTGCAGAGAAAAAGGCCAATCAAACAATGCTTTTATGATAGCACCTATTTTCTTTATCCTTCCTAAATTGCTACAGGAAATGCTTTAATTTAATAGAGTAAGCGGATGCATTGCACGAATTCCAAATGGCACGCTAACAACATAATGATCCCTACCCTCTGCATTGCAGGGAGGACTGTGGTTTGTTTCTCAGTGGGCTGCACCTACAATAGCTTTTTATGACTGTCAAGCTTTGACTAAAAGAAAAAAAAGGGCTGGCTGAAAAAGAAATAACAATAAAGACCGTTCCTGTCATGTATCTGAATATTCCCTTTCACTCATTCTTTTCTGTGCATGAAATTTCTTAGGTAAATATAGCTAGAAGGGGAAAGGTACCTCAAAGGAGCCCGCTGTTGGCAGCATGTATCCTCACATTCAAGTGAGATCTTTTGAAGTGAAAGCGTTCTCAAAGTTGAGGACTTCTGTGTCAAGCTGCCTGCTGGGCATGACGCACACCCCGGAGCTGATGGCTCTACTTTTTCACAAGCTGTTCTTTCGCAGGGGAAGGTTCTTGCTCTTCATGTGGCAGCCAGTATTTGCTTTTCATCAGGTCTGCTCGCCTTGGTGCAGCATTGCACTGACACAGCTAAGTGGCTTCTCAGGTGGGAGCCAGCTTGGCAGCGCTTTGCCACCTTCCACTTTGCACCCAGAAGTGGTCCCTGAGTTTCTTGTAAATTTTACATCTAGGCCCAAAGGCTTCCAGAGCTTCCTGTCTGCACCGTGCAGTGCAGAATACTTTGTGATAACCTCTTATGGGGTTGACTGTACAAGCCTCGCTGCTTTTCTTCCGTCTGTTCCTCATTGACAGGACATTTTTCTGTCCTGTAAGGATCAGCGTGGTAACAGCCCTGATGCTAGATTTGCTGTTCTGGGAGGTCCAGCTGTTAGTCCTGGACTTTCCTTAATCCCTTCTCTATTTTAGCAATACGAGAGGATATGGACAAAAGTGAGGCCTGTTGAAACCTATCAGAAAGGTTGACTGGCACCCTGGGTAAGGGTGACAGACCCCAGGATCCACATTTTCCATCGTGATAATTATCCATAAAAATGAACACTGTAGGAGAGCTAATCCCAAAACATCCAGCATCGCTTCTGCAAACTTTAGTGGTTTGTCCTGTTGTAGCATTACTTTGTATTGTTTTTTCATTGAAGGTACCTTCGCTTTGGATTTAACACTGTAGTCTCAAAGTAAAGTATTCTTCATCTTGATAGCTATTTGGCTGGTTCATTTTGAGCAACGGTTTTGAGATCCTTGAGTGGAATATTCTGAGTTCAAAGAATAGTACTGCAGTTTTCTTTCGTGAATCAGAAATACTTCTTTCATTTCTTGCATGATATCGTCAAGACAACAGTGTCCTAATTGCACCTATACTGTTCGCCGCAGTGTTTTGGAGTACACAATGTTTTGGAGAACCACAATGTTTTGGAGCAACTTTTGTTATGGAAATATTTCCAAACCTGAGCAGCTTTTTTTTTCTTCCTTTTTTTTTTAAAGTATTTAAAATCCGTAAGTAAATATTTATTCCTGGCTAGAAATTACTTGACATTTAAGATCTAGAGCAAGAGGCATTTTTTTGTTCATATGACTCTCAGAATACACAGGCTTACTGCTAACTTTTCAACCAAAAATGCCACATATGCCGAAGAAGGACTAAGGTTCTAGAAGTGTAAAAGTTAGGAAATGAAAAGCGATGACTCTCTGCAATTATAATATCTCAGAAATATATGACATTTTCTATTATTCTGTAGGACAATGACTTTATACCATCATATACTTACACAGTGTGGCCAATTTTATAGTAACTTTTCATTCATCAATTTGGCACTTTTACAGTCAGAGCTAGCATTGCACTTAACATGCTTTTTTAATATTTGATTTCCCTGACTAAATCCTAAAACAAAGACAAGAGAGATTAAAATAACAAGAACTACATTGACCTAAATTCAGTTCAAAGTTTATGCTGGCTTCCACTGTATACTTTTAGCAGAGAAGCAAGACGTTTGTTGGTAAATGAAGTAGCAGAAATGCTTGTGCTGTCCCCTCTTGTGAAAGGGTCCTGTCAGGACAGGACAGGCCTGGAAGGACTTGGCATGAAGGAGTGGCAGCAGTGTTGGTGACAGCCTCTTCAGACCTCCTCCTTCCTGGAAGTGTATAATCCTGTTGATCAGAAGACTTTTGGTAGTAATACTTAAGGTTCCTGCCCATATGAATCTTCCTTAGGGATTCTGAGCAGGGTCTCAAAACTGGATAGGAAGAAACAATTCATATTGCTATGAATCTAGTTGGAGAACTTTGATAACTGGAGTAATTAACAAAAGCAGCAAAATGCATGTGGTAAGATTCAGATCAGGGCAGCAAGAATTTTTGTTTGTGTTGTCATTTCCATATTGATCACAACACTGGCCAGAAAACAAGGGAAGAAGAACCAACTTTATATAATAAAGTTTCTGCTGACTTCACTCCAGGGCCATAGCAATTCTTCCCATTTCAGGAAGAGCATCCTTTCCCAGGTGACTCCTAATATTCTTCTTTCTTCAGCTCAGGTAAACAGAAAGCTGTTTGGTGGCGATAAAGGCTCAGTAATCACACTAGAGTTAATTTTCAACTATATAGAAAAGCCATCTGAAGATGTCACCTGCCAGAAATTCTGTGCTAAGGTTGCAAAGCCCAGAACTTAAATGTTAGGAAATGTTGTATTCATAACTGCCAACAGAACCTTGATTCAGCTCCTTTGTGTGTTAAGATATAGTCTTTAATTGCATAATCACATACTATTTTTTCCAGAGGACCTCTGTCTCACTCAGGGCACAGGACCTACAAGAGGGCTGAGTAGAGGTTATGCAGGCACACATAAATCTGCCACTTCCTAATTTAGCAGTCCTTGACTTTGCAACCTAAATAATTTTGCTTTCAGGGAGATACATATTATTTTTTTTCTTACATCGTGCTAGAGGAGCATTCTGTAAATGGTTTCCTTTGGTGGGACTTTGGACATCAGCTTGCGAAGGCTCCTAAAGGAGACATAGTTAAGAAATAGATAATCCAGTAAACACAGCCTCCATGCGTTTTAAACATGCATAGACTAACACTTCATTTGCTCTCAGTTTGGAGTGTCACATGGTGTTTCAAGTGCTAAAAGATTTACTATGGTTTATGGCTCAAATTTTTCTAACTCAATTTGTCGTTTAGCACCAAACTCCCCTGTCCCGCAGCACACTCGAAGGCTAAAGGGCATTGAAGCATTCTCCTGCTTAACTGCCCATGGATTGGAATAGCTCTCGTGACCTTTCTATTGCTCTTGGGATCTTTTATGAAATTAATTATTAAAATGCAAGGCCTCAGGTCTATCTGTGACGTAATGCTTGAGGTTTTCAGTGCAAAACCAGATTCCCTCAGTCACAATAATTTTTATGCATTAAACAGTTTCTGCTTGAAAAGAGAGGTCCTTCGGTATAATTTTGGTTTTTTTTAATCAACCTTATTACCATTTTGCTCTTCTGCAAAGCCCTATTAACTGAGTGCATTTCCATTAAATTTCAAAGTACATCTTAGTCTTTATGACTGGATGTTACTTTTAAAACACGCAAGTTCTGGCAGGTATGACCTCAGGTGCAAACATAACTTTATTTGCTAAGAATAAGCTATTTAGCTATGTAGCTTTGATTATGGTTCCATAATTAAAGTGCTTGGACACTACTACAGTGAATGGGCTGAAGCTACAGGTATAATGAGCAGGAAACAGAAACACAGATAAGAAGAATGAAGCTTGAGGAGTAGGTTGTCATATCCAATTCTGCTAACCTCGTAAATGGCAGAACATCTTCCCCAGTCATTTTGAGTCAGCCTTCAGACAGGTAAGTGAGGAGGATGTTACCACAGTGGAAGACTTGGAAAGAAGAACAAGAAGGTTGAACAGGGGGGATTTTGGAAAATACCCAACCTTGACTTGCATTGAATGTTAAGTACAACTTAACAGTATTCAGAAAGAGTCCTTCGGTCCAAAAGGCTTGTGTTTAATAGGTGGCCAAGTCAGCGAGTTTGTAATTTGTAAAAAGAATTTGCTACAGAATTGCATATCAGTCTATCGGAACAAGAGTTATTGAGTGGCAAATGCATTTTAAGGCCTTTTAGTGGCAGCTCCACAACTGATCCTACAAACAGAGATCTATTGCAACCTAGGTTTTCATGCCTTCAGCAAATGCTGGTTTTGAGTAAGAATTCGGCTGTGGAACATTGAAAACCTTCAATACAGATACGCGTCTGGGCTGTATAATAGATGAGCAATCTGAGGCAACACTGAAAGAATCCTTCATTTTCCTCTTTCCAATTTCTCCCCATCTGGGTTTACTAGATTACCCAACAAATATGAACTAATATTATAGTCTGCAGAGAGTTCTCCTTGTGTTTGGAGGAACTAGGGATTTCATAACAGTTTTACGAGATGAGTTTAGAGTTGCTTTTTGGAAATGTGTTTTTAAACAGAGGATGTGTTTTATCTTTCTTTAGAACATATTTTCTTGATTTAGCTGGCGGGGGTTCATATTTTTTGAATAATTTAAGCAGTGTGGATCCAGGGCCCAAATTGTGTTGACCTTCCCCGGCGAAGGGAATGTTGAAATAGCGAAAAGAAGACCAGGGTCAGTGAGAAATATTTCAGCTGTTATGCTATCCTGATTTAGAAGGCAAATGAAAGGCTTCTGTGCATCGTATTGACGTGATGTGACTGAATGAATGCAGATGCATCATGATCTGAAGTCTGCTAAACTTGTTCTTGGAGGGGTGTGAATATATAAGAGAGAGTCTGTTCCTGGGAGAAGCCAACCACTGGTTCTGGAAAGATCCCAGCAAATCACAGTGAGATTATGCAACTAATCTTTATTGCTAGGATGTGGTACAAAATAAGATGATTTACCAGTTTATTCAGAGTTTCTGAGCACGACAGGCATTAGCGGTTATCACCAGTGTCAGGTCAGGAACGGGGCCCCGGAGCTGCCCTAAAGGCTCAGACAAAAGTGTTATGTGGGAGCATTTTATATTATGTTGAATATTTGAATTTTCTGTTAGGTTGCTCCTTATGCAGTAGACATAACAGAGAAGCATATGACTAAACTGAGGCCTAACAGGGAAGAATCACTACAGTATCTGACAATATCTAAGACCTTATGCTCCTGCAGGACTGGAGATAGTTTCAGGAAAACTGGGTTCGTAGGGAAAGCAGAATCTCAAATCTGGCTTTCTATTAATTCAATTGGGCAAACAGCGAGGAGGTGGCAGCTAACCAGTTGCCTGTTTTCGTTCCTGTTCTGAGATGGCCATTCATTTTCTCCATTCATTGCATGGGGAGCTTAGGCTTTCCACCCCTATGTACTCTGTGCCCAACAGAGGGGCACCTAAAAGCTTAGGTGTTATGTTCCCACATCTGTAGCCTTCTGAGTCCTTAAATGGGTGTAGCCCTTAGTGTAGGAATTCTTGAAAGTATAAACATATTATTGTCTCTCAGATAGTTGCTTCTGTAATAGGTGGCCAGCTCTTGTAGTTACTACTGGTCAGAGCCTAAGCGATAAAACTTCCAGCCCACAGGGGTTTGAAGTCAAAATGCCCTAGGTAGATCTGCACCATACAGCTATGCTTGAGGCCAGCTAGCCATACCCAGCCCAGGTGGTATTTCGACATGGTCCAGACATTAACCCAAGCGGAGACCCATGCCTGAGCATGGGTCTGTGCTTGGGGTAGTTAGCCTCACTCAGCTTAAGCATTTGGTGTGAAAAATCTGTAGCACAACTGCTTTTTTAGTTGGGTGGAGGGGGAAGGGAAGGCAGCATGTTCCCCATCTGCAGTCTGTTATTTGAAATTATTTCTAGTATTTGAAAAATGATTTGACTAATAGTTAGACAGTATTAGTCATTTATTTCCATCAATTATTGAAAAGGACTCAGCACAAATAATGTTTCATTTTTCAAGCTGCTCTGCTGCTTGAAATAAAAATGGATGTAGAGAAATGCAGAGATTTTTGAGAGAGATCTAAAAACAATGGACTCCTCCTGAAAAAAAAAAAAAATCAATGGAATTTGTTCAGTTCCTTTAGAAACCCAGCCACCGCCTTCAGAGCTTTCTCAACAGTCTATATTTTTCCCAATCACTAGCAAAACAAGGGTAAAGGCTTTCCCAAGGGAAATCTGCTTAAGCCTGTTGCAACGTCTGTGAGGAGTATGGGTGCTGGAGGAGAGTGATACAGGGAGGAACTGTGCTGTCAACAACAGGAAGCTGGTGAAAAATGAGCGGTGCCCCTGGGGAGGTGAATGCAGAGCA
>WAAD01041881.1:200232-414371 GCA_013389945.1 Fregata magnificens | reverse complement strand
CTTCCACCCCACTGTGAATAACTAACCAGTACAGAACCGATGGTGGTTGGGAGGCCAAACTGGGGTTGAAAACTTTCCCACATGAAACACGCTGGCAGTGCCAGCAGAGATGAGGGCGAGAGGAGACGGCTCTGCTGTGCCAAAGCACTCTTTCATCTCTTTTCAGCTCTCCCCGTGAGGGGTCCTGGCTCACAGCACATAGATGCCTTGTGCAGATGTCTTGGCTGGGAAAGAAGTGGCCCCTTTTCCCTCCCAAGCAGAGCAGAGAGATATAAGAAAGCTATTGATTTGCTTGTAGCCAAAGTGAGCTGAGCCAGGCTCTGCAGTGCTTTATTAAGCCTGGATTAAGGCTTTGTTACTCACTAAAATAAAAAAAAAAAAAAAAAAGTTGAAAGTAGAGGGTTTTTTCCGTGTTGGTAAGCAAATTGCTAGCTGGGTGTTGTTTACCTGCTGGTTATTTCCCAAGCAAATGAGAGGCAGGGACAGATGCTGAATAAAGGCCATGCTTTCTCATCCTGTTCAAGAGGGGAGCGGCGCGGCCCTGGGAGCTGCCAGGCTCAGGTCTGAGCTGCCGAGCCCTGGGCGGGCTGGCGGCTGAGGCCCACTCATCCCACGGGGTGGCACAAATGCAGCAAGTCGGTGGCAGGAGTCCAGTTGTTAATGGGCAGGTGTCTCTCCTGCTGGTGGGAATTGTGGTGGGCTTGTTAGCAGCGGTGAGAAAGATGCCAAGGAGTGGCTGGGATGGGAAGCTGAGCTTCATTGCAGCCCTTCGTGCTAGTTGCTTGCCCCTCAGTGGTACACAGGAGATCTGCCTAGCCGATCTTCACCGCTCTGTTTCACTTCTGCTGGAGGAGGGACAGAGCCAGTGGTCTCCGGAGCTCTTAATCTGCTCTTTTTACTGAGCGCTATATCCAGACTTGAAGGCTTTTCCCTCTGGCAAACCGGTATTTTTGAGGAAAAACGAATTTTGGGAACAGCGTAATTTATTTCCTTGGTGCTCTCCTGGAAAAGTTGTCAATCTTGGCTTTGCATTCCCTTTGCTGCCTTTGCGAAATGGTGCTTCAGTGCCACACTCCTGGCGCTGCCTGCGTCAGCCCGGGCAGGTTGGTTAACGTGCATGGAGCGATGGCTGCGACGGGTGCCAGCACAGATGAAGAGCGCTCGGGATCGTGTTCAGCGCAGGGAGGTTGGCCAGAGGACTGCAGCAGCCAGTTCTGCAAAGAGGATGAATTGGCATTGAGATCCCGCTGTCTAAATGTCTTAAATTTTAACTTTAATTGTGTGGTGGGGCATGAGCATGGGTTCATACCCAATACTTCTGTTGATCTTAAAGGCTGGAAACTCTGTTTGGTACCCATGGTGCAGTTGTTTTTGCTTTACTTGGTAGAGCCGAGAGGTTGGCCAGAATTAGTGCCTAGCGGTTGTCTGAATTGCTCTGCTGAATTCACATTGTCTTGTTTTATTTTAAGGAAATAAGGTTGCTTTGTGGTACTGCATGAACTTCAGCTGAGATGTCCTCTGCGTGGTGCCTGTGCGATTGCTGGTATCACCTCATCCTCCTTTGCTCATGTGCGATGGAAGAAATGTTCCTTGGACTCGGGAGGGGAAAGGGGCTTTTCTGGGTGTTTTTAGTTGCTAGAGAGCTGTAGCGATCTTTAATCTTAAGGTGCAAATTGTCATTGCAGCATTTTCCTGGGGAAAAGCAGCCTTGAGAGGAAATGGAGCTATAAATGAGCCTGGCTGGGCTTCTGGCTGAGTGTTTTGAGCGAGTTTGTGCTCTCCCTTTTGGCTACAAGCCAGGCTTTCAAAGGCAGCTTGGCAGAGCCGTGCTGCGCGCTCAGGTACCTCCTAACCCTTGCCTGCTGATGTACTGATAAGCAAGTGCATGCACGCCGTGTTGTGGCTGATCACGTGCGTGCTCAACCCTGCTCGCAAGTGGCATGCTTTTATGGATGTAAGTGTGTGCTGGCATTATGCAGTTTACCCACAGACTTTGAAAACCTAACCTTGTAATTTTAGCAGCTGGTTCAGCGCTGCTTCTGAGCAGATAGGCTGGTTAAAATAAATAAATAAAAATACAGGCCTGTGTTTCCTGTGCGTGTCAATATTGGAATAATTTTAAATGGTGTGTTTTCCCCTGTCACTGACCTATAGTTTATTCCATTATCGACTGCTGGGTTACTAGCTCTTTGTATTCTGTGGTTAAGTGAACTGTAAGGCTGAAATCATTTGGCTGGGATGGTGTTGCTGGGCAGGAACTCGCATCTGGCTGACTCAGACTGGGGTGAAAGTGTACCCTCTGGCAGCTCAAATACTCATTTATCTCCGCCTCCCCCCCCTAATAAACAGGTTAAACAACATAGTGGAGTATTGATCCTGCTTTCATCTGATGGCCCCAGGCTGTAGCAGTTACCTTTGTGCCATGTTCCTGCTGCTTTCCCAAGGATGCCGTATGTTTTCTCTAAAGCTCCCTCCTTCCCCTTGGTGATCTTCTCCTGGTTCGGCTGTGATGGGCTTTGCTGCTGGACACCATCAGCGCTGTGAAGTGCGTACAGCACCAGCGTGGGGCAGAGCCTAGTGGTGTCTGTAGGTAAAAGCCTGCTCAGTTGGTTTGATGCTGTGAACACCGTAATGTTGAGTTTTGTGGCTTGGCGGCATGCTTTTGTTCCTCAGGCCCTCTTCTAGGAGCTGTTGGCATTAGGTGGGGAAGTTGGTCCTAAAATAACCGCGCTCTGCTCTTTCAAGGGCTGTTACGGGTAGACTGAGGGCTGGTTGAAGACCATGCAAACCACCTTCTGTCTTCACTGGTGTTTGAATTAGTGCCATAGTTACTGGTAGATGTTCAGTGATTGTCTCCTCATGTTCTTCCTGGTCTTGTGGCAATGGTGGACCTCTACTGATGCAGGGACTTATTTAAAACTCTGATTAAGATTCCTTGAGCGGCCAGTATTGCTGCTCTTAGCAAAGAACTTCTTTCTGAGAAGGACCCGACGTTTCTGCCTATTGCTGGCATCCAAGTTGCTGGTGGGTGATTTGAGTACAGCCTGATCCAAGACCGCAGACTGTCCTAGCTGTGCTGCCTGCTTTGCATAAAGGCTCTGCAAACATGGGTGCAGAGAAATGATACACCTGGAAGTGAGTCTGTTAAGCTGTGCTAACACCCGGTAAACCATCATCCCTTTTCATACCGACAGCCTGGGGCTTGTTATGCAGTGCTGAGGGTCTCCATCCTCTGCAGAGTCTCCGTGCTGACTTGCATACTGAAAGGCGTGTTTTATTTTCCAGGAAGGAGGGCGGTTCACTATTTCTTTCCCTTTAAGCACCAGCCCTTTTACTGAGCTTGCACGTCCTGTCTGGGATTGCCTTAGGCTCTTTGGGGTTTTTTTGGTGCTGTAGAAAAGTAGCTTTAATACACAAATACTCAAAAATGCTGTTCTGTATGATCCATTCATATTTCAGGTCTAATGAGGACTTGATCTTTGTCAGTGGCTGATTTGCGTGTCTTGCTTTGTGGGCTATGGGGGTGTTAAAAAGGCCTTTTCGTGTGCTGCTGCTCAGCTTCCCAACCAGATGCATCCATCATCTTCAAAAGAAGCAGGGGAGAAGGATGGCTCATGCTTCTTTTTGAGCCACTGGTATTTGGCATCCAAATAAACAGGTGTTCTGGCATGGGAGCAGAGGAGTGCTTGTCTCGCAGAGCTCCTGTCTCTTATGTCATGTGAGGATCTTCAGGGAGTTTCTATCAAAGAGCTGGGTTTAGTAATTATATAACTTTTTTTTTCTCTAGTAGGGGATTGGCGACTAACCGGGTTCCTAGTGTCTGAGGCAGGGTTGGCTGGTGCAAGAGGTAAATGGCTCTGGAGTGTAGCCCAAAAATCGCCTTGGATAGAATTAAACTCTGAAAATAAATCACAGCTGCTCTGTGAACCTCCAGCCTTACTCTGTCAGTCCCAGTGTTATGTGCCCTGTTCAAATGAGGTCGCGTCTGCTTTACCAGTGGGCAGATGCTGGGTGTGACCCTTGAACCTCTGAGGAACCCAAGTCTGAAAAGGTTTGGAGACCGGGAATTTTCCTGCACCCAGCATTTTGGCATGCAAGATGAAATGTGGGCAAAAGAGCACTTTTGCCCTTTCTTGTCAACATTTTTTATGCAGGTTTCCTGACGACCTGATGTCTTAGCTCCGGGGTTTGTCTTCTAAGTCTGGCCTTGTTGGTTGCTTGGTGTGGAGAAATCCAGTTGCGTGTTATGGAAAAAGCCTTCTAATATCAGTCCCCTCTTGCCGGGCATGTGTGCAGAAGACAGGCTGGTCCTTGGGAAGACCAAGACAGCAAACCCTGTGTTTATCACCGCTGGTCAGTCTTAACTTTGCTCCTCGGCTTCCAGGCAGTGCTGATTCCAAGAATAAGGCAAACACTGCGGTGGCCTTATCCAGAGACCTCGCTGACGTCAACGTGTGCCTGTCCATTAACCTCGCTGGACTTTGGGTCAGGTTTCTTTGAAGGCTAGGTATTGAAAGCAAGAGTCGAAAGGCTAGCTGGGGTCACTTCAAGCTTTGCCGGGGTAACTTGAGCAAAGACAAGGGGCAGGCTGTGTGAGCCGAGCCTGTTGGAAAGGTCAGCCCAGATGTGACTGAAGGCGGAGGGGTTTTGCATGGCCCTCTGTCTTGAGCTTCTTATGCCAAACATCTCTTACAGAGCTGCTGATGAGCCTCTTGACATGTGTCTCCCTATAAATGTTTGTTTATTTGCGTGTCCCCAGGGCGCTTTGAAAACCTCTGGGGGTGCCTAAGTGGATTGAGGCACCCAAGCATCTGTGCGCAGGGTCAGTGCTGCAGTGCAGCACACTTGGTTTTATTTTGTCCTTAAATAAAAGCAGCTCCTGAGCAGATGGAAACATTAGCATGAGCTGTGTGCCTTTGTGTTTTAATGCTGTCTCCCTGAGCAGCTGGAGAGATGCATTATGAAGTTGTTGCTTTAAAGGACCTTGATCAGCAGCCTAGCTGGGGTGGCGTTGGAGAGGACTCGTATGCCACTTTTTGGTGCTTTTGTGTTGTGGAGTGCTGCGTGCTTTGGGGGCTGCCTGTGAAACTCATTGCAACTCTTGTGACACGGAAAAATCCAGATGCAAGCTTAGATTTCTAAGTTGTGTGTGAATAACATAAGCTGGCTAGGAAACTGCTGCTTGGCTTTAGAGTTCTACATAGCAAACAAAGAAACAGAAATAACAAACATTGGGTTTACTTAGGAGTAATGTGAATTTGCTTTTTATTGTAAACCACAGGAGAACAGTAACTTTCACCTAGTGTCACCTTCTTACAAACAACAGCATCTTCTTCATTTCCTGCCTATAGTGCACACTGGTGGATGTCTGCTCCTCAAGTTCATCATATTGATACCTGAAGTATCTTGATACCTTACTGAGTGTTGTCCTGCTCCTTTCCTCCCCCATGCACGTGCTGCTTCCTCAAGGCACTTTGGCACCAAGGAGAAGGCAGAAGTAGCATTTAAAACATAAAGGATTCCAGATGTGAGCATGCCTCGGACACTGCTGGTGGAGGAGAAATGCGTAATCCGCACAGGTGTTTACATTATGGTGTGGCCACATGGTATGTGTGGATAAATACATCCCAGATAAAGTTGCTTGCTTTTGTAGGTTAGTTTCCTGTCTTCTTTTTAAACTGTAGCTTGAAATCCATACCCTGGGGAGCACGCAACTGAATACCTGTTAGCTGCATTCCCTGCTGTGGTGTCAACTTGATGGTTGGAGCTTCACATTCTTAAATGGCAGCGATTAGGTGTTAGAAGTTCCCCTCTTCCTGCCGGAGGAGGTTGGAAGAGGCCCCTGAGAACTGTTTGCCATAGGAAATGAGAATTGCCAAGATCCTCTATTTCTATGGAGTCTACGTGATCCCTTCACCTTGTGAAGGACGGAATAATCCTGGCATTGCCACTTCAGCCCCATCCCTGGCCAGGTAGCAAAGCCTGGTCCTTCTTCTGATGCAACGATTAGCCTCTGCTGCCGTTCTCTGTGAAGACAGGCCAGCAGAGATGGCTTTGCTGTGAGACTGAGTCTCCTTCCCTGTTGATGGGAACTCTAGCACTTACATTTCCGCCAATGCTGTGCAAATCGTTTTGCAAATTTTATTCACAAAGGCACTTGCTCATATTGCGCTTGGGGGAGGTTGCATGCTAATGAAACCGAAAATTAGATTTTCTTTTCCTTGGCGTGAGGTTTAATTTTGAGCTTCTTGAGCACAAGATCAGCGTGGGGTTGTGAGCTAGACAGAAGTTTCATTTTTACGAGAGCTAGCTGGAAAACTCATCACTTCTGCTGATGCTGGTTCTCCTTGAAGGCTTTGTAGCAACTGTGGTTATTACTGCTGTTGACTATGTGTTGGCTTCGTGACAGAATTGTTAATCTTTGTGGCAGTGATTTCAGTCCTTTTGTTTACCAGGTAACCTCAAAGTAAAAGACACTACCTGTGGATCTGGATTAACATAGGAGATCCCAAAGCACTGAAATGGGGAATGGTCTGTTCATAAGGCTGCTCCTCTAAACTTCTGGTGCTTCAGACAAGCCCTGTGTGTTGGCTGAAGCAAATTACATTGAACTCCTAGGCTCTTAAATTATTTTGGGGTCTGGAATTAATTTGGAGTGTGAAAAATGGATGCTACAACACTGTCTCCAAGACACTGCACGAGGTGATGACGTTTGTTCCATGGTGTGCGAGCAGCTCGCCTGCATGATGGTGAGCAGCACCTCTGCGCTAGCAGGGCTGTTTTGCACAGGGAATGGAAGGGCACCTTGCGGTATTCCTGGTTTTGTGCTGCTGTCCAGCTTT
Organism: Fregata magnificens; assembly: GCA_013389945.1. NCBI lineage: Eukaryota > Metazoa > Chordata > Aves > Suliformes > Fregatidae > Fregata > Fregata magnificens. The sequence goes on along the minus strand of WAAD01041881.1, from coordinate 407,529 downwards.
TTATTCTCATTTTTTAATGGATGCTCAGAATACTTAGAGCAGCTTGATTTAAAGAAGAAATGTTGAACTGAAGAAGGAATTCAAAACACGACAAAGGATTACCTAATTTCAAGCTAGTGTCTATACTATTTCATGCTCTCTTACTCCTGCCTGTCAGTCATGCCTCTTTTTATATATATGAGACAGATAGATATGAATTTTCCAAGACAGACCTTGCTGTCTAAAGCTGAAGTATCTTCCTACCTACTGCAGGCTATTTCAGGGATCTGCTTTAGGTGCCATTTCCTCTTTTCTGTTTTTCAGCCGTGGTGCTGCTTCCCTTCTCATCAGGCAGGGAATTGAGACTTCTGACTCCGTCTTCCGAGGAGACTCCTGAAGTTGACTGGGTAAATGCTGCTGTATCTGAGCAGCTGGAGTGGGCAGGCAGAGCTGGCAGACGGGGAGGGATGCGGTTGTCTGAAGTGGTAGGAAGGAGGATGCATGCGCTGGTCGGATCCTCCATTTCTGGGTTTGATTTGGTGTGAAAGGTTCAGCTTCAGGCTACTGACATCCCCGGCCCCAGAAAGTGTTGCAAGAGCAGTTGCTTGCGTGAGACCTGATTTGATTTCTGTCCTGACCTGATGTGTCATGCACTGGAGATGATGGTTTCATAAGGATGCTCTTGGGTGATGAGTGAAGTCCTCTGATATGTATCCCCCAAACTCAGTAGAGTATTATTTTTGGGTATTTCTCAGGTCAAAAAGAAGTATCTGGCAACCATGTAGGAAGCTGCTGCTTTGACTGGCGTGCACAAGCATTAACCATGATAAATCTGCTTTTTGGGGGGTTTTTTTGTCCTTTTTTCCTCCTTGAGCTTGTCTGGACTTCTCTGCATGCAGGTAGAAAAATGAAGGCATAAAACCTAAGACGTGGTAAATGCCTCTGTGCCAGGAGAGGCGCTGAGTGTCAGGGGAGCATGGGCTTGGAGCTACAGCATTCCCAAATGCGTCCTCTAGTGCGTTTCCCACTGAGGTGGGGCCCAGAGTGGTTATCTGAAACAGTAGTAACATAAATTGAATGAGCAGTCCGGTTAAATAAGTAATGAAGTTAGCAGGGTGCCTAATTACATTAAATTAAAAATTATGTATGGATGATGCCTTTCTAATAATTGCTGTAGGTTTGTCATTGAGGTACTCCACACTGCCCTCCTGGAGGAAGAGTCTCCTTTCTCAGATTAATACCTTGGTACCACAGAGGGATGCATTTTACACTTCAGTTTGCTTTGGCTCCTTCCTGATGCCTTGTGACCATTGCAGTGTTGCTGTTCTCTTTTACTGAGATGTATGGAGGGAGTTTGGGTGATTTCAGTCTCTGCTGCTTATATGTTGGGGTGTTTTTTCCCCTTCCTGCAAAGTGTTTCTGCTTTGCTCCTGCCCTCCTAGGCCAGCCCTGGTGCTCTCTCCTCAGTCCCTGTGCCACACTGATCTTGTAGGGACTGTCCCCTGTCCTTCCCTCCCCGCCCCCTGTGCCGGGGGAGTCGCTCCTGCCTTTGTAAAGCATTGGGGCCTGATGGCATGTCTGGTAACTCTGGACACAGTGACTTAACCCATTGCTTTATTTGAAAGTAATTTTTTAATTTCCATCTTTCCGGGCTTCTTTCAAACAGCAGCGCTTTGAAGGTGTGTGTCAATTTGGGGATGAGCGTTAAGCTGAGGCGGAAGAACGATGTTGAAGTGAGGGAAAGCCACTGAAATTAAAGACACTTGAGAAGACACAGCCATCACGGCCACCAAAGGAAATTCTCCTCTCTCCAGACAGCACACTGAGGGCAGTCTCTTGCTGTCCTGGGCACAGTCAGGCACTTAGTGCATTTCGAAGATGGGTTGTCAAGGCAGAGCTGGCTCTGGCTGGCAATTACTGACCTTTGAGGTAATGTGTCCTTAATAGAAGGATGTGAGTACATCAGAGGAAGAATTATCATTGTCATAACCATCTTTTCACCTCTTTTGAGGAGGACAGGTCTATTAAAGGACCTGTGCTCCTGCAGAACTGGTCCTGCCCCTCCAGGAGATGAACACTGGCTTTTCTGAAGGTGAGAGTAAATGTGGGGAAGAGAGGGAGCCCAAATGACCAGAGCTCTGTTGCTGGTTTGTTAATTTTTCTTTTTCCTCCCCTCTCTGGTGTTCATTTTGCACCAGGGCTTAATGTATTGAGTCCCAGACAGAGTCTTCAGTGTCGTTTTCGAGCTTGTCTGATACAGGGGCAAGGCTCTTGGGGACCCACAGCTGGCGGTGCATCTTGAGGGAGGAGGCTGTTCTGCGTGAATCAACGTGCATTGCAGAGAGACGCCTGGGGTGGCGGCTCCCGTGATGAATTACAGAAGATCTTTGTCACATTTAGGGCAGAATCTGATTCTTCCTTGTTGATGGTCTCCCTGGGAAAACCTCCTGGTGATGAACAGGAGGCTCTTGCACCCAGTTTGTTTTCTCCAGGAATGGCAAATGCTTTGCAATAAGTTTCCCTGTGCCTCTCTATCAGAGAATCTGAAGGTTCTTTGCAAACCTTTAATTAGTCCTTGATTTGCCTTGGCACCTTTATGCCTACTGCCCTTGTGATTGAGCGGCAAGATCAGTGAGCCTTGTCATCCCCCATCTCCCCGAGTGGAAATGTGGAAGTAGAAGGATCTTGGCCAGAGCCCTTACAAAGCCAGAGGAATTTAGAAAACCACAAGGTCTTAGTGACTGATATAACTAAGCGACTTGCATGAGTGCAGTGACCTGAGCAGGGCTGTGCACATTTCATGCACAGTTGCTTTAAAGGGATGCTGATAATTTTCAGCATGACCTGCTAATTATTAGAGCAGATGAAAGCCTTTTTTTTTCCTTTTTCTTTTTAAATCCTCGTCCCGCTGCATGTCCTCTTCTTTTTCCTCCTCCTTCCCCAAGTACTTATCTAAGCTAATCAACATGACACAAACAGCCAAAAAAGCAGTATTCTTACAGCAGCTATTAACTAGAAAGGAGACAGCAGGCGTCTGGAGCCCCTCAGGAGGGACTCGCCTGGTATAACCCATTGCTTTTAACAGCCAAAGTGAGAGCTGCAGTGTCAGAACAGAAAAGGTTTAAGCTCCTTTCTTTTGAGGTCCTAATACGCAGTGACCTGTATCCTATGATGTAGATTTTTAAGAAGACCCAAGTGTGGAATTTCAGTAGCGATGAGGGGCTTCCCAGATATCTGATACATCCCTGATTAAAAATAAATGAATATCAATATCTATATATCTTTTCCTGGTAAGTTTTCAAAAGTTGAAGACATATGGCTAGGTCCTTCAAGGAAACTCTTTCCATCCCAAATGACCATTTGATGTTCATACAGTGTCCCTCAGCAGCAGAAAACATGACTAGGGGAGGGTAATGTTAATTTGGTGCAGAAGTAGTTTCTGTGCTTGCATCAAGCTGGACAGATGCGTTTGTTTTCTCCCATATTTTAAGTTTTTTCTTATCTAGAGCCATGGGAGGGATTTTCCAGCATCCTCTGCTCTGTTTTAGATGAATATTTAAAAGTTGTGCTCGTGGTGATAGTGCAGTAGGCTGAGACAGAGGACAAACTTGTCTCGCGAATTTCAGCTGTGATGGTATGTTGGAAGGAAGCTGAGCAAATGGACAGGACGTTTAAATAGTGTGTCCTGAATTGCTTTCATTTGGTTCTTATTTTGTAAGCCATTGGCTGGGTTTTCTGTCCTTTCAGAAATCAGCAGCTTCTTATGAAATATGGAGCTGTTTAAAAACAGACAGCAGCTGCTCCATCCTTGCGTCAGCAAGGACTCGGCAGAAGGAAGGGGAATGGTAGACGGTTGTTTAGCTGTGATATTCTTCCCTTCATTGCTGTTGTCATATTGTGTTAACAGAAGGTCTGATCACGTATACACCAGGAAAGTAAGACTTAATGTTTCTTTGTTCTCCTGGAATGGTGCTGGGAGGGGAGGGGGGGAATGTTTGAATGAGACTTTTATTTATGTGGTTCAGATAGCTTGGCGTTGCCCGTGTCGGTAGATATGTTGTTCTGCTCTTATTTCTTAGGCTGTTCGCTGTATTTTTAGCTGGGAGAAGTCTTTACTTGGTTGTTTGCACAAAACCTCTGCTATGTGATAACGGAAACCTCTGGGGGGGGTAAATATTTAGCAGGGAGAGTATGCTCTGTTCACACTGACTTCCTAACTTGTTTTAAACTCTTTTTTAAAATCTCAGCCAGATTATTTAAAAAATAAAATGAAAAATGAGGAACATTGTTGCACAAGAACTGGAAAGAACCCAAATAGTTTGCTTACTGTTAAAATTGCGACATGACTGGAAACATTTGGTAAAGAAAAATTAATTGCCTGGTGTATTTGTGGTTTCCTGTTGAATCTGAATTTCTAGAGGAGGTTGAAAAACCCATGGATGTTTCCTCAGATTACTAGACAGCATTATACCTTGTGTGCATGATGAAAGACCTTCAGCAAAGCATGCCAGATATCCATGGCTTGCTATAAAAAGTCTCTCCCATCTGGAACATGACTGATTTCTCCTTTTTAGTAGGATAGTTTGAGCAGAGATAAACATGCAATGAAATTTAGCCTGGTCCAGTCTTACTTCACTGAAAGAAGTCTGAGTCTAGGTACTGTCTGGAAGCACCCTACCTGTCCTCGAGTTAGTGATAGGGACAGGGGTTTTGAGCAGTCTCTTATGCCTTCATCCTTTCGGTAATGATCTGCCGGCATGGACTTCCTTCCAATCTGAGAGTCACGTGAAGAAGGATGCTCCTGTGGTTGTTGGCCCCCAGGTAGACCTTGGCTTCTGCGCAAAGTTGGAGCTCCTTTTGAGGAGCACCTGGTTGCATACAAGGTTACGTGTAGGAGGGACTGGGTGGACAGGTAGAGTGATGAACGCTGCGGCAGATTGCTGAGGAACGTGGTGGTTCCCATGCCTGGAGGCTTGGGGAGTGTCTGAGAGCTGCTGGGTGAAACCCTGGGCTGGACACAACTGGTCAGAGGTCAGATCAGAGGATCGTAGCTCTCCTTTGGCCCACAGCCCCTGCATCTCTGTCCTCGTTTGATCATGCAGATGATGTTTGTGTACGCAAAAGTAGAACTCATGATGACATAGGGCTTAAGGCTGTGAAATCTTTGAGGCTCCTTTGGGTATTCCTGTGGGAAGGGAAGAGTTATTCCTCAGATAACTTCCATGGGGAAATAGTTAATCTCATTAAACAACAGAGGTTGTTTTCTAAAGCAAAGGCAGGGGCTGTGGGGGGAGCGTGGTTAACCATGTAGACTGGAGACAGGCTAAAACTCATAAAGGAAAAATGTATGTAGGAGTTTATAGCTGTGTATGAGTGTATTAAAGCTTTAATTTGAGATCACTGGCTGAGATCAAAATGAGCTGCCATGAAGCTACACCGCTTTCAGGGAGCTGAAAGCAACTTTGAGACGGATGTTGGCCCCACAATGGCAGGCACTTGATGTCTGAGAATATGCACAGTTGCTTAAAATCTGCTTCTAATTGCCCTGGAAAACAGTAAAGCATTGGGGTTTTGGGTGTAATTTGAAATAATGAAAAACTTATTTGAAAAGTAATGCTCATCCAATCCTTTAGCTTTCTGAAAGTCCCCCATCCAGTTTTCAATGTGTGTGTTTGCTCTTGGGCTGTTGGGAGTTAAATTTTCCTCTTGACTCAACTGTGGAAACAGTCTTCATTTATCATTTCCCAGTTTAGCTCCTGTATTAAAATTATAACAAGGCTGGGGTTTATTTTTGTCTTGTGTACATTTATCTCCTGTGTATCCTTGTGTCTATTATTAGAGTCCTGCTCCATTGCTAAATGGATTGGCCGAGCTCTTGAGGACAAAATATTGAAGCATATGACTAGTCTGCAATACCCCTCAGTCGCTCTGCTTTTGCAGTATTCATAGTGACTGGGTTTACCCAGCGTTTGTCATAGCTTGCTTATTTTAAACACCGAGGATGCAGTGGGCAGAGCCAGCAGATAGGAGATCTTAAATGGCATATCAGTTTGTAAGTGGAAGGAGGGAGGAGGTGGATGTGGAGGGGAAGTTCCAGCTGAAAATAAACAGAAAAGTGATGTGTGTTTGGGAAGCATCTGAATTGCGTGACCAGGGTGTAGCCCTCTTGTTTGGCTTTCTTGTTTGTTTGTTTGGTTTTTTTTTTTTTTTTCCATGATGGGATACTTCTGTGTCAGACTGCAAATAAGGGAATGTCGAATCCTCTGAAGGAGGACTGGTGTGGTGGTTGGTTGGCTATGGACTTACCCTTTCCTGAATTAAAAAATAAATTGAAAACTTTTTATGGGTTTCAGCCTTGTTTCAAAATCCCTGTGACTACCACTTCTGCCGGTCGGTGGCTGGACACTTGTCCTCAAATCTGTACCTAGCTTTTTGGCTTGCACAAGAGTGATTTGTACTTCCGCTGGTCTTGCTCACCTCCTGTTTCCACATCCAGCCTCAGCTAGCTATTTTTTTTTTTTGGTCTTTCTGGGATTTGCTATGTTTTGTAACTTAGCTATTGAAAATCTTAACCGCGTTCTTCCTCTGCTTGCAGGGTCTGTTTGTCCACGTGGCCTCTAATATTCTCTGCAACTCTGTCCCGAGTCTTAGGAAGATACTTAGGGTCCTGCACACTGTAGTAATAGGCCTTTCAGAGGACTAGTTTTTGATGCTTTTTAATTTTTTTAAAATAGCCTAGGCAGTGCCTCTGGCAAGGACACGGTCCACAACTCACTGAAACAATTAGAGAAGATTCTTTACTGCTATAGCACGGCTTTGGATCAGATTCTTGATTTTGTTTTTCTTTCCTTCTAATTTGTTTCTCTAAAAGGAGTGATACTTCCCCTGCTCCCCTCTGTTGTGTGTTTTGGTTTTTGGGGTTTTTTGTTTGTTTGTTTGTTTGTTTTTTTCCTTTTAAGCTATCTTACTAGCACGCGTTTTCTTCTTTCACAGCTACTTACCACATGCCAGTTTTGGGTGTGTGTAACGTTGGTTCTGTTTTGCTGACATGGGCTCATTAAGTCCACGGGGTACACTCTGCTGCTGGACTTCTTCATCCACTCAGAGGGGCCGCTGCCTGGGATTGCCAGCTTTTGCACGGATCCTTGAATGAGTCGTCATTTTCCACCTCCTCCCTTCTTTCTGTTCCTCACCCAGCATCCTTTGGTTCCTACGTATGCGCCACGTGCTTCCCTGTTTTGCCTGTGTTAGCAGCTTTTTCTGACATCGGAGCCTGTTTGTAAAGACACGGCTTGGCCCATGCAAAGCTTTTTCTCTGCTGCAGGCTCCGCTAGTAGAGGCAGGTATGCCCAGTGTGTAATTTTACCTGGGGCTGGGTGTGTTTTTGAAGGCTCTGGCTTGTGGAGCAAGAGGGTGGTTTAGCCCTGGCCATGCAGCTGTGGGCGTAGGAGGCTGGGAGCTGCATGGTAGGATCAGCGCACAGGACTGGGTTGCCTGAAAGATTTGCTACTGTGGCCACAGAATTACTTGGCAGGTGGGGGAGAGTTGATCACCCAAACCTGCTTCCACTAATTGTCAGGCTTTTGTATTTGCTTTTGTGATTTTTTTTTAAACTTTATGAACTTTAAAGCATGCACAACTGAACAGTTTAATTAGCTGTGGGAACTGCTGGAGATAACTTACTGGGATTTTCTGCAAACCTCGCTGCCCTTTTCATGTTTTTGGCGCAGCAGAGTTGCTGTGAGCAGGCAGACAGGAGTGCCCATGAACGTAGCCCAGATAAGATGTTATCACCCAGACAGAGATGAAAGTGACTGTGCAGTTGACTGGTGTGTAGGCTGACTGCTTGCTGGTGGGAACCAGTCCCTGACCTGGTACCCTTCCCGGGCAGGCTCCTCGCACGGATGGGATGCACCGTGGGCACAGCAGAGCAGAATCCAGCCATGTCCACGTGCCTTATAGACCTACCTGTTTCATCCAGGTCACCTTCTCGTGTGCCTTTGTGTTGAAGGGGAAACCTTACACATCCATGCTTCATGAACTGCATTCTAATTTGTTTTCATGAACTGCATTCTAATTTGTTAATCTTTGGGTCTTCTCCTCTTCTACCTGCCAACCCAAAATGTTTCTGTGGCTGTGAAACTGCTCACAGGAGGAATACCAGCAGTGGTGTTAAAGTTATATGGGCTTTACAGAAATGTGGAGGTTTGTCATGGTCTGCCAGCACGTGTTCAGAGGCAGCTAACGGGTGGTGTTCCCAGAGACTGGGCTTGAAATCCTGCTCCCGTGCAGTGAATGGAGGCTCCCCTTGACTTTGTAGAGGCTGGCTTTCAGCCCAAGTTCTTCTCCCAGTCCCATCAGGAAAGTCGTCATGTCTAGATCCCTTGCCGTGGCTGAACGTGTGCTTTCCAGACCACGGGAACTACCTGAGTGGTGGTAGAGGAGCTGTAAGTGGCTGCGAGCGGCTCCTTCTCCAGAGAGCAGGAGCAGTGAAGACCCACCTTGGAATAACGGAGGTTATAACAACAAGGTTCTGGCTTGTGGTTCCAGCTTTATTAGCAATGACCAAAATTGGCTTTCTGATGTATTTTTCTTGAGCTCATGGTGATTTTCTGTGGTCAAATATGCCTTCTTTCTTGTTTTGTCCCTGCGCATGAATGGATTATATTTGGAGCTGGCTTCCGTGCTACAGAGTCTGCTTCGTCCTGGCACCCGGCGTTGAATGCATCCTGGTCTTGCAGTCTGTCCGGAGGCTGTACATGATCGAGTGGTTTTAATTGGTTTTGAATTATTAAAGGTCAAGGATATTATTGCAGAAGGTTCATTAAAAAAAAAAAAAAAAAGCATCCTGTAAGAGGTGCTGTTGGTTATTCTCTTTAAATCCTTAGGTTTGGGGTTTGAGAGGAAAAATTATTAAATGATGTCTTAAAGCTGAATAAAGAAGTCAGTATTGAATGTTTTAATGTCTTACAGATGCTGTGGGGTTGCAGGGTTTTATTTTAAATTTAACAATGGGAGTTGGAGTGGCTCCAGCACTGTAAAGAATAGTCTCTTTTAATTAAGGGTTTAAGCTGGAAGAGCATGTGTAGTGTGATGCCATTTTAAAGTTTGAGCGGGTCTTTGTAGTTGTAACTTGTTATTCCTCATCTTGGATCACACATCTGCGTGTCTGGGGTCGAGGTGGGGATGTTCCTTGCCCAGAGAAGGGAGGTTGCTCTGTGTAAGGGTAGCAAGGTTTCTGCAGAGGTTTTAGCTCTGACTTTGTTTTCTCTTTCCTGTGGCTCCTGATGCCCACTTTGAAGGTGCTGCGTCTTCGCAGGCACGCGCACATGGTGCATTACACCCAGGAGGAAGCATCAGCTTTCTTTTTCCCAAATAGTTTGTTTTTCTTTTCAGGTTGGGGGAAAGGTATTTTGTAGCCATGTTCTTAGATGTCATCTGGTAATAGCCAGTTGTGAAGGCATGGGACAGGAGACCGGGATCAAATGCAGTCTGCTCAGGAAGGTATCCCCGAGACCCACTGTTTCACTGGAGTAGCGGAGTATGAAATGTAGCCATGTGCCTGCAGCATTCAGCAGAGCAGGGCTAGATCCCATCCCTACACAAGTTCCTAAGTTTCAGCTTGTTTGCCTGTTGCTGGGGTGGAACCCAGAAAACTGGCCATTAAAAATAAAAAATAAATTACTGTTCTTCCCTGGAAAATACAAGTGTTCCAGGCACGTGTCCCTGAGTTCTCATCTGAAAAAACAGCATTAAGAGATTTAAGGTGTCATCTTTTAACTGCAGCCCATTCTCAGCTCACGGGACTTGGGTAGATGCTCTGTGCTAGTTCTGGTTTTCTCCCCCATGCATGGCTTTACCCCGCTCTGCGGTAGCACAACGTGCATTTAATTATCAGAGGCAACAACTGCTACTTTTGGCCATCTCGGATGCTTTGCTATAAGAACCAGTATCTGCCGGGGTTTGCTGCATCCTGGTTTGTGCTAAGATGACTGCTTGACTCTTTTGGATAGTTGCTGTGAGAATTAGGTTCCTCTATGGCATTAGGAAGTGCAGCCTCATAGCAAAGGCTGAGCAGCTGCAAGCCTGCCAGGTACCAAGGAACCTTTATGGTTTGCATTTAGTGTCTCCCAGTATGTTTATACCCATAAAATAATTAATGGAACTAGAGCTCCAAGCAATGTTATCACCTTTGCACATTAAAAAAATCATAATCATGCTCTCAGACTTAATGAGATTTAGAAAGAAGTGTTCATTTTCTTGTTTGCCTTCTGGTTTTTGAGTGTTAAAGACTCCCATGGGTCATGCATTCAAGCCTTTTCTTGAGAACATGGGGGCAGCGGGCTGCCAGTGTATGGAGGGCTGGCTGTGGAGAATCACCAGCCACCGATGCAGAGCAGTAGCCTTCGGGTTTCCCAGAGCCGTTGCCAGATTTGGAGCCGGATCGTGAACGCTGGCAACACTATTTTGAGCGCTGAGGAGGGAGCTAACTGTATTTTGTGGTGGCCTTGGCTCTGCTATTTTTTAATTTTCTCTTTAATTTCTATTGTTTTCTTTGCTTATTTGCTAACTTGCAAAATTCAGCAAATTGCAGAGGATCTCCCAGCCCTCAGGGTGAGTTTTACTCAGAGCTGCAGTGAGCCAGCACATGGCAGTGGCACTCGCTGAGCTCCTGCTCGGAGGTGTAAATGAGGCTGGTGTGATGCTGGCCTTCAGGTGGTCAGGGTCTATGCCAGGGTGTGGAGATAGTGGGGTCATCCTGGGCAGTTTTGTGTGTGTATTAAGGGTAAATATTAACTTCACATGATCTTGGGAGCTGCTGCGTGTTTGTTGTAGCTGCTCATTTTGGTAGGATTTGGTTGAAACTCAATCACGAGGCTCCTTAACTTCAGCAGTCTTCACTACACCGTTGACTTGAACAATGTCTTGAGTGTCTTCTCTGTCTTGAGTTTTGCTGCTGGTCCTCAGTCTCGCTGGGGTGTGTTAGTGCTTTAAACTCATTCAGCTGCAGAATAAGCCCAAACTGTGTATGGACAGGTTGTCCTACACTGCTGCAGGGGCACAGGGCATCTCGAGTGCCACTGGTTCTCCAGGACATCCCTGCAATGCTATCCCGAAAGAACGGAGGATTTCTTCCAGGATTTGCTGAGGGAGGATTTGTAAAGCGTCTTGCTTCCCTGCAGCTCTGCAAGTCACTCATGGAGCCCCACAAGCCTCATCACTGTTTAGGAGTCATGGTGGCGTTAGTTGATGGTTGGACTTGATGATCTTAGAGGTCTTTTCCAACCTTAATGATTCTATGATTCTATGATCACTGCTGCACAGGAGGGCAATGACAAAATTGCACGCAGAAGCGTTATTTTGCTGTCTGTTTTCTCTCGAGCTAGGTTAGCTGGGAGGAGAACCTTGTGCACAGCTTGCTGGAGCGAATGCAGCAGAGCAAACTTACCTGCTGAGTAACAGACTGAAATAAAACCGGAAAACCCCAAGCATCGCGCTGAGTCTGTGGCAGTTACTGCAGATGCTGCGCCGATGAGAAGTCAGCAAATCCATTAAACGGGAAACGGTCCCCATGCGCTGTCCCCGGGAAGAGGAGCATCCCCTGCACCACCACCCGGTGACCCTGGACCGCACATCTGGGCAACGCTGGGTGGCAGCACAGGAAGGAAACGGTTAAATGAGGAGAGGTTGTCGAGTTGGGTTAGCCATCAGATAGCTAATATTTTAGAGGTTTTTTCAGAGCTAAGCTATAAAAAGGCCGTAGCAGTATTTCAACTCGCCCATTGTCTGCTGGAAGCCAGCCAGCGTTGCCATGCCGACGAGGAATTATTACTTGCTGCCAGAGCTGGAGGAAAAGCTCATACTTTTGGCTTCAAAACAGGAGGGGTGGACTTATGTAATCCACTGTGTTTATAGGCTGAGACTGGCAGGAGCATTGAGAAATAATTACAGGCTTTCCATTTCATTTCCAGCTTGGTTTTAAGGCTGTGTGGCCTCTCTTTATTTATTTATTTTGAAGTTGAGAGGGTGGCTGCTAAAGATGCAGGAGGTATGGAGGTGATGCGGGGATGCTGCTAGGTAAGTNCCCCTTCCCTCCCCGGGCTGGCTGGGCTGCTTTTGTTTTGGTGGCGTTTTGTCTGGAGAGCTAAACTAGGCCACAGCAGAAAGAAGTTGCTTTGAAAAACTGGGACTTGGCCCGGCGATACAGAAGGAGTGTTTAGTGCTGGAGGCTGAGAATACACTTTTGCGGTTGCCCGGAGGTGGCCGGCCGTTTGCCGTCGGAGGTAAAGCGTGAGGTTTTGCGAGCCCCTGCTGCTTGCCGAGGTGATTTTATCCCTCCAGCCCTCGTTGGCTTGGAGCGTGTATTTTTTGGGAGAGGGTAGCAACAAGGAAAAAGGAGAGAAAAAGTTTTTTTGCTGAACTTCTTGGTCTCACACGTTGCTCTGTCAGCTGGAGAGGGGTTTGTCGGTGTGATCAAAGCAGTTTTGCTGATGTTTTGTGCTTTTGAGAGGTGAATTGCAAAGTTTAGCCTGTAATTAATGTGGGTTTGTTCGTCCCGGGAACAGTCAGCAGATGATGCTGTAATTTGGGTTTGCCTGAAAAGCAATGCGTGGTGTGTTTTGACTTCGGTCAGGCCAGTGGGAGTTTGCAGCTGCTGTTTTTGTGCTGGCTGTCGCATAAAGGGAGTTATTGCTGGTAACCTCTGCTCGCAAAACTTTGAGGTCGGGTGGTTTTGCTGGTTCTAAGGGTCGTGGTCCTGTAGTCCTGGGGAGGATGCTTCTGGTGTGGTGGGAATCCCTTGCTGGGGAGAGATCGTGGGATCGTGCTTTTGCCGCTGCTCGAAAGCTGCAGCTGAGGAGGGGGATGCTGTGGGTGGGACGCGAAGGCTGGATCGGGGCAGTGCCGGTGCCGCCTGAGCTGGGATGAGCTGTGCCTTGCTTCATTGTGCTCATTTCTCCTTCAGTAAATAAGAATAATTTTATGACTGTGACTTTTTAAATCTCTCTGACATTGGGTGTGAAGCTCCTAAGAGTGGACGAAGCCTGTTTTTGGAGGGGATATGAAGAATGCTTTGATATGCTGCAAACTTGCCGTAGAGGTTACAAAGGCATATGGAAGCTGCAGTGTGCTGTGATTTGTTTGTTTGGTTTTTTTATGTTTTCCTGCATTGCACAGTGTCCTACTAGAGGGTTACATTCTTAGTCTGTGCTCACCTGACTTTTTATCATTGTGGTATAGTGTGTACAGATTAAATATCTCTACTGCTGTTCCAGTCCGCTCTAGAGAGCGGAGTCTGGTGTTGGCTGGCATGCTTAACTTCAGAGATACTGCACTTTTTAGGGACAGTGACAGTCCCATACGAACATGTTTGGGCCCTAACTTGAAATATAGGGGCGCCTCAGTGGAACCGATATACGTGAGGGGTTGTCGAGCGCACACTGCAGAATTAAACTGCTTTTTCCACAGTTTCCCCCAGTTGCGCGTGTTCAGCAGTTATGAGCAAAAACTTGGGAGAGTGGTGGCACGCTTCAAGTCGGGAAATGTCCCTTGAAACAGCAGGCTTGACTGGCGTTATCTGAGACACATGGGTGTGTTATATAAAATAATTCAATAATTTAATGATCCATAATACTGCTGTAACTCCTACCACAGATGCTGTTGGACTCAACGCGAGTTAGATTTGTTACTGCAAGGCTTTTTTTTTTTTTTTTTCCTTCCTCTGGGATTCATGCCAAGATGAACTGTATGTTCTGTTCTTAAGAGCTATGAGTAATGTATGTGTGAATCTATAACATAAGTAATACGAGTATATAAAATGTGTGAGTACGCAGGATTCATGTATCCTGTGTCTACAGAGCGCCGCACACATGCTATATGTGCGTTCAGAAATAGGGTGCGATACATGTCTGGGCAAAATTAATGACATGCCTTGCAGTTACTGCTCACCGCAGAGCCCTGTCTGATGGCCTGATCCCAGAGAGCTGAACCGAAATCCCAGTCGCGGGCTATGGTTTGCCTATTTAATTGCCCTTTTGGAGGAGTTACAAATTAGAGAGAGTTGGACGTCCCTCCCTGTGCTTAGAGTGGAAATGAGCCTTAACGAAGACGAGAGGAGATGCTTGCACCGTAGCCTAATGTTTCCTGAGTAGTTGGTGGAGCAGTGGGGTGTCCGGGGGTGCTGGGGGGCTATGCCTTGGAGCAGGGGGTGCTGGGGGTCCCACTCTGCACCACCCCAGGTAGGTGCCGCTCCAGGAGCTGCCGTACAAGTGTTGCACTCCACGGCAGGCCTGCTGCTTCTAATGGGATTTTTCTTTTTCTTTTTTTAAATGAATAAAATGGGCTTTCTCTCATAAATTATTTTTTTTATGTGAAAAATGAGAAGGTGGCAAGTAGCCAATTCCCCCGCCTCCTTCTTCCCAGCTCCGATGAGGTCATTGCCTCTTAAAGTTTATACCACGCACTGTGAGACATGGCTGGAGGAGCAAGAAGGCAACAAATGTGTCTCTCGGGGCGGGTGGGAGTGATGACCGCCAGTCCCTGAAATATTAGCGAGATGTAAGTGATGCCTGAGCAGGACTTGTGAGTGGGGAGGGGGCCTGGTAGAGCTGTCTGGGAAAACCTTGCAGGATGCAGATCCGGGTGGGAGGGGAGCGCCCTGGTCCCCGTGATGCTCCAGGGTGGCGAGGGCGAGGCAGGACCTGGGATGTGTCAGATGCGGGTCCGGAGGGTGGTTGTGCCACTCAGTGGGCTGCCGGGTGGAAGGAGCGTGCGTGCGAAGGACTGGGCATGTGCTTAGGCAAAATGTGATTGGCAGCAGTTCTGGCACTGCTTGGCTCAGCTCGCTCTTGCATCCATTTACTTTTCCTTGGGAATTTCCTCAGTGCTGTTTTTGCAATGGGGTTGCGAAAGTTCATGACCCAATGAAGGATCTCTTCAAGATCTTTGTGTCCCTGGCTGAGTGGCTGCCTGGAGAAGTTGTGTTGTGGTTTTTTTTGTGGTTTTTTTTTTTTTCTTTTCCCCCTTGAATGCCATGCCGAGCTGCTTGCAAATTCCTGAGCTATTGTTTTCTCCTTGTCTGTCGTCCCCCCCCCCGCCCCGTCCCAATTTTGCTTTCCTCTGCAGTGGAAGCGATACGGAAACGGGAGTGCCTGGACCATGATGTCGTCCTTGGGGCTCTCCTAGAAGCTGCAGCCCAGGAGGACAGATTTTAAGGGCTGTGCAGATCTGTGCTCTTCCTCGCAGCCTCTGCTGGGGTGCTTGGGGATAGTGGCCTGGACTGTGTGTGGTTTTAAGGTGGGCATTGGCCTGAAACAACTGTTTCACAGGTGCCATAATAAATTAATAACTGAAATTTTGTAAGGGCATGCTCACTGCCTCGTGCCTTTGCTATGGCTCTGATTTTGGCCAGAGTTTGCTGTGCCTTGCAGGGGTGGTCAGGAAGATGGCACTTTATGCATCTCTAGCTTTTATTGTCTCACTGCCCCATTGTTGCTCTGGGGAGGTGCAATGGGCTGAGTCCGTTCTGCATGATCCCGTCCTCAGAGTTGGCCCAAAGGGGTGTAAATCATCAGTGAATTTGTGCTGTGCTGTAGTCCAGAAATCAAGTATTTGCTGTGTCAGAAAAAGAAGAGTTGTGGGGTGGCAGAAGGTGTGCAGATAGTGGAGAGAGAAAGCAAGAGAGATGGATACTCACTCTCTTTTTTTTTTTAAAAATACCTCTGCAAAGCCCTTGGCAGCAAGCACTGCACTGGGTAGAAGTGTGGGTTTGCTTTTACAGGTTCATTCCCCCAGTGCCCCTGTGCTGTAGGACGCTGTACGCAGCCATCCCTCACCTGTCAGCAGAGGGTTTCAGAGGTGGGCAGCTGCTTCCACCATGGGTTATACAAAGTGAATCGAGGAGGAAGCTGTGGGAAGAGGACAGGAGGAGGCAGTTGAGACGTCATCTCCCACCTTGGAGGCTTCTGAGCAGGGGACAAACACCAAGACTGGCAGATCAGCCAGCATCTGTGGTGCTTTGCAAGGATAGTAAAGATCTGTGAGGAAAGTCTGGGAGATGCTTCCATTTGCTGATGTGGGGTACTAACATCCTTTTTTTAAAATGAAAGCTAGCAAGTAGCTGTTCTATCTACAAATGAGTGCCCAAGGGCCCTAGGTGCACCAGTGTCAGCAGCCTAAAGCTTCCCTGCATTGGCTTTGGTCTTGTGCAGGTAGATGTACAGTTCTGCTCTTTCCTGGCACCAAGGGTGAAAATGAAGAAGTGCAGTTGGAAGGTAGTAGGGGAGCGGACTTGGCGGGGGGGGGGGGGGGGGGGTGGGGGTTGGGGGGGGGGGGGGGGGTGTGTCTGACGTGCTGCTGTGCTTTTTTTAGGCACAAACTTAATTAAAAAAAAAAAGAAATTGCTATTCTATTGCAGCTTGTCCATTCTGTGGAAGTCATTTAGGCATCCCATTAATTGCAGCTGCTCTTGTGCTGCTGCACCTCAATGATATCTTCTGTTCACTTCTCTGTCTTTGTGCTCCTCAGCAGCCTTGTTGATTCCCCCCCCCCCCGTCGACATGATACAATCGCTCCTTGTTAGCCTATCTTGCTCTTTCCTCTTTCAAGGAAGGGAAGGAGCAAGGGAACCAGATCTGATAATTCCAGTGAGTAGAACTGTTCCCCTGAGCCCTTTATAAAGAAATAAAAAGGCTCTCCTTCTCTCTGCTTCTCTTTGAGTACAAGCACTTTACCCTCTTGGATTCCCTGCAGGCTCCTCATACTGCTAAAATTGAAACATCAAGATGTCTGAGGCAGCAGGAATTACCATCAGTGTTTTGACACCTGGAGGTACAATTTCTATTAGCTTTTATATAAAAACAACACCAATTTTGCCAACAGAGTTCTCGTTAAATAATGCATGAAGACCCCGCTCCTGACAGTAGGTATTTTTCTTTCACTTTCCTGGACTCTTGGATAATGGCTTAATTTTTGTGACCATTGGGGAAAAAGGTACACACACTCGCGCACGGAAATACATATGCGGACGCACACGTGCTTAACTCCCGGGCAGAGAGTCAATTATCCCGTTTGCTAATTAATGTGGAGAGATGGGGGAAAGCAATTTGAGATTGGTCTGTCGAGCAGGCTTGGATCATTGTTTTATTTTTTGGAAGCAGTAGTCTTCCTGAGACCTTTGATGGTAAATAAGACTGCTTATGTGTGATATAAGAGAGAGCCTAGGAGGGTCTGCGTGCCCTCGCACGGAGATGAGCGTGGTGTCATCAGAAACAAAAAATGGGTAACTTGCATTTTTTGCATAGATGCTGCTTGGCGTCAAGCATATGCTCTGTGCTCGCTTTTGGGGGAAGTGAAGTGAAACAGAAGGGCACAGCATGTGGATGTGACTGCTAATAATGAGAATCAAAGTACAGTTTTGACACTTCTAACCTAATAAGTGGTGCTGCGTGTGAGAGCCTGCTTATTTTCCTTTTCACCATGAGATGCTTTGACAGAGGAGTAAAGTCCCATTTTGACATTTCTGTCATTTTAACTAAAGAGAGAGATTACAGTAAATTGGATTAAGTGAAAATCTTCTTCAGATGTTTGTGGTTTGGGCTGATTTATGGATAGATGTCATTTCAACGTCATTCTGCATTTTTTTAAGCATCTGCTTGGTGGTTGCTCCAATGCTGCTGTTGCACATAGTCCACGCAGAGGAGCGGAGGCTGAGCAAGAAGCAGCTACTCGTGACAGATCTAACGCTGGTGTGTGGCATGAGGACAGCAAAACACTGTCCTCCTCGCATTCCCAGCCGCGTAGTGCCAGATTCTGTAATGGGTGCTTGGTTCTCATTTGAGTTCCTGTTACTAAACTTTGTTATCTTCTGCTGGGGGTCATTTAAACAGGCTTTTCTAAGTATTTTTCCCATCCTGGAGAGAGATGGTTCAGCACGTACATTCCATATCGTGCACTTGGCAAATCTGGGGTTGCCCATTCCCCTGCGACCAGCGAGGACATTCTTGGTTTCGTTCATGCAAAGTTTCAGTCTTGGCCGCCTTGTTGCCAGGCCCTTCGCTCCTGGGGAGTTTGTGTGTGTGTGACTTTTCCAGAAACCAAAATAGTCTCATAAGCATGTGCTGGCTTACTAGCGTAGCAACAGCATGTGAAAATACTTTGTCCATGTACTGATATTTCCAAAAGATAGTGTTGAAAGTCCTTGTATTAAATTAACAGCATGAGATTTCTTAAATATATGTGTCCTTCATGGCTTCCTCTATCTAAGCTATTTAGAAGCTGCTGGTGCCATTTGGAAAGCTGCATAATCTCTTGTGGATGATGATGTAATCAGCACTGTAATCAAATCTGCCAATGATGTCATTGATGGAGTAGTCCACTGTTGCCTGGTGCAGTAATTAGTGGGATGAGATTGAAGTCTTTCTGCAAATGGTGATGGGAAACTGGGAAGTCCGCATCCTTAAATTGTGTTGCTTGGGTATACATGTTTTAATTTCCAGCACAATTTTGGAAAATACTTCTGATCCAGCCTCAAAACCACTAGACTTGGGTCTAGGTGTAGAGGCTTACGGATTTCAGTTGTGGTCTCTGAAAGTTTATTTGCAAGTTTAATGTTGGTATAAAGTTTTGTACCTACACCGGGAGGTGTAGCGTAGTTTTCTGCCAGCTTAGCTCCTGGAGCTGCCTCTGCTCTATGCCAAGCGAAGGGCAGCGCTGGCCCAAGGGAGTGTGTGACTGGGCTGGGAGCGAGAATATAAAAATTACCCTTAATCCTCTAAAGGGGTTGGATGTCTTGGACCGTGTCTGTATCGATTTTTACAGCTCTGAGGCAGGAAGGCGCTGCCCAGATGTAAGTTACAGGTACAGAGAAGTACCGTCAGAAGTGGAGCACATCAAATCCCAGCTTCTTGGGGTGGGTCAGCTGGTGATGCTTCGCATCTTCCCTCTGAACCAAGTCCCACTGGTTTGATTTGCAGCGTCTCAGCACTGTCTGGGTTTTCCCATGCTGCCGTTGATGCCAGGGTTGTGGTGTTTTGTTTTCTGCATCTGTGCTCCCCCTTGGTGCTTCGCATCACCCTTGCAGTTAAAAGAAAAGGTTTTGCATTTTGCCGTGCGAGCATTTCGTGCCTTGCTAGTGACTTAAAGTGCAATTCTTAAAGTATTTTCTATATTATTTTCCGTGGTATGATCATTAGCAGAAGATCACACTACCGAGGGAAGATAAATTTGTAATCCTGCTTAGTGGCTGATCTTATCCTAGCCGAGTAGCTCTCGTTGCATAAGGGACAGTGACCTGAAATCATCCTTTTAAATCAGCGGACAGGACGCCTTTCCCTTCTCCCCTTCGCACACATGGGTATGATATAGACTCTTAAAATGGTTTAAAGTTTAGCAGTTTTACTTTGAAATCTGAATACCTCCTGATAAGTAACCTTTAGGTTGGTGTGCCAAAGAGAACAGCTGTGCCGCAGGAGGTGGGTTATTTTAATGCATTGGTCTACGCATTAAACAGACTTCCCTGCATCTCTTGCAGCCTGGCTTGCTTTCCGGGAGTGCTAAGAAGTATTTACAAAGGTTAGCTGGCACGAATGACAAGGAGGAGCAAGCGGAAGAGCTTGATCACAAGCCTTCCCAGGGAGGTCTGTGAGAGAGGCTGGGGTGGGAGCTTTGAGGGATGGCTCCGGCACTGGCGAAGGGCTCTGCTTCGTCCCTCAGCATCATGCTCCCACCACTGGATGCCAGCAGAGAGGGTAGGTGGGTGAGCAGGAGGAGGAGAGCTGCTGCTTGTGAGCAGTGAAGAATTAAAAACATCTGCTCCAGCTGTGTGCCTCTGTGCTTATCGTTTTTAACTTCTCTCAGTAAAGCAAATGAGGAACTGATGGTGCGTTTCTTGGCAGGGACCTTGTCTTGTTGAAGAGATATTTCCCTTTCTGCTCAGTTGGCCCTTCCTTCTCCCATCCCTCCCAGACAAGTAGCAGCCCCAGGTTGAGCTCAGGTGAGACATCTGGTCTCTCCTTGCTGGAGAGGATGGTGGGAGTGCACCTGATTGCTTCCCCCCCACATCCCCTGAGAAATGCTACATTAAATATCTTAGTGTTAAGAGCTCCTTCTAAAGACGTGAGGCTCATTCTGTCACCTCGCCTGTCTGCTTTCAGAAGTGCCCTCTTGGAGGTGAGAGCACAGGCTGCTTGTGTGTACAACCAAAGAGCAAGGATGCTGCTCCCAAGCATCAGCTCCTCTTTGGGTCAGTGGATCAAAGTCTCAGATTCCCATCGCACGTCAGACCTGGGGTGTGCAATTCCTGAAGTCCCGACCGTTCCAAGCTGGGGATGACTGGCGTTGGATACAGCCTCAGGCTGCCCAGGGGCTTCCTCCAAGCTGAGCAAGCATCCAAGCAGATGGATGCCCTCTCTCCTCTCCGAATGCTCACCTGCGGTGGGATGTTTGCAGCCCCCTGGAAGTTGCTGCTAATGCTCAGGTTTGCAGCCTGCGGAGCATGTGAGGTTCACCAGCCGCGCTCGCAGCAGCTGAGAAATGTTATGCTGTAGGCAGCGCTCTGGAAGAGATGCTTCCTTCATTTACCGAACGGGATATCCTGGTGGCTGGCAGTGGGAAGGAAGAGGAGGTGTGTTTTCTCTCTGGTGTGGGTGAATCAGTGCTGTCTGTGATGGATTCTCACTGCGACAGGCTCTAAATGGGAACTCTCAGGGGAAATTAGCCTGCAGCTTTTGACTTTATTAAATATTCTCCAGTGCCATCCCAAAGGACCACTTTTCAGTGCTCTGCAATGTTTCATCTGTATTTTTAACATCACCTACGTGAAGTGTGACCATGTACGGCCTATATTTACATTAAAGTCTACGTACAAGTAGTTAAGAAATGATAGATAGTGTGTTCTGTTCTTCAGGTCTGTAACATGATGATGTCTTACAGGTAGATAGGAGAACTTCCGCTGGAGATATTGCAGATTGTTATAAAGTCGGATAGCTCACTTAGAGCTATGGCTTATAATGATTCATTTAGCCATTTATTAAAACACTTATTTAATGATTGACTAAGCCTTTATAAACTATTTGTAACTTTTAAAATGTGACCTGATGTATTGTAGCTCCATTAGCGTCTAGCTAATAAAATACACTCTGGACCTGTAATGCCTATTAGTTGACAAAAATTACATTTTAGACCTTACATGTGTTGAAGCTTTAAGTACCTTGTTACAGATTATTCTAGGTGCATTTTAAGGCACAGAAGTACAATCTGCTCCCTTAAAGCGAGCCGTGGGGCTGATCTGGCAGTGGTGTTTACCTTGCGGGTCTCCTGTCTGCTGGGACGGACCCTGTTTGCTTTGGCATTACTGGTCTGTGTAATCTGTCATCACCTGGTACCGGCATCGAGCACCCCAGTAAAATGATCTTTCCCTCCTCTCAATGAGGAACAAGTCCGTCTTGTGCTTGCCTGAGAACAGAGCCCAGATCTGGGAACGAGCAAGCGATGCTCTTGCTTCTGCCCTGTGCTTGCGGACACCGGCCTCGGGAGCAGCTTTCACAGAGCTTTTTGCTGATACAGAGCAGAGCCCCGGTAATGCTGGTGACTGTTAACACAGATCCCAGCTGACTTGGCTTCCTGCTAGAGCAGGTGGGGTCCCGCACTTCCCTCTACAGCCCTGTCTGATCTGTGCTGAAGCAGCTAAAAATCCTAAAGGGAGGAGGATGGTTTGCTGGGAGGCACATGATGCCAAATTTGAATTTAGTTGAAGAGGCTGGGGTGGAGGTGGGGAGAGGGGGAAGGTTGTCCCAAAAGAGAAGAGGTGCTGGCTAAGCTCTGCATCCTGCTTTGTGTCTAGAAGTGTGTTGTCTTCCTGGGTTTTCACAGAATCATAGAATAGTTTGGGTTAGAAGGGACCTTAAAGATCATCTAGTTCCAACCCCCCTGCCACGGGCAGGGACACCTTCCACTAGATCAGGTTGCTCAAAGCCCCATCCAACCTGGCTTTATCTTTATTTAACCAAGTACTAAAATCTAAAGGTAAATTCTGCATACAAAATTATAGGGGACTTTTTTTTTTTTAAAATCTGCCTTCTTTGTCTGTGTATAGAAGCATTTTTTCCACGAACTGCTCAACTTTCCATTTGCTCGAGCTGTACAGAGCTGGCTGCTGGGATGAGCTGTGTAATGGGATATCTGAATCGCAGCAGGAAACCTGCTCCAGTTTAAGCAGACCTGATTTAAAAGCAAATTCAGTCAAACCAGTACAAACTCCTGCATGGAGAAATTAAAGCTGCTTTATGTCCGATTGATGCCACTTTTGCTCAGGTCAGTAACTACTGTTGAGGGATGCTCAAGTGAAACGACGAGTAAAACTTCTCAAGTGTAGCTTGAGCGATGTATGTCCCTGATGCTCTGCCTTTCTCACTGGGCCATAGGAAGTAGGTGACCTTTGGGAAGGAAGGGCTGTTGGTTTAATGTGCTAACTTTTAATCTGTCCCCGCTCCTGCCTAGCAAGTGACTTTCTGCTGTACATGGTTAAATGATCTGCCTTGATGAATGGCATACGTTCAAAGAGGTAATGGTGTGCTTTTCCTTGGGAGTCTGAGCTTGTAAGACTTGGTAATGTTGTGGCAAGGCTGACGATGTAAATGAGCACGTGGGGATTCACAGGATGTGGGAATGGTCTTGCCCTGTTGGTGTCTGATGTAAAAACAAAACTGGGAAGCCTTTTTTGGGCTCGGGCTGGGGGAGCCAGGAGGTGATTTTGGGGAAGGCTGCAATTTATGTTTCTCTTTCCATGTTGCCAAACAATTCAGCATTCATTTGCTTACCTCTGGCATCTGTCTGCAATATTTATTTGTTTGTTTCTGGAGATTTCCTACAAATCAGTAACCAGCCATGCCGCAGGAGGAGTGGGGAGAAGGGGTTGGCTATGGTGGCCTGTGCCCCGTTGTTTGCGTCCCAGCTAGCTGTTCCGCAAGTGTTTTCCCTGCCGAGACCACAGGGATTTAAACTGGGGGGGGATTTCCCGGAGCTCACCCCTATGCTGGGCGGGAGGTGGTGGGAGGCAAAGGTACCCCACTGTCCTGCCGGTTCCCCTGCGGCCCTGCCTGCCGTCCTCTCCAAGGGGATGTGTGTGGGTGCTGTGTTCGAGTGCCAGGTGCTTCTCTGGGACACTGAGATATGGCGAAGAAAGTGAAGGTTTATTTACGCTTTCTGACTGCTTAATTTTTTTTCTTTTGATTTTTCTTTGTCTGGAAAGTTTATAACTTTAACCCAGGGCTCAGAAATAAACCGTGGTGGATGCTGATGAATTGTGAGAGGGGAAGCAGCGAATTCCCCTTTGGGTAAGAGTTTACCATTCAAGCCTTGACCTTGTTAAAACATGTTAACTCAATAAAAGCCTGAGTATTTAAAGACAAGTGGCTTCTTCCTGCCTTGAGGGGCGTAATTAAGCCATTCCACACCCCTTAAACCAGAGTTGTGGGAGGAGGACTAAGGACCTCCCTATCCTGCCTGCCTAAGTCAGGCAGCAACCTTCCACTGGGATCATCTCTGTCCCCAAGGCAGCACCCATGAGCTGCTGGGAGGCTCTGGAAGTGCTGGGAGAGTCTGGCAGTGATTGCCTAGGAAACCCGCTATTTCCCACCTGTTGGGAGGATGACATTGCTCCTTTTGCAGGGCGGGCAGTTCTTGCATCGGTTGAAATTGTGGTCAAGTGTTTTGTATTAAAGCAGACTGAATTTCCTGGGTAAAGCATGCAACAAAGCTTCACGGGGGGAGGGGGGGCAGGGGAGGTGGGGGCAGTTATGCTCATCCATAAAAATTCCTGCACAACTTAAAAATGGGAGAGTTATCCCTTTTCTCAGGGTTTCCTTGTTTAAAAGTTCATTCTAAGTTTGTAAAGTACATCATACTTTTGTATTAATGCCCACAGAATGGATACTAATTCAAATGGACACATTAATGTGTCCAAAAGCACCTTCACCCCTTAGTCTACTACAGGATTTTCAAGAGAAATACAGAAACTTGCTGTGCTTCCAGTTTGAAGTGGCGTGTTTGTGCCTATTGAGCTGTAATTGGTACCCATTGGTGTGAATTCTTCTGGAACTGCGGCTCAAAAGATGAGCAAATAAGGAATCCCCCATCCCAACCAAACCCCAGGAACATGCACATGCTAACCAGCTGCGCAGAGGAATAATCCCTGCTGTGACTGCTTTACACCTGGAGTGCTGTTATTGCCTCTTGGCTATTTAAAAAGCACTGGGCTTAATTTTTTATTTTTTTCCTGAACTCTTCACTTCTGTGCTGTCTTTACCCTGGGAGAAGTGTGTTTTCCAGTACCTTTCCCACAGCAAGTTTCTCTGCAAGGGCAGGGTCTGTGTTTGGCAGGAGGCTTTTGCTCCCTCCAAGAGGAGGGTCTGCAAAGTCGCGGCATCCTAGTGGAGTCATGTTTGTACGACTGACTTAGTTTGTACCTTACCTGCTGCACGGGACTGCTATTGACAACCTGTGCCCGGTGGCAGAGGTTGAGTGGGGTGTGAAGAGCAGGGGAAGGTGGCTTGGTTGGTTTTGTGATCCCTGTGTGGGCTCTGGGGCGTTTATAGGGCTCCCACGGGGCAGTGGGAAGGGCTGTGTGCGTCTGTGCCTCGGTACAGAGTCCTCATGAGCACCACAGCTATTTTAGGTGAAACCCACCATCATTGGCTACTCCCATTAAAATTCTAGGGCTGTTAACTGCAGTTGTTTCATGAGCAGCTCAGCTGCCCAAGCAGAGGTGATGGAGATTTGGGGATGGTAATCCTCTTAGTTATCCCTGTGTAAGCTGTCCTTGCATCAACTTGATACCAAAGGAAACTCATTCCCTTAGCAGGGACAATTTCAGATGCCATGTCTTTTCTTGCTGTGGGTAACCAGAGTTCATCTTAACTTAAATCTGAGGCCTTCATCAAGTTTATAAACTCAGTGCATGAAGGTGCTGGGAAACATCCTTAAGTACCCCTGAGATGGACTCTGGAAAGATTATTATGCTGTAATTTGTTTCTGTAGCTCCACAAAAGCAGTATTTGACCTTGGGACTATGACTGGTATTCCCACTGCTGGCATCGCCGGTGCTTTTTCTCCAGACCAGTTTTGTCCAAATTAAATGACTCTGTGTTAGGGCTTCTGTTTGCCCATGAGAGGTGCTTCCCAGCTGATGAGGGTTGTTTTGCGTCAGACATTTCCCTCGTGGTTTTTCTTTGTTTCTGCTCTGTGGCTGAAGGGTTGGAGGGTGAGGAACCATTTGAAACCTCAGCCCCAGGTCAGGTAGGTGCACGGTGACGGGAGGTACCTGCTTGCGCCTGCACAGCGGCAGCAGTGAATTGGGCCGGTGAGTCATCTTAGGAATAGCGTGATGTTGGCAGCTGAGGGGTTTAAGTGGTGATAATTACTGTTAATGAATAGTTTTGAGTTCGGCAGTTGCAAAACAGGGTGGACCGATAGCCCAGGGACTGGGCATTTTGCCGGGAAACGAGGCAAAACTCTCCCCCTCCCTCTGGTACGATGGGGCAGGGAGGAGGGCAGAGGCTTCCAACCCCATCTTGCTGGCACTCATTGCTTCTCCGTGGAAGAGTGGGCCCTCCGACATGTGTCATACCTCTGTAGCATGAATTTCAGCCACCTTGCAAGGACTCCTTCAAACTAGTCCATAGGCTCCCAGAAGCCTGTAAATGACAGGCTGAAAACCATTGCTCCAAGCCCAGGAAAGGCAAATTACAAAGGGTATGACCAAGTGGCAGTTTGAGAACTGTCCTGATCAGAAAGCCAGGACTCCTGATCTGCTGGGGACTGACTGACGGCTTTGGACAGCTTGTTGTCAGCAGGACTGAGCTTGGCAGGGAAGCACTGAAATCCCGTTTGCCTACTTGCGCGGGTTCAGTTATTAAACACATCAGGAATCCCCATCTGCTTTGTAAGCCTGTCTGTAGAAACATAACCCAAAGCTTGGCTCCTGCAAAGTGCCATTTGCCTTTGCGTGAAGTTGGAGGGAGCTAGAGCTGTGCAAGAGTCCTTCTTTTTAGGGCAAGACTCCCCTGTGGATGCAGAAGGGGTGAAGCCCTTTGCATGGCACTTGCCGCGTGCCAGGGCTCTTGTTGAAATGGGCTGTTGGTTTGTGTACAGGGGTGTTTGAGAAGGGGATGGATGGATGGGAGGAGGAGGAGATGTTCTCCTGACGCCCTTCCCTCATTGCAAATTGTCCAGCGTTCTGCGAGGTGCTACACGTTGTATGCAAATGTTGAATTTTTTTTGGTGCCTCTAGAGAGGCTTTGACTTTCTGTCTAGAAGCTATTAATTACCTAGACAAGGAAAGCAGAACATACCCAATTAATGGCTCCTACCGCTTAGACCTGTCTCTCCGGCTGATCTGCTATGAACTAATGAGCAGCTCGTTTCGCTGGGCCACCAGCGAGCTTGAACTTCTCATCGGTTTTCCTGGGGAGAAATGAAAGCAGCAGCAATGTGCAGGAACAAATGGATGGAATTCGGTTATTAACCTGGGCTGAAAATTGACTCTCTCTGCTAGTAATTACCTGGGGGATGTTAGGAGAAAGGCCTAGTGGAGGGTTCAGAGCTGGTATTTGACAGACAATCACAAGCAATTCAGCTAGCGTTACTTAAGTTCCCATCGTGCGTCTGAGGTGCAGTGATGTGCTGGGTAAGTATAGCGAATGCAATGCAAACCAGGAGTAAAATGGGTTAGTTTAAAACAGCTCCACTGCCAAATGACTCCCTTCTTTAGTGATATTTTATGGCACAGCTGCATAGCATCTCATATATTTTTGAGTACCTTAGTTTACAGGTCATTTAATTTATCTGCAGGCTTTCTTTTGGTTCCCTAGGGTAATTTTGTTCCTTTGCACATGTCTTCCTATGGAGGCATTAAATTGTGCAGTTTGTCACAATAGTTCAGCTTTTATCCTGGCAGTCAGTGCTCTTCAAAGATCCTTGTGTGAAGTTTAGACTCCTGAATCATTAGAGGATCATGAAAGAAAAGGAATAATTTAGAAGGCGAAGATGTTTTGTCGTCTTTGAAACTGGGAACGTGCGAAAGGAGAAAATGTTTAGCAGTACAATCTGCCTCAAAGAACTTATCTTAGGAACTCCAGAAAACGAATCTCCCTTCTTTATTCAGGATGTAAGTAATCGAAAATGTCACTCCTGAGCTGAGTAATTTGTTCAACAAAAGGATCTCGAGGAGATGACTCCCCTAGCTTTCATGAACGTGCCCAAGACATCAGAGGACTTGTCTCTGCAGCAATATGAACTGAAGGGTTTGAAAATCAAATGAGCAGTGTGTTCTGTGCAAAATATAAATAAATCTCGCAGGTGCTTTGTAATCTCCCTTGCATTTTAAAACCCTTGTTTATCTGGATAGTCTGGGTTAGCTCCTGGGAGCTGCAAATGGGTGTAGTGATGTTGTGTTGTTACAGCCATGGTCGTTAATGTGCTGTTTAACGTACTTGGGAGCGTGGCTGAGATAGTCGTACGGTTACTATATCGTTATTGCACGTTGGCAAGGAATTGCATTTTTTTTTTCTTGATTTAACGTTGCTTGTGTGTGTTTGTTAAACTGAGATTAGTGCTGCGTAACAGTTACAATATTTAAGCCCATGTTTAATGTAAGAAGAGGGGGGTAGCTGAAGTGGAAAAGATGTCGTACAGCATGTGCAGGGAGGGGATGGGGTAGTGAGTGGGAGCAGATGCTTCGGGGACAGTCCGCACTACCCTGAAAAGAAATTTGCTCCCCAGATAAAGGAGGACCCTGGATCCAGGCTGATTCAGCCTGCTGGGCTGAGAGGAGCTGCCTGCTTTCTGCCTGCTCCTGGGGCAACACTGTACGGTCTGCTGCTGTGCTGGGGGCAGCGCTGGTGAGGATCGTGTGTTTGTGCGGATGCTTTCTTAGCAGGGAGAGTGTCTTAGAGGGCTTGTGAAGTACTGAACTGTCTGTCCTTCCCTGCTGTTTTTCCAGAAAAGGCAAGTCTTGGTGCTGTGAAGAAAACTCCCCTGGTTTCTGGGGGGTTTGAGAGAGTGGAGAGAAGGAGCTTTGCCCTGGAATAGGCTGCCTGCACTCATCCCACGGTTAACATTGCCCTGGATCCCGCATGGATGTGGCAGCCCGGGACAAGCGTTGCACCATTTCAAGCTACCAGGCAGAGGTTTGGTATAGAACAGGAGGAGGGTTTGGGTTGTGCCTCTGCAGTCCCTCTTGCCTGGCAGATGTGCTTTTTAGTTTCAACTTGTGCATTTCTGTATCTGGAGTTTTCACCTGGGCTTCCATCAGAAAATGGGGCATTTCAGCATTTTTTTTCCATCCCTGGAGTCTTACTAGTCAATTCTGCTGGTTCGCTTTTGCTGTCCCGCACTGCTTTTCTTATCTGTCTCCTTTTTGGCTGTCTAATCTGTGCTCTGGCATTTGACTGTCACTCCTTTCCTTTCCTCTTCTCTAGTCCCCTGCCCTGTTTCCTTTTGCAGTCCCAGTGCCCGGGTGGTTTCATGTTTGGGTGGTTTTTTTAATTTCCTCTCCAGGCATTTCCATTTGTCTTTGCAGATCATCTTCAACAAAGGCCTTGCGTGGTCTAATTTGTTTTCTATTTCCAGCCTACACTTAAAATAACTCCCTTGTTTCATGAATGGCCTGCGCATAGATCCAAATCCCACCCCCCTTTTTTTAGTGTGGGTTTCTTTTTAGCTGTTCCTTGTCAGTATCTTTAATTACTTGAAGTGTCCCTTTTGGGCATTTAGCCTGCAGCTGCCAGTCCATAGCTGTGGGTTGCGTGTGGCCGCGTGCGTGCCGGCCCTCTCCGCTTCCTGGCGGAGCAGCATGGGAATGGGTTTGCAGGGCAGTGGGCGCCCTGGCACGGGAGCAGCGATGCCGTTGCGTAACGGGAGCAACTCTGCCGTCACATCCCCGCTGACGAGCTCCCTGTCCAGATGATCCACGGGTCGCCTGCGTGCTTTTGCAATCTCAACTGCAAAAACCAGGAGACGCTTAAGCTGTTTTAATTGATTAGGAGGGGAAAATCCAACAATGGGAGTAGGGAAACTAAAGGGAAAGAGGCACGTTATGGCAGGACAGGTAAGCCACGCTGATGCTGACCTGACGCTGGAGTCGTCGCCTGGCTGGCACTTGGTGTGTGGCTCGTGCATTTTAATAAGACGGCGTCCCTGCAGCTGGGGAGTGACAGCCGAGCGCTCCTGCAAAGAGAAATGGGTCAGTCTTGTGCATTTAAGCATATATGTGCCCCTTGGGGAGCCATCACAAGGTCACTTGCAGCCACTTTGCCGAGGGCTGGGAGGTACTTAAACCGTGTGAGATCCATTGCAAGTGCTCCTCTGACAAGGGGTGTTCGTGGTGGGGCAGGTGGTGCAGATGTCTCATCTGCTCCAAGCAACTGGGTTATCCTACTGAGTGAGGGTCAGGGTCTGAACGAGGGCTGTTAGCAGCAGGAGTTGCAGCACACAGCACATACTTTCTGCTGCCAGAAGCATCAGGCCAGCATCGTGTTGCTGCCGAGAGCAGCCTGTCTGGCAAATCTGCCTTTCAAAACACAACCAGGAGTGGGGCTGGCAAAATCCAACCATCTGACCTTGCTCAGTGCAGCTGCGGTGCCAAGATCTGTACACAAATGCTGGCAAAGGTTATCTCGGGGCAGAGCTAAACACGGGTCCTGTGCCCAAAATAGCTTGGAAAGATTGAAAAGGAGAAATACAAGTCGCAAATCCTGCTTTGCTGCTTTGGGCAGTGATAGGAGCAGGGCAGAGAAGTCACCTTTCATCAGGGATCAGAACCGGTTCTGCATGGAGCTTGTGCTGTGGTGGGAGAGCTGATGCAGCCTAGAGGTTTGCAGCAAGGAGACAGCAAACCAGGACAAGAGACGTCAGCTCCTGAGCTTCTGCCATCCCCTCTGTGGCCTTAGGGACTGGCTGTACCTTCTTACAAGGGTAACATCCTGCCCTGGGCAGCTCTGCTGTGGTGCTGCATGCCCCTTCTTCCCCCAGATCTGCTGCTGTAATTGCTTGTGCATCCGCACCATCAGTCAGGCTAGGAAACTAATCTAGTTCAAAAGTCATCTGGCCAAAAGAGCAGAGGGAGGAGGGCTGCTGTCGATGGGCGGACCTCAGAGCGAGCTGGGGAACAGGGCGAGAGCATTTCGGGTGCCACTGTTTGGGGTGCACGTGAGGAACCACAGGGTCTGGCTGTGATGTGCAGGACGCTGCCAGCCCGGCTGTGCTTTTGTACTCTTCCAAAGCAAGAAAAATGCTTCAAGATCACATACAGGTACAGGCCGTGACCCCTGGGGTTGAAATAACCTCTCCTCCATGCCATGGAGCTCAGGATGTGCCTGATCCTTCCTGTTGACCCTGTACTGCTATTTTAATTTAAAACCTCTGTACCCCGCTGTGATTGAACGCTACTGTGGATTCCCGGGCTGCAGACACTGACATCGTTGTCTTTGTTATTCTGAATAGAGCCCTAAATTTATGGCAGATGGCCTGCTTTCCTATTGAAAGGACTTAATAGATACAGTACATACAAATATTTGTGTATAATGTCAACTGTCTTCCAAGAAAATTTCATGCACATATTGATTAGACAAATCCATTATCATTACATCATGGTGCATTTCTTAGGAACCTCTCTCTATCCATTTTCATCACATCTTAATTATTTTTGCTTCCACTAGTCCTTTAAAGCAAGCGTGGGTAAATCTCTAACTGCTTTTCAGGTCTGGTTTTGATCTAGAGCTGTATGGCACATCAATGCTGTTACCGGCCGTGGGATGGCTGCTGACAGGCAATGTGCTTTTCTGCTGTGCCACACACAAGTCTGCGCTGGGGTTTTTTAAGCATAATGGGTTGGTTGGTCTCTTGGAGGTGAATGTTATAGTTCGGTATTAATTAAGCATTATAAACAAAGGTCTCCTTAACATTTATTTCAAAATACATGAGTTGACTGGAGGATATATACCTTTTTTTTTCCTTGTTTGAGGATTAAAATTGTCATATATTTAGCATTTGAATAAAGGCGACTTGGTTGTTTTTTCCAAAAACTTGGATCATTTAATGTAATTAACCATTGTCAATACTCTTCAATTAAATGTGCCGTGGTGAGCGCTAGCAGCATTCGCTTATTTGCCCTGTCTGCATAGTATGGTGGTACTAGTCGTTGCCTTTTAATAAGGTCTTTTGCAGTCATTTTGTGGGCTGCATCCTAACGTCTTCTGTAGACCATCCATGGTGTGTAGACCACAAATTGAGTAACATTACTCTGGACTTAAGAAACAGAATATTCTGTTAATTTTATTTCAGCATGTCCTTGCTTTGAACTTGAGCAGTGTGTTCTCACTGGGATCTTTAAAACCTTTACAAGAATGGATAAACTGGTATTTTCTGTGAGCTGGGAGTGTCTTGTTCTCACCTTTCAGACAGATGAACTAAGGCATGGGGTAATTATGGCAACTCGCCCACACTTAATATCGTGTCAGCAGCAAGCCAGGGGTGTCACCTGGGAATTCTGCTCTCCCTGAGGAGTATGGAGCTGATTGGGAGGGTTGGCTCTAACTTTGAAGAGCAACAAGTGTGTTGAATGACATTAATTTTTTTGCAAATCAATTTAATTGCAAAGCCTTATTTTAGACCTGTTTTGTGTGGTCCTGGCTGTATCAATGTATGCTTTTGCTGCGCTCGGGAGCTGAGCTGAAGGACTGGCACAGAAACGCACAGCCCTGTGCCTAAGTGGTGTTGACTGTGAACCTGTAGATCACTGCGGGGTGTCGTGAGCTTGTCTGTGCCCATCTTTTGGGCTGGACACGAGTCTGCTTGGCCCGGTGCTATACGCCCCGTTAACATGGGCTGTGCCCGAGCTGGCATATGCTGCTGGGAGCTGGCAGGTGCTCGGGCAGCTGGGCGTGCAGGCAGAGCTCCTCTGTGTGCAGGCAAGCCTGCAGCAACTTGTAGTGGCTTGTAGAGTGCTTTCATGGTGTAAATTAAGGAGAACAGGTGATGGGGAGATGATTTTAGACAGTAAATGGCACATGAAGAGGAGAAACAGAGGAGCAAGGGGGTGGTGGTTTGCTGTGTGGAGTTGGCAGGGGGGAGGAGGATGGAGTTTTTGAAGGCTTCAGCAGTGGGGCAGGATCCTGGGAGTCTCCCAAACAGGTGGAAATAAATGGGTGCAGGAGCCTCTGCAGGCTCTTGCCTCCTCCGTAGGTTCATGTTGTAGCCCTGGTGCTGGGTTTGCTGGTAACCCCTGGCTTTCTCCTGTTCCTAATCAGCGGCTGTAAATCTCCTCGTACCTAGCGCTGTAATGGCTAATGCAGGTCTGCGGATAAAACAGTCTCTGATGGAGACTCCAACCGGGGGGGAAATACTTTTCCTGTGAGACAATGTCTGTTCCTCATCAAAATCAGTTGAGAAAAGTAGGAACCAAACAGTTTGATCTTAAAGATTTAAAGAGCCTGCGTGCACTATTTCTCTTTTATTTCCGTTAATCTGCTCCTGTTGTTTGTGTTCCTCTCTTAATGATAATTAATTAAGGGTCACTGATGAGGAGGCACCGCAGTATCTTTTGTTGGGGATAGCTGGCCAAGAGGTGTTCCCAGCTGCACCTAGCTTTGAAGCAGCACCAGTGCATCCCCCAGTAAGATGTTATCCTCCCACTTTGCTCCCCAGTGGGATCACCCACAGCCCAGCTGCTGGCTGGACACCGACCCTCCTCCTCCCCGGAGCGGTGCTGGGCTGGGCACGCTGCAGCAGCCCCTTTCTTTGCACATGGAGCATAAAAATGGGATCTAAGGCGATGGCATCTGTGGAGCTGCCCCAGTGCTTTGGTGACCTCATTTGGCTCCAGCCCACAGTCCAGCTGTGGTGGAGAGCATCCAGGGCCTTAGACTTGCACTGAGATCTTGCTGGTCACCTGCTGCTCCATGGTTTGCAGGTGTGCAAATGCACAGGCAGTGCTTTGCCTGTTTGCAAGCATGTGATTTTTTTATTCTTGGCTTTCCAAGGCTTCTTGTTGAGGCAGAGGTGCTGTTTGCTGCCCTTGGTAAGGAAAAAACCTTTCGTGGTCCTGCTTGTGTGTGGTTAGTGCACACCACCAGCACAGCACAGCTCGCCAGCAGTGTGCCTTCATACAGGATGGTTTTGCTGGCCCCTGTAATTTCACCCCTTGTGTGTGTATTGTCTAGTAGAGAGTTAATCTTTTTTTTTGTTGGTTGCACAGACAGAAGCAAAAAGCTTTTAAACTGTTTTAAAGCTTGACACTGCGTGGTTTTGCACTTGGTGCTGAGCTTTAAAGCTGAACTTCTGATCTGAAGAGTTTAAAAAAAAAAACCAACCTAAATAAAAATCATCCCGCTTCTTTTACTGTAGACAGCTGCCGTGGCATGGTCTGGTCCACCTGCTGAGCTTCAAGGGAAGCAGTTGGCTTGCTGAAAGTTGTCAAGGGCTCTGGGCCCCCCCAACTTGGAGTGTGTGTATATACATGTGTGTGATATGTGCTAATTACCTCTAGGGTGGCTGCAAGCCAAGGTGTCCAAGTTTGAATCCGTTATTAGGAAAGTACCTTAAACTTCTGCAGATCCCAGCGAGCTTCTGGAGCCCTTGAGAGCACCGTGCACGTGTCCTTGGCAGCTGCGGGGAGGGTTGGGGCACAGTTTGCTCCTATAGAAGCACACGTGGGCTGCAGGAGAGCTGGGAGGGTGGTGATGGTGTGTCCCTGGAGGGTGACGGGAGCGGGTGTTGAACCGCGTGCTCCCGGCACAGCCCCCAGCTTTGGGTGGGAATTGGCAATTAAAATCCCATCCAGTCGGAAGCGTGAGAGGAAGTGGGGTAGTCATACTGGAAGTATAAATATGTGCCGGCCGCCTTCTAGGTGCCTCTGAATTCCCCCACGTGCGCAGGGGCTTTCCTACCCCGGGGGTGGATTGCACCGAGCACGCCGAGCTCCTGCGTGGGGAGACTGTCCCCATCTGGAATGAGGGTCGGGCTGTTCCTGCGCCACCAGTGCTTCCCAGGACCAGGGTGGCAGGTAAGGTGCCCAGGGGCTCGGCGGGGATGTGTGGGTGCAGGGCCAGGGGGAATTCCAGCTCCTGTGCAGGGAGTGAGCCGAAAGTGGGAGGGGACCTGGTTGTCCCTCCTCTCCCTGCCCCGAGAACCAAACCTTGCTGTGTGTTTTCCCATACATAACTTAGCAAAATACCTTTTGCCGAAGAGGCTCGGCTAACCCTCGGCAGGAGCGTGGAGATGTCTCTGCACGTCTGTAATCCTTAGGCCTCAACGGGAGTTTGCTGAAAGATTTGCTGTAAAACTTGACCTCTTTGTAAGGGGGCATCCTTAGGCTGCTTTCCTCCTGCTGTTGCTGCCCTGCTTGTTGTGCCCAGCCTGCTGGGGACCGTTACCTTGGTTTGATTTTATTTCTGGCTGGTGAGCAGTGCGTGGATGCCGGCAAACCAGCGGGGCAGTCCTGTGCCTGCCTGCAGCAGATAGCAAGTGGTTTATCAGCACCGGCTGATCTGTGGTCTCACAGGAGGGGGGAAAAAAAAAAAAAATAGAAAAAGAAAAACTTCCGCTTCCCCGCCTCCCCCCCTTTTGGTTTTTGTACACGCCAACTGCTGTTTCGGTTGAAATTGTGTTGGCTTGGGCTGGCTGTGCTCCCCATGCAGCAGGGACCGTGAGAGCGTGGGGAGATGCTGCCGGGGAGCTGACGGTGCTGGAAGTTTTCTCTGCGGCTCCCGGTGTGCTGACGAAAGATTTTGATGCTGCCGAAAACCTTGCACAAATCTATACATAACGTGTACCTCTGCTGGGGGGGAAGGCGTGCGAGTGTGCTCAGCGTTGCATGGGATGAAGAAGGGATCCTGGGGAGGAGGAGTCGGGAAGATGCAGCTTTCATGCCCGGGATTGGTCTTGGAAGCATCGTCTGAGCCCAGGCAGCGGTGGGAATTTATTAACAATTAATATGAGAATAATGGTTAATGCCTCTTAAACGGGCAGCGATGAAGGGCAGCATTTAGGTGTTTGTTACTTTTTCATTGAAATCCAGACAAAAAGCAGGAAGCTTAAAATCCTCTCCAAACAAACTACGTGAAGTATCTATAAAAATCAGCAACTTGTAAATCTCCTGCTTTGTTGGTTTTCCTGACTCTGTTAGAGCTGCAAAAGAAATTGCAACACGTGGTGAAGCATCGAGCATGTGGGCGACAGGGGTGTGTTTGAAAATACACTCAGGGCCATGGTGTCTTGTCTGGCTCTTGGTCCTGATCAGAAAGGCTGATCTAATATTTACGTGGCACTGGAGGTGTGTGATGTGCTTTAATCTTGCGTTTTAGTGTAGCCCCATGGATGGAGAGGGCTGCTGGGGAGGTCGATGTCCGGTGTCCCTCCTTGCATAGATCAGGGCTTACCTCAGGTGGCTGCAAAAAAGGAGGGCACTGGAAGAGGCGTCTGCGGCTGTGTGAAAGCATGGATGGGGAAGGAGATGGGCTGAGGAGGGACCTGGTGCCTTTGGACCTACGTGGTGCCTTTGGACTTCATGTTGAAGTGCCAAAACTCCAGCTTGTGTTTTTGGGAACTAAGTCTCCCCTCAAAAAAAATACCCATCTCCAGGAGACTTGGAGACGTGGATCCACAGGGCCCAAATAAATTGCCGGTGGTTTGTAGGCCTGGTCCTGCTGGTGCTGGGGGAAGGCTTTCTGGGGCAGTCGGTTGGGATGGATTTGGGATAATGTTATATTTGGACTTCCCTGTGATAGGAGTAATCCACAGCAAAAACTTGGCAGTGGTGTTTGCCAAGCGGAAAACGGGGCTGCTGGAGAATTGCGAGGGCAGTCAGGTTTTGGTGATCACCCAAAGCTTGATGTTTGGCTGTCTCGTGGGACTGTGGTTGACTGAATTTTAACCTGCTGCTTTCCTGTTTGCTTTCAGTTGTTGCGTGACGTGGAAAGCACACACATGATGAAGAGGAGCTCTCGGCTCTCCTAACCCTTTGTCGGTGATTTGGAAGCAGCGACCGCCGCGCCTGCTCTTTCGACATGTCTGGATCTACGCAGCCCGTGACGCAGAGCTGGCGTGCTGCCGAGCCGCGCTACCCCCCACACGCCATGTCCTATCCGGTTCAGATTGCTCGACCACATGCGGTAAGGCAAGAGACTTTCCTTCCCTACCTGCTCGCAGGGTAGGAGCTGCGTGGCGCGTCCCCATCGCTGGGGCAGTGGTTCAGCTGCACTGGTCTCTGATGTGGCTGTTACAGAGAAATCAGACCATTTCTGTGCCTGTGGTACAGGATTTCATTGTTCCCCTCTCGTGGGATCCTCTTTTGTTTCTCCATACGGTGCTTTCAGCTTTTCTCTCCCTTTCCAGCCTCTTCCCGGCGCTTGCCATGGCGGTACTCATGGGCTCTGGCTCATCACTTCTGAGCACCCAAGTCCATTTGCCTTCCTGGCAAGAGCACCCTTGGTTGGATGCAGCAACCAGCTTGGGGGAAGAGAGGAAGGTTGACCGTCTGCAAGGAGCAGGAGCACATGGCCTCCAGCCCTCTTCAGCTTGGCCTTTCCTTGGCGCTGAATCACAAGGGCATGAGCACCATCTCTTGCGCGTGGGCTTACTGCTTCCCAGCGAAGCGCGATCCTTGCTCCTCACGCCCACAGGAGAGCTTGCCTGATTTCCAGGCAGACTGCTGGGGGTGAACCCGCCGCCTGCCCTTCGGTCAGGAGACCTGTCCCTCTCTACATGGCATTCCTGGCTGGTGGTGGCCCTTCTGGGGACTGAAAAGAAAACTGAGCTGCTGATTTTTTCCATTTTATCCTTCCCCACTTTTTCCCCCTTTATCTTTGGCCCGTAGTCTTGTCTCCACTTGGATCCAGGCATAAGCTGGTGGTGATTTTTTTGTTGGCCGTGTTTTGTTGAAGGCACCGGAGCTTGCATGGGTTAATTCACCCAGATTCAGCCTCTCCTTTCTGTGCCGTGTCACTCACATCTGTGCTTGCTCATCCTGGATGGTTGAATGTTTTAGGTTTAAGCCCATAACGGAAAAAACCTCTGCTTAGTGGAACAGCTTTAGTCAGCTCAGGCTGCTTAAATGAATCTTATTAGGTGCTGGAGCGTGGCAGACGCTGGTAAGGCTGCTCTTCGGTGGGTTATAGCAAGGTGGCCACAGCCAGGAAGGTGCTTGTAACACGAGGTAGCGAGGAGACCTTATCTCGGGGCTACATTTCTGACAGTGGCGGGTGACTATTGAATAGTAAAATTCCTGCTGTGAAGATTTTAGGGTTTGACTTGAAAGCCTGGAAACCCACAAAGTGTCAGTGAAGGGGTGAAAGTCCCTCATCTGCCCTCTTTGCTGGGCTTCAGCAGAGCAGCATGGGGAACAGAGACGGAGTTTGGAAAGGTTCTGAAATAGAAATGTTAAGGAGAGCACAGGACAAGCTTTTGGCTGCGTTAGCTGGCTCATCTAGTTCGCTCGGGGCCTGTGTGCTTCTGCACAAAGAAGCTTTTCATCCAGGGTATGAGGCACGCTGACCTGGTTGGATTTATGGGAGTTTTGCTTCCATCGGTGCTAGTGTGTTTGTTTGGGAGGTGGGACAGAATGAGGGCATTTGCCTCAAAAAGAAAATCCCAGCTTCCTTTGTATCAGAAACCTGAGCAAGAGGAGGATGTGACCAGGTGAGCAAGATCTGCAGTTGTTGCAAAGTCATGATTTAAAAACAAACCAAAGAAATCTCAATACTCAATGCGGAGACGGATTTTAGAAGAGTGCGAAAGGCTCCTAGCCTTGGGGCTGAGTCCCTGTCTCTTGCAAACGCCAGTTGCTTCCCCTTAGTGTCGCAACAGCAGAATGAACCAAGCAGGGCAGTTGTTTGCAAGTCAGACGGAGCTCTGGGTTTCTCCAACCTGCCCTGCTCTCTGGCTAGAGTGAATGCTGTTTTTATTCTGTCGTATTAATGTTGGACGAAGTTGCTGGCGTTTGCTTCTAGAAGCTATTTTTACAGCCGCATGTAATCTTCCGAAGTTATGTGATGCCTTTTAGGTGTCTGGATGCAGGAGAGGTCCGAGCTGAGATTTTTTTTGGGTGGAAAGCCGAAAGGCTCCTCTGGGCAGAAGTGTGCCAGCCCCACGCAAACCAAACGCAGCCTGCCTTTCCTCGGGAGGGTAGGCAGAGTGTATCTTCAAGCGTGTCCCTGCATGATCTGCCCTGCCACTCTCAGCTGTTTGCAAACACGTGTCTCTTGCTCGGCAGCGCCGTGAGCTGGAACCTGGCCATGGCTCTGGGGCTGGAGCTGATGTCTGGTGGGATTGCTTGGGAGAGGAAAGCCCAGTTGCTTTGAAGTTGCTGTACTGTTTAATATTAAAAGTCAGCGGTATTTGCTTGCATGTCTTGGCCAGGTCAGTTTTGTCATGGGGTGTGTTTGCACAGTGAGAGCTTGTTTGGAAGAAAGCAAGAGAGGCCAAAACCAACCCAACACTAGCATGTCTTGCATCTAATTAGATTTTGCTTCTGGTTTGCTGCGTTCCATGACATCCTTTCCTGAGAACTGGGAATTTGTCAGCCCGGGGATCCTTATCCTGGTGGTGGAAACGCCCTAGGTCACCTCCTGGGCTGAGCACAGCAGGGCTGCAGATGCTATTATAACATAAATAAATAATCACAGTCCAACTGTGACGGTCGCACCCAGGGAAATGCGGCGCGGCAGGAATACTGAGCTCAGAAATGAGCCGTGACATTATTTTAGGCTTGGAGACACTTTATGAAAAGTGATTTAAAGGATTGCAGCTGTTTGATTTCACAGATGAGGCAAGTGAGAGGGGATGTTGTGAAGGGGCAGAAGGCAGCGGAAGCAGGCTTGGGCATTTTTCTTCTCCCATCACACAAAACCTGAGGGAGTATCCAACAAAATGGGGAAAAAGACACGTTTCAAGTGAACAAACAGAAATATGCTTTGTACCTACGGGCAGTATCTCCCAGCAGCGTGTTCCAGGAGTTACTGCTGAGTTTGGAGCTGGTGGAGAAGATCCCAGTACCGGTTGAGTGAGGATGTTTGTTGGCTAGTTTCATTCTTAGGTGCCAGCTTTGGGCAGGGCTGTGAACCCGTGGGTCTGATCCAGACTGAGCTCTGACAGGTGATGCAGTGAACAGGCTCTTCCACTGAGTAGGTTGGTCCCCATCTGTATCGGGGTGTCGTCCTCCTCCTCGTCGTCGTTGTCCTCATTGAGAGGCATCTGGTCCCAAGCTGTCAGGGAGGCTGGATGTGAAAATGGTGGGGTATTTTATAATGACCATAGATTTAATTCCATCTTACTAAAAAATGACTTGTAAAAAAAACTTTGAAAAGTGTTCATGCTTTTAAAGGGAAGAAGGAAGCTTGGAGAAAAGGTTCTGGTTTGTTTGACTTTCTTTAGGTAAAACTAAAATCATCAATAATCAGCACTTTCTTCTTAAGAGCACTGTGTGGTTCTTGGCCAAACAGCAGGGGAAATGTTTTTGTTTTCCATATTAATTAGCTGTAATGTTGGGGTGCTTAGTTGACTTCTGTCATGTTCAGCTTGGGAACAGAGGAATTGTTTGAATGCTCTGTGACCTGTAGCACCACATTACTTAGGTTCTTAACCTTCTAATGTGTCCAAAGTTCACGCTCTCTGAAAGGAAACTTTTGCATGAAGGATATTCATTTTCAGGCAACTG
Organism: Fregata magnificens; assembly: GCA_013389945.1. NCBI lineage: Eukaryota > Metazoa > Chordata > Aves > Suliformes > Fregatidae > Fregata > Fregata magnificens. The sequence goes on along the minus strand of WAAD01041881.1, from coordinate 367,847 downwards.
GCAGATATTTTCTGTAAACAGATCAATTTCCCTGCATAGCGCAAGTCCTCCTTTCCTTTTAAAGCACCTTCGTGATCAATATTCCCTGGGGACAGAAGGGTTCCCCTCTCTTCCTCCCCTGTGGATCCAGTTTCTTGCTGTGCCCTCCTTACCAGTCATCCTTCTCTTCTTAGGGCCCTGACATTTCAGTGCTACAGGAATGATGCGGCTTCAGATGCAGGCTGGGGTTACCAGGAGGGTGGTACCAGCTGCAGGAGATGCTGGGCATTGGGGCACACAGGATGTCCTTGTGCAGCAGCCTCTGTGCCAAAACAGCTTCTGCTTTTGGGGTGCTTTTAGCGCTTTACCTACAAGAGATATTAAACAGATTTGGGGATTGGTAAGATTGGGGTGTGTGCACATGTAAATGAAATTGGTGTTCCATTGTGGCTTGAATCCCCATTGGGGAGCACCACCCCCTCCCTGCAAAACGAGGTGCTTGGCACACCTCCTACATGCTGTTTGGCGTTGTTCCCTGTAGTTCCTTCGTTAAACTCCCCGTTTGCAAAACAGCACTTGTGCAGGAGCATCCCAGGCAGATCGCTTTTTTTTTTTTTTTTTTTTTTTTTTTGGGCCCATGATAAATACTTCCTTATCTGCTGAACCAGAGACAAGAGGTTGGTGCAAACTTGTGTGTTGATTTGCTGTCCTAGCCAAATGGTGGCCTGGGGGGAATCGAGTATCTTCCCTGCCCAGACTCTTCCTCCCAGCAGTTTGAGCAGGGAGAGTTAAACCCAGCATCCTGCTGCGGAAGGTGCTGTAAGGAGATGCAAGCTCCTGAGATTGCAGGAGCTAGGTCCTCTCCACAGTGACACGAACAGCGTGGCAAGGCGAGGCCAGGTAGGCCTGCAGAGAGGCAGCATATTTTGCATTACAGATGCGAGGCGCATTTGCTGCTGTGTTGGTTTTCCTTGGGGTAGTTATTCACACTTTTATCTGCTGGAAGCAAAATGCCAGTCTGTGTCAGTGCTCCAGGAACTTGCAGAACGGAAGAGTTTACGGTGCCAAATGCTAAAATCCCCCAGACTGCAAAGAGCCTTCTCCAACCACCTCCAAGCGCAAAGAAAAGCCTCCTGCTACCAGCTGCGCAGCTGAGCGGGGGGCGGTTTGTGCCAGAGATTCACATTCTGAATTCTGCCTGCCGGGCTCCAGCTAATGTTTTAAGGAATGACTTGGAAATCAAAAACATACCTTGGAAATACCAACTCTGATCGGGTCTGTCACGAGAACTCGGCGCGATCCCTCTTGAAGTACCTTGAGGTTGCCAGTGAATTATTGCATGAGCTCTGAGCAGCTCAGCGGTGAATTTGGGGAAATTGTTTTTCTGCTGTGGGACTGGGAGAGCATGGAGGTGAAGGAACAGGACACCTAATTCCCTGCCCTGGGGTCTCTCTCCCATTGCCAGGAAGAAGGAGTTGGCTTACAGCAGTTTGTATTTAAAGCTCATTTTCCCTAGGATATAGCCTTTATCCAAAACAGTTCTTTTTCTTCAAGCTACTGTAAACTTCTATGGTTGCTCCCTAATCTGCTTTTTGGATGTGATTTGATGCAGAGGGTGATGCTTTGCTTTTGGTTGATCTCAAGATTGTAAATCCCCAGCGGAAGAAAAAACTTGTGCTGTGTATGTGGTTTGGCAAAGGTAGAGATACGCTAAAGCCACTTCTGGAGACGTAAAGCCTTTGCCTGCACTCCGAGCCTGACTGCCTGCGTTGCCCCAGCAGCCCCTGGAGACACCTTCTGTGAAACGTTGTCACTGGCACCACATTTGTTCAAAATACCGAGCAAGTGAGGTTCTTTGACCTGGAGGATTTGCTGTTGCAGTTTAAGGAAGTGTAGGGGAGAGCTGAGTGGGGAATGTGGAAAGACAAAAGGGTCTTACGTGGACCTGCAGATAGGTTATGGATGTTGGGTGGGAGGTGTGTGGGACTACGCTGCAGAAGAGATGTGATGATGAGCAAAATGACCTGGTGCTTTTAAGGTGGAAGTTTTAGGTTTGTCGTGTGAGGAGAGCTGCTCACCCTGCATGGGTGTTTGTGACCAGAGGTGGCTTCAGGAAGCAGAGCAGCAGGCGTGGGGAATGGAGGAAGGGCAGACGGGTCATTCCCGGCTCAAAGGCGCCTGGATGTGACTGGGACAAAAGTCTTGTGATGGAGAGAGACTCAAAAGCAGCACTGTAATGGATGCCCTGCTGCTCTGTGGACATCTTTGGCTGCCAGGGAGAGGGCTGGCGGCTGGCTCCAGCACCAGGCACCGGTCAGATGACTGGGAAGCCACAACAGCTGAGAGCTGCCCCCACCGAGACGTGACTTCTTCTCCATGAATGGCATATTCAGATGGGACAGCTAAACGCCACTGACAGCTTCGGTTTGCTGGAGAGGCGGGGGAGAGGGTGTTGGGAAGGATGCATTACTGTGCAGCTGGTACAGACGCTAATGGTGCCGGCAGCAGACGTGGCCTCAGTGCAGGGATGGCAGCAGAAATCAATGCCTTCCAAGAAGGGGCCACGCGCAGTGTGGTCACCTCCTAAAACAAAAGGCCAAGTCAGCAGCTTCTGAGAGATGGATGGCAATGAGACTGTGTTGGAACAATAAGGGCATTTGTCTTTTCAGCACATGTTGCATCCCCGTAGGCAAGATAAAAATGCATGTATTCAGCCAGGTTTTTATTACTGACCTTATCTCCAACAGTAGAGCTGGTTGTGGAGGAGGAGTTGTTTTATGTTTTTTGGTTTGGTTTTTTTTCCCCCCCTTAAGTCTGCAGTGAGCTGCTCCCAGGGTTTTGGGGACGAAGTTGGGCAGACAGCAGTGTACTTGTGGACAACCTGTTTTGATCAATAACCACCTCCTTTGCACTTCGCTGGAGGTCTTCAGTAGCAGAGGATGGCTCCTCTTTGCTGGGGAGGCTGAGGCTGATGGGCTATATGCCACGCTGGTCCCCTCGCAGCCCGTGCTGTGTCTGACCTCATGCAGCGATGGCTCTGTGGCCACCCCGGTTCCTCGCAGACCTTCCCCCTTCTTCTTACCTGAATCGGCTTTGGGAAAAATGGCTTTCTCCAGGCAAAGGCTAAAAAGTGCATTTCTCGGTCTGATGAGCAACTGCTGTGCTGCCAGTGCCAAGGGGTATCCAGGCACCAGAGAGCTTTTCCTTTCATTGCTAAAATAGGTCACGCTCGCTGCTGGCAGAAGGAGATTTAAAGCAACTTCTTTTTTCAAAGTTCAGGGTGTGCAGAGCAGGGGTGGGGGGCATCCCCTGTCTCTGGCAAAGCTGCTGGACTGGTGGCCATGCTGCTTTGGCCACCCCACCTTGGACTGGGGAGCTGGTCTGCCTGGCTCGCAGGTGGCACTGATTGCTAGCCCAGCCTCCTGCTGCAGCCAGGGTTGCATCAAGAGACTCAAGCGGCAGCTTATTGCACAAATTAATTGCCGAACAGTCCAAGCCCTTGCAGTTTCAAGTCGGGATATGCTGCTCTGTGCTGGCTGTGTGCTCCTGGGGGTGTGGGGAGCTCAACCTGCCATGTGCTTCCCAGGGGAACGGGGTGACTTTGCAGTCTGAGGCTGTGCCGTCAAGTCTTGGCCACCATGTTGGGCCACTGTGACTTGTGTGTCCCCTCTGGCTGTCCTTGTATAGGGAATAGGTCTGGGCATCAGAGGTGCAGGGCATTCTGTGATTTTGGGAAACACCAGCAGAAGAGCAGGAGGAGAGGGATGGAGCATGTGGCTGGTGCGGGTGCTGCTCCAGGCAGTGCTGTCTGCAGCTGCTCTCACCTCTCCTCTCCTCTCAGGAAATACCGGTGGAAACCAGGACACCCAGGATTAAGGTGAGGTGTGGGGTGGAGCAAGGTCCCCAGATCCCCCAGAGCCAGCGGGATGTTGTTGGGGGGATGAGAGGAGTGTGGGAGACGCCAGGGCAGCAGCTGTGAAGTGCCCAGCTCTGGCTCTGCGTGCCACCAGTGCCACAGTTTGTGGGGGCACCAGCCCCGCTGCCCTCACCCATCAATTCCCCTGCGGTTAAAAGGAGTTCCCAGAATGGCACACGTGCTGCTCACGAGCAGCAGGAAGGGGCCAGGCATCCTTTGCTGGAACTACATGAGGGACAATTTATAAATAGTGACATAAATAGGGATGCTTTGGTATTGTTTTTTGCTCACCATTCGGACCACGCCATTATTAGTGGGCCTCGTTTAGGCTAAACGCTTGGGAGTGCTTCAGCAGAAATAGCACCTCGTTAAGAAATAAAAATTACTCACAACGCTGAGCGAGCTCGTAACAAACAGCCCACGACCTAATCCTTGGTGGAGGTGGTGAGGGGCTGGGATTTGCTCTTCAATGAGTGTGTGCAGTGCCCCGGCCTGTTTGCCTGCCTGCAAAAGGTGACGAGGACAGTGTGGGGCAGTGGCTCGTAGCTGGGCGAGGGCTCCTGTGCCCGGGGAGCTCTGCAGGTGAGGCGCTGCCTGTGCCCAATGCCGTGATTAGAGGCAGCTGCTGGCGCGAGTGCCACCCTCCGCCGGGGAGCCGGCTCAGCTGGCGGATGTGGTGGCTGACCCTGGGACTGCTCCTCCTTGGCGTCACTGCAAAAACAAGAGCTGGTGGTTTTTAAGCGAGGCTGTCTTTGCACCGAAACTCGGCGGGGAGCTCCTGGTTGCCTTCTTGGCTGAAGACGTGGTAAGCGGCAGGGGACGGATCTAATGTTTTGGGCTGCCTGAGCTGTGCTGCAGGTGCTCATCTGGCTGTGCTCTAGGTCTCCACGGGTTTGCTCCAGAGCTGTTTTCCAAGGAAGGCAGAAGCACTGGGTGTTTGCAGTTGTTTTTCTGCTGGTGGGAGGAAGAGAGGAGGAACAGTTTCCCTTTCTGTTGCAAGACCAGCTCCAGACTTCCTTTCTGCAGGCCTCATGTCTCAGGGGTCTTCTCCTCGGGAGCTAATTCTTGCAGCCGTGGGAATGCCGTCTGCATGGAGCAGTCGGTAGATGCCTTGTCCATATGCATGTGCTGTACACTGGAGTTGGGAGGGCAGGGTCAGAGCTTCCGCGGCGCAGCGTTGTCTGGCTCTGTGTGCTGCGGGTCAGTGCCCGGGGGTGCTTCCAGCATCACTTTCAAACCCCCCTTTCTTCCTCCTTGTTGGAGGTCAGGCAACCTGGGCCCGGGCAGCTGCAAGCAGGGGAAGGAGAAATGAAGCGCACCAGCAAGTGCACGCGTTTAAAACAGAAAGCGAGAGAGGCAGAAAGACTGTGCGGCTGGGTGGTTATTAGTTTAGTGTGGGGGTTATCCTGAGGTCAGGGGACAGCACAGAAGATTTCACTGGAGATATTATTGTAGGTAAGGCAGTAGGCTGAAAGCTTTAAAAAATTTTTAAAAACTGGGGGGGGTTTAAAACCCCCCCCCTCCTTCCACAGGGCTGTCTCTGTTTTTCTGTTGCCAAGGGCTTTTCTATAATATTGCATTCAGTCTCCTGGCTTTAGACAGTTTGATTAGTGTATCTAAATGAGCCTGATAGACTCAGGTTATTTAGGGTCAGAGGATTTTCCAGGAAGGGGAGGGAGAAGGTGCTCTCAGCACTCCTGAATCAAGTAATAACACAAAAAGACTTCAGGAGTGCTTTCACCGGCTCCCCCTCCCAGCACCTCCAGGCAGCGGCAGCGCGGATGTGTCCAGCCTTCCTCGCTGGCAGCGAAGGACCTTTTTGGCACCTCTGGCTGGGCCCAAGTACCTCTTCAGTCTGCTGCATGAAGAAGTATATTTTAATGAGGCTGCTTCTGGCTCTTTAGCATTTTATTTATCTAAACGTTGGCCTTGTGCTGTATTGCTCTGCTGGGGTGATTTATGGCACTGTAGGCACTCTCGATGTCTGTCTGTCTTCGGTGATGCTGCTAGTCCTGGCTCAGCCCAGCCAGCAGCTTTTTGTTGTGTGGGGCCAGGAGCTGCTCAGAAGGACCCACTGGAGCCTGCTCTCATCAGGGTGGGTTTCTGGCGTTGTATAGGCAGAAAGTGGCCGCATTTCAGTTGTGTTCCCCTCAAGACCCTTCCCCACCAGTTGCTGCGGCAGGCAGCGGTCGTGAGGTCTGTCTTCAGCGTCACCCATGTCAGGCTTTGACTGAAATGTGTTTGATGTAAGGGAGAGGTAATCAGACCCCTGCGTAAAGGCCGGGGTTTGCATCATTCACGTGGCATGCTGAAGTCTGCCCCTGGGTACTGGTGGCCCCAGCTGACTGCTGAATTGCAGTGTATGCTGTGCTGCGGGCACCTGAAATCTTCTGCTATGAGGAGCTGCAGTTCTGGTGATTGCACCAGCAGCTGTTTGTGCTCCCCATCACCTGCCTCCTAAGCAGCAGCCGCACAGCCCCACATCGCTGCTACGTGTCCCTTCTGCTTGCGGCAGCGTGCAGCCTCTTCTCAGTGGGTCACTTGGAGCTGGGACAGTGCAACGTGAGGCTGGGCTACCTCAGCCCTGAAGAGCTTGCTCCCTGATTTGATTTTGTTTGCGTGATGTGCTCAGAAGCTAGTGCAGGTGCATAGTTTGAAACTGAATAATGTAGATTTTCCTTGTTGTTTTTCTAATTTTGGTTAGCTGGCTTCACCTTAAGCTTTGGAGATGTGGCTTGCTGGTTTTGAAGTGTCTGTTTCTTGCATGCAAGGCTGATGGTCTGGGCCAGGGCAGCTATCCAGCATGGTGTAATACAAGGTGGCTTGTGAAGGACAAAGACAGCAATGCATTTCTGGGACTGGAAGATGGAGACGACCCAGCCTCTTCACTGCACTTGGATGTCAAGCTGCTCCCAGCGACAGGGATCCAACCTTCTTTTCCTGGCTGGATGTCTTCCACAGTTTTCCAAGTCTGCTCCTGACCTGGGCCCGCTGCTGCCCTTGGGCAAGCGTGGGTTGGCCGGGCATTGGTGGGTGGGTTGTCGCAGGAGCAGGAGGCACCAGAGCAAGGATGTGCATAGCAGGGCTGTGCTGCGGAGCTGCCGGGGGGATGCTGGGGACAAACATCTGTGCTGGAGGATGGGATCCTCATGCCAGTGCTCTGTGGTAGAGGTGGTTTTGAGGGACCTCTGTGCTGGCTGTGCCTGCGCCGTATATCTCCAGTTCAGACAAGCTTCCTGACAGCTTATGAGGCTGCTCCCGTGGCATTGTGTGGATTTGCTTCTGTTGGAGAGGATGGATGCCCCAGGGACTAGCCTGTTTGTTTGTACTCTGCCTACATGGTTAGAGGGGGCACAGTTCCTTTCACCCAGGGTTGTATTTTGGGAAGCTGCTGTTTTATTGGGAGAATAAGGTCTTGACTTTGAGACTTGCAAAACTGATTTTGGGTGCTTTGCTCTGGTTTTGTTTTGGAAATATTGCCTCTCCTTTGCCTGAATAAAGAAGCTTAATTTCTATCAACAGAACTGGAACAGATGCTCAATTCCACTTCTTACTTGTCTTCTCTTTGCATCTCTTCCTGCCCTCTGCAAACCCTCCCCCCATCCCCCTAAATCTGTTGTGCCAGAGCCCCTGACTACCCATGGTCTTTCTGCTTCCTTAATTTCTATTTCATGACATTTACTGAATTTATGAAATTCTGCAAAACTTCCATGAAGGACATCTGTGTGGGGAGCACCTGAACCACAACAGCACCTGAACAACAGGAAGGTTGGTGTGAAAGGAACAAAGTCCCAACCAGAGGCAGTGAGAGACTTGAGGGCCCTGGAGAAGGTGCTCTGACACATCAACAGATTTGGCAGGTTGGGAGGAGGGTTTGCAGAGGGCAAGAAGAGATGCAAAGAGAGGAAGAGGGAGAGGATGAGCAAAAAGTAAAATTGAGCAAAACCCACTGAAGCAATGGAGAGGAAAAGGAGCAATGTGTAGCTTGGGGCTGCAGAGTTTTTTAGTTGTTTTATTTCAGGTGTCTTATAGCTGCCCTTGAGCAGGTGCCAAGGTTGTGCTAGAAATTTTAGGTCAGGATGGGGACTAAATGACACTTGTGCTGCATGCTTCGGCACCGTGGAATTCATGTGGCACCCGCTGGATGCCGCTCCCTCGTCTCTGCCCACACGTGGAAGGTGCAGCGGCGCTGGCAGCAAGGTGCCTCCCAGCATACGTCTTTAAAACACTGCTAAACAAAATTGAAGCCGCTTCTGAAGGCAGCTCGTAAACCTTTCTGGCATTTGCATTTTGGAAAACACAGTCATAGCTCACAGGGCAATTTACTGTAGTAACTTTCTGAGCAATTAATCCACCTATGTCCTGCCAGGTCTCCCGCAATTCCTTTGACAGTTCATCACAGGGCACAGAAATTTGTCAATTTTAATCCTCCTCACTAATTTTTAGGTTATGTTTTCTTCTGGTAAACCCGAACACTGATGTGAGCAAAGCAGAGCAGGTCAGAGAATGAGTTGGGCAATGTCTGGAGAAGCAGGAGCTGGTGCTCGCCAGCCTTACCCTAGGTGGGGAAGCCAGAGAGGCACGTCTGCTATCCTGGCCCCACGTAACGAGCCTCGCCGTCACTTCAGGCCACGCTAGCAAGCTCTGAGCTCCACCAGCAATTTTCTGATGGGGGTTAGAGGAGAAAAAGGTAAGGCTCAGCTGAGTGTGGGCAGGGGGAGAAGGAAAAACAGATGGTTCTTGGGACATGCATGAGCCTTTTTTTTTTTTCCTCAAGGGCACAGCCTTTGAGCCTCCCAGACGGGTAATTCTTGTTTATACGCCCACAGAAGGTGACAGTCCTGCTTGTGGACCTATTGGTGGGTCTTTCCAGACATCGTGTGTTTGTTTTGTAGGTGGATGTCAGGAGCTGTATCACTCTTTTTAGTTAAAGCCAAGCTGAGTGTGAATGTGGGGAAGCTCGTTGTAGGCAGCGATTCTGCTTTGGCTGGGGCTGTAAGAGCTAAGGGGCTCCTTCACTTCAGATGTCTGAGTTTGTCCCATCTGTGGGATGCGGCATATTCTGTCCTGCAGTCCCCCAGGGCCTCCTGTGTGGATTAAGAAAAAGCAGCATCACAGGGTAGCATCTTCCCTTAATACCTGGCTTTACAGCAGAAGTAGAACATCCATCCCCATGAGGATGAGTAGATGCTGTCCCAGTAATGCCCTCCTTATGTCGCAAGAACCTGTCTGAAGACACCCCTTGCCCCAGAGGCCGAGGTCTGAAATGGCCAGGCTGGAGGTGGAGACCAGGAGTTTGGGGCTGGCAGAGGTCCCTGGTTCCTGGTGTTCCCCAAGATCAGTCAGAATAGAAAAGGAGCGGCACCGCACTATTGCCTGATGCTGGGGAGAAATGAACCTGATTCCGAAAACTGGTGCACCTTTCTAGGCACAAGGAGAAGTGGTGGCCATCAGACACCACCATTCCCTTTCCTCCTCCATCTGATATTTGGCCTTTTCAGCTTTTGTGTGAGAGAGGCTGAACGTGGGGTAGGGGATCTGCTTTTCTTGGCTCCCCTGCACAGAGTGCTTACAATTTCTGTTTTTCTTCCTGGCTTTCCAGAAAGCTGCTATGCAAACATCTTGTTTTACGCTCTGGTAGCCAAAGATGTTGGGCTTTGATATTCCCTTCTACTCTGCAGCCGGCAGGAGGAGAGCATGGCATCCAGCGCTGGACTGCTCTGTTCACTTACAGCACCGGAGATGGGGTCTCTAGGTGCAGGTTGTTGCTATTTAGGCTCCCAGATCCTTTCTTTGCCTGCCACGCACCTTGCTGGGGCACTTCTCCAGCTTCCCTAGTACTGAAGCATGTCAGTCTTCACTACAGCAGATCAAATAATTTCTGCTGCAGCTGTTAGGGCTGAGAGTCCCCTGCCCACACCCCCAACTGCATGCATGTGGTATTTTATTTATTGATTTTTTTTTTTAGACTCTGAAATGTCTTTTTTTTCTTTTTGAGGGAGTTGGAGCTTTTTTGTTCCAGTTGAGAACTGTTCAAAATACACTCCCAGGTGGGATTGGTTCTTCTGACATAAATATGTGTCAGTCTTACTGACAGGGATATTCTGTGGTAGGGCTTTCTATGCCATTGCTGAAGGTCTTAGTTAATTAGATGATTAGTCTCCTGGTCAAGTATCTATCTGCAAAGAAAAAATAGCAGTTGAATGTAGCTGCTAAAATACTGTTGCTGGAATCAGTCTGTGGCACAGAGCAGGAGGGCTTCTTATTTAATTAAAATCAGGAACATACTGTACCGTACTCTCCAAGGGTCAAGGAACAAAAGGGACGCACACATAATAAGTAGCAAACCGTCCTTTCAAACCCCTTGAGCTCAGCCCAGGGGAGCTGTGTTTTAAAGGGACACTCTCAAGATAACATTTGTGATATCTCTTCTTTGGTTTTTTTTGTTTTTTTTTTTTTTTTTAATTTTCTTTTTTCTTCATACCGCTGCATGGATTATTGAAGCTGAAAGTATCCTGTGACTTTTCATTTTCTTCTTACGTGTTCTTCCTCTTGGATTTGAAGTTGTCATCAGGACTGCCTGGATGCCCAAAATCCCTGTGCTTGGCAGCTGGGTTGAGCTTGCTGGGGTCCCGTATCAGGAGCCACCCTGGGAGCAGCCCCAGTAAAGGGCTGGAGGCAGGTTAGACCAGGGGCCGAGCTACCATTCCAACACTGTGCGGGACTGGGGGTTACTGGGAACGCGTTTGGCAGGGGGGGAAGCACTGAGCTGTGTGGTCCAGCACCCAGTGCTTCAAAGGAGGAGTATCTATGTGGTTTTGTCTGAGTTGCTGGGGTTCACTGCTGGCTTGAAAGTTGCCACCAGCCTCACGAGCTCTTCTGTGCTTGTTTCTGCAGGATGTCGCGCTGTTGGAGTACCAGCATCATTCCAGGGATTTCGCTTCCCACCTCCCGCCGGGGTCTATCATGCAGCCGCAGCGGCGGAGGCCATCCCTGCTCTCCGAGTTCCAGCCAGGCAATGAAAGGTACCAGCTTCCTGCCTCCCCCGAGCCGCGGGCATCCCGACTGCATTTGCAAGTATTTTGCACGGCGCTGTGATGCGGAGGAGGGCTCTGAGACCTGGGCAATGTTATGTTGTGTATTGCTACTGACTGTGCTCAGTCTCTGTGCCAGTCTTAGCTTCGTTGTGCTAATGCAAGCGGCACCTTTGCCTTCTGGTTTCTTCCCTTGGACTGTCATGCACTTTAAAGACCTCTTAAAAAAGCTAAACAACAAAAACCCCCACCCCCTCACTTCTGTGAAGCTACATGTTGCTGTGACTGGTTGCATCGGCTTTCTTCAACATAGAAAATAAAGCCGTGTGGTTGGGTTTGGTCTGTGGCTCCCGAGGCTGAAGGGAGGAGTGAGAAGAGCTCATTTCCACTGTGCATCTCCGCTTCCTCTTCTGCTGCTCTTCCTCCCCGCGTTCGTTGGTGTTTTTTCTCTTTCTGCATTCCCCTTGCAGCTTCCTCCAAACTGCTTTTTTCCTGTCTGCTCCCCTCATGGCTCTCCCTGTGTCTCCGATTTGCTTTCGTAGCCTCTCGTGGGAGGCTGGCAGTGTTTCTGGGTGCGACTCAGGCAAGTGCCGCGTGGCTGGAAATGCTGTAGGTGCTTTAACCACAGGAGCTGATCTGTTCTGAAGGCCATCACTCTCACTCTCTGTTTCATCGCAAAATGCTGCTCTCTCACAGTTTCTCTTCTGCATTTGATGCTTAGTGGTTTTGGAAAAAACTGGCCTGGAAGTGAAATAAGAGCCTTGCTACAGTAGATTTATGCAAAGTATTTTTTTTTAATGCTTATTCCTTAGTCAGGCTAAGAATAAAAACAGTGCAGAGTCAGAGAGATTAATCTGTTTCTCTAAAATAATAATTGTTAGGGGAGAGGAGAAAGACCTCAGGGTGCTGGATGCATAAGGGCATAGATGCAGACAGGGCCCTCTTTCTGGTGGGATGAATTCAGCTTGGTGCTCAGCAGGAGCCAAACCCATGAGAATTTGGAGGCAAAAAGCAGCCTCCAAAGTTACTTTTGCATCTGCCCTCCTGGATGTGCTCTTCTGGGTTGTGCCTGTGGCACCTGCATGTACAGAGAGTGTCACTTCTGATGACTAGTAATTTATTGCCGCATATTGCATTGCCTTGGCTTGCTTTGATTTCTCAGTGCTTTTATTTCTTAGCACAAAGTAACATGGTTGAGTTGAAAGTGGGTCAGATTCCGCTAAATTTGGGGGAGATGGATGAAGAGGACCCTGCAACATGCTCATACCTGGGTTTTTTTTTCACACTACTTATGGTTTGCAAAATGGAGAACCAGTTCTTCTCTCCAGTAAAAATGAAGGTTTCAAGGTCTGAATATGCTATTTAAAAAAAATGTATCTTGGTTCTTCTGTACAACTAAAAAAAATAACTGCAAGCCTTGGTGTCTGCTGTACTACATGCTTACAAATGTTTCAAACTCTCCAAACTTGTTTTTGTGTTGACAATCACATGAATGTGGGTAAATGTTAATCGAGGTTGCTGGGTCTAGATACACATCCAAATGGTTATCATGGTTACTTCAGCACCTTCAACCTGAATGGTGAAGTTTTGGCATGCTATAAAAAGAAGCTTTTTTGTAACAGACCCAACTTACATTTCATCCCTTTTCCCTGTAACATCTGAAAAATTGAACTTTTGCAAAAATTATACTGGGTAATAAAGCTAAAAATACCACTTAAGTTCAGCTCAGTTGGCATCTTGTGCCAGAATGCTGGGATATAGACTCATTAAAAAAAAATTTCTGGCACCTGGGGATGCAGGATGGGGGGTCTGTGGAAATTTTCAACCCAGTGAAGTCATTCAAACTGGGTGGCGTTGGGGCTGGGGAGCTGTTAGCCCGTTTTGCAAAGCCAACTACTGTTTCTCTGCATCTTTAAGCACTACACTTAAAAATCTGTCCTGTGGGGGCTTTGTTTTTTCATCTTTGTGGTATGAGGATCTGTTCTAAACCAGCACCTGATGTGTTGTAAATGGAGCCCTTTGGGTGTTTGGTTGCTCATCTAATGGTTCCTCGGGTGCTCAAGACCCAAGACCCTGGAGCTTCTGGAGCAAGTTGGGTTGGTCATTGATGTCAACCCCAAAAAATAGCTCTGGCTCTGCCTGATATGGAGCAAAGCCCAGACAAGGGAGGGTGGTGAAAGCAGCCATCTCTGCAGCTGAGTCCCTTTGGCAGGTTCACGCTGGGCGCATCTGTAAGCACTTTGGCTTTGTTCCTGGGCTGGGATTGATGGTTTTGAGCAGAGGCAGCTGGCTCTCAGGGTGAGGGGCTGGGGAGGAGGGACCGACCAAAGGCAAACAAGTAATGTCTGCAACACAGGCACGGGGGGTAAATAGAGGGAAGCACAGGGTTGTCCTGTCTCTGAAAGGAAGACCCTCACCGTGGTTCCCTGCCTGGTAACCTACCTGGCATGCAGGGGTGGTGGGCGTGAGACAGTCCTCCCCTTGAAGCAAGCGTCGGTGGAGGGGAACCCTTCCAATCCCCTGTTGCTTTGGGTGTTCAGAGGAAGCAGCCTGTCTGCTGTTGGTTGTGGTGGCTGATGCTCTTCCAGGATCACTCCCCTCCTTAAAGAAATCAATTTGTGAGTCTGGTGCAAGTGGAATGTGGCAGACTTGACAGTCCTGGAGATCCAGCCATGTGCGTGTTCCCAGGTGGACGTCCCTGCCCTGCCATCGCCGTGCCTCACACTGATCCAGAGCAGTGCCTGCAGCTGGAGAGTGTGGTTCAGCCCTCAGGCTGATGCTTGATCTCGGTTCCTCTGAGCCCACCTGCCCGGCGGGCAGCCACTGTTGCCCTCCTCTCCTGGAAACCGCAGGGATTCACTTTGTGCTGGTTTGGGGGTGTTGTCCCCCAGTTTGGCTTTGCCTTCACCTTGGGCAGATCTCTAAAGCCTCTGCAGGCTGTCTTTGCACATGGTATTTGAGGCTTGACCCCATGGATGCTTTAAATCCTGCAGAAATCGTTTGGGCTTGCTTAGATGGTCTTCCTACAGCTTTGCAGGTTTTCTGTTTCTCCTGGCTGCAATTTTGCTGTAGCCACCAGGGTGGTGGTTAGTTGTGGTCCAGTGAAAAGGGAACAAGCAGTGAAGCATTTCACCGTGGGCACAGTGTTTTACGTATGAATCAGGTGTTGGTGGCAAAAAGGTGTTGAGTGGTAACTTGCTGGAAGGAATGGGGTGCTGAGATGGTCCCACATTTTGGGGCTCCCTGGGCAAGAAGCTCATTGAATGTCAGACTCAGGCAGCTGGATATTTCCAAAGCTTAGCCTGGTGGGTCAGGCAGGATGGGGAGAACCAGTTCCTGAAGTGTTCACAGCATCGTGGGCTCTCCTCCCTCAGGGGTGATGTGCCTCCTGCTTCTCCTGCTTCCCACCCTGGGCAGCCCAGTTCTGCAGGAGTTGTTGGGGAGTTGCAGACTGCCCTTCTCCAAGTACATCAGCCGTGAGAGTTGTCATTACCCCTTGGTGGATGGGTAGAGACTTGAACTCCCTGTGCAGCAATTCTGGCTTGGAAGAAGGAAGGAAAACTTGAACCACTCTGAATCTGTTGCTATAGGGAAAGTTGGCTCTGTCTGTCTTTGCAGGGATGTGCTGCTTTCCTTGATGGTTTTTTTTGGTAGCAGGCTTTTTCTTGGAGGGATCCACAGACTTCCCCTTAGCTTGTTCGGTTGACTGTGCCAACTGGACTGCAGGAGCAAAGAGAAGTATTTCAGGATCTGCTGTTGGTACAAGTCGTACCATGAATACTTGCAGAGGAATGTCCTGGCAAGGTGACAAGGATTAGGGTTTTTTTTCCTCTTCTATATGTTTTGGTCTGCAAAAGAAGTGAGGAAAAACTGGGTTGAGTGTTAAATGGCAGGTACCGGTGAGGTGAGGGGTCTGAAAAATCAAGGAGCTGGATTTTTCTGACTTCTTATAAGTGTTACAATTTTAGAGCAAGATTCCATGTTAACGCAGGAATGCCGGGGTGGATAATGGCTTCTCTGGCAGAAAACATGGCCGTAAATAAGTGGTATGCATGTTAATACAGTATATTCCACCTTTATCCAGAATAAGATGAGTCACTGTTTTCATAGGAGATTATTTTCCCAGTTCACGAGACCATGCCCCTTTTTCGGAGCCTTTCTGCTTAGCAGTCATGAGGAGTTTGAAGAGTTTGCCTGGTGTTGATCTGAAGTATGACATTTAGAATATGTTAAGCAGCTGCTCTGTTTCTGCAGCCATCCGAGATAGCCATGTGCAATATAGCATGAGAGCAGGCCTAATTACTGTGCTTACTGATTGTGATTAATCCTGCTGGCTGAGGAGCCCGGGGAGCGGTGGGAAGCCGGGGCGGTGTGCATGGCCACTGGAAATCACGCGCAGCTCTCGGTCTTCATCTGTGCTGGGCCAAATGGCACCAACTGCTCCTGAGTTAACAGTGCAACCAATCTGATTTTATTTATGGTCTTTAATTAAGTGTTTGTCTTTTAAAGGTGACCCTTTTCTCAGGACAGAGCGGTGGTGCAGCTAAATCCCTACAACCATACATCTTTTTGTCTTTTCACACTTGAAATGAGGTTCTGGGAGGCGCATTTTTTTTCCTCCCCATAAATGAACGCAGGGAAAATAACGGCTGGAAAGGGCAGATGCTGGTGTGTAGGCACTTGGTGACAAGCCTTGTGGGCTGCGGGCATGTCCACAGGTGGGCACGGAGGGTGACCGAGGCTCCACAGAGGAGATGTGGAGACACTAGGCTTCGTGGAATGAATGGGCCAATGTGCCCTGGCAGGGAGGTGTGAGGGGAAACTTGGGCTTTGCCTTGGCTGAGGTGGAGGGGTAAAAGTTCATGAAGCAACTTTCCCGTGCATAATCTTGAACCAGATTTACTTTGGGGGAGGAAAGGCGATCTTGCAACATATGCGGCAGGCCTGGTGAAACGTGGGATGTCCCTAAAGCCATTAGTTCAGGGAGTACTCCAGCCACCCAGGACTGCCAAGAGGGCTTTCCTGTGGGGCTCCAGGTTTTGGATGCCTGGAGAAAGCATGTCGGGGAGCTTGTGGAGAGACACAAATATTCCTTCTGCTCCTCTTGAGTGAGGCAGTGCCGTTGTGTGGCACAGCCTTAAAGCTTCTGCTGGTCCTGTCCGTGAGTGATTCAGGCTCTGTGTATAGGGATCTTCAATGTGCAAGTTTTAAGGAAAGCATCTGCTCTCATCTAAATTGCAGTTGGCTTGGAGGAAGTTGGTTGAGGGGGTTGCGTGGGGTGGCTGACGGACAGCTACCTGCCCTTGTGTGGGAACGCACAGCCAGAGCATCATGAGGATGCACATGGGACCGCATGGTCACAGCTGCTCAGTCAGACCTCGCGAGGACCTGGGAGTCCTTGAGCTGGACCACGTGGTGAGCTAAGCATCCTGCTCGAGGCTGTCCCACGCCTTTGGCTTATGAAGACTCAATCCTGCTGCTGGCAGGCATTGCTGAGGGCGTGGGAGTTCCACCTTCCCCACCCAGACAGGCTGCTCTTCCCATGGCCTCTACTGTTACGTTGTGATGGTTTTTCTCCCTCTCCACCTATATGACAGAGTGAGTATATCAGCTGGCCCTGTACGTGTTTTTCTAGCTGCCTGGTGGCAGGTTTGCTCCTACAAACCCTCCAGTTTCTGTCGTTAACAGGTCTCAATTTGCCCAGTCACCCACTCTGGCTATCATTAGCCCTAAAGGGGTTGCTGAAACCTCTGATAAATCTTGGCGTTCACTAGAAATAATTCACTTTGACACTCGTGGTTTTCTATATTATTTGCTCTCAAAAGCATTTTATTGTCTGTCTCTACCTGTGGGGGCTGGAGACTTTTTTAAAACATATTTTTGGAGACAATTTCCCACCAAACCATCTCAGCCAGAGGAAATAAACAGCTGCAGTGAGGCTATTGTTTACCTTGGTTCTGGTTCCAAGAGACAGTGAGAGCCAGTTTTCCAGCCTGGTTATGTTGTTTGGCCCCATGATGTAGGGAACAATATTTGTGGATGGGAGCAAAATATAAAATGTGCCCTTGCTGGGAAGTTGGTGGGAGCCAGCTCAGAGTTGCTGCTGGTGTTTTGAGCCCTTGGTGCAGGAGGCACATCTTCATGAAGTCAAGCTGGGTTCGTTGGATATTGCAGAAGAGCAGTCGTTCCTCCTGCTGTCACCTTCTGCTGCTCAGCTGATGGAGAAACAGGAAGCTTTGAAGAGCCCGGGAGGGTTGTGCTGCTCTGAAGAGCCAGGCAGTGTGCTTTTGAGGGAGGTTGATGGGTTGGTCCTCTTTGACCTCCAGAAAAGTTTGTACTTGTCCATTGATTTGGCTTCCGCGAAGTAAAGAAGATAAAGGTAAGATCCATTTAGATCTCATCAGGGCTGCTCTTACAAACCCCAAGGACAGCTCAGGATATCTCATTTGTTCCTCCCAGGAGAGAGATGCTCTCAGCTTCCTCTATACCCAGCTAGCAGTCAACCCCTTTTTTCAGCCCATCTTGATCTCAGATGGTTCTGGTGTAGGTATAACGCCACAGAAGATGTTTTCCTAGGTCCCAGCGACCCACGCGCGCTGGATTCAGTTGCAGGTGCCCTGTACTTGACGTAGGATTTTAGCTGCTCATACCTTCCTAATACCCTGTGTGAAATGGCCCCGGTGAATGAGTAATGCGGCTCTGCAGCTGGTAGAGTACAATTAGTTTGTCAGATTAGTAATAAACCAAAGGTCTAATCTTGGGTTGTCTTCATCTTCTGGACTCAGACCTGCCCAACGCAGAGCTTTGCGCAGATGGCTGGACGTTGGGGCAACCCTGGGCACCCAGCCTCGGCGCGTCAGCAGATCTCACACCGCTCCACTCCTTTTAAGTAGTTTAGTGTTTGCGGCGAAGGAGTCCAGGTGAGGACTAACCCGCCCCACTTCATAATTAATGCTGGCATTTGGTTTATTTCATTTAATCATGCATAACTCACATGCAATTAAAAACACTCTTTCCCTTCAGCAAAGTAGGAATCTCTGGAATAAACCAGCCAGGTGGGAACTATTTGGAAAATGCAGCAAAACCCCAAACTCGGTGTAACGGGAGGGTTTTTCAGGCAGGGCTATTTTTATGCTGACAGCAACGTCATCGCTGTATAAAAGTCTGTTGTAAAGAGCAGGTGTGGATGTAAAGAGTGAAAGGTGTGAAGGCTTCAAGCAAGAGCATTTGTATTTGCAGCCAGGACAGGCTGAGCGGGTTGAGTCAGGCAAAGGGATCTCGGGAGCGGCTGGAAATTCCAGTGGATAAAGTTAATAGCAGTTCCAATGGATGTGGAAATGGAAATAAAATAGCACCCTATAACATTGCAGCTGCTTTCCCCGGCGTGGCCCCTGCCTTGCTGTAACTGCCTTTGTAAAGCTGAGCGTTGCTCTTATCTTAAAAATACATGTTTTTTTCTGAATGTAGCGGTCGTGTTGGGTTGGGTTCCTGACAACTGCAGAGGTCTCAGACCTGTCCTGTGTCAATTAGCAACTTCTTGGTAATATGGCCTTAAAAAAAAAAAGGGGGGGGGGGGAAGTGAAAATAAATACATCTGATTTTTAATTGCCTCAGTACAGCAGAGCCTTGGGTGTTGGAATATTTTAACACCTGCCCAGTTCAACAGTTGCTTATTGTTCCTGGGTTTTACAGCAGAGCCCAAAATGTCGGCATGCAGCTGCGGGCGGGCAGGGTTTGCACGAGGGGTTGGGACAAGCCAGCAGGAAACTTGAGAGGTGCCAGAAGATATTTCTGGGCTTGCTGAGAAAAGTTGAGGATCATTCAGTGTGAAAGCGTTTGCAGGTGAAGTGAGCTGTGCTTCAATGCCAAATTTAAGAGCTGTTCTGTGCTGAAAAGTTTGCTGTGAGCTGTGCTCTCCCGTAGGCTGGAGACTGGAGTGGCAAAGGCAGTGCCGGAGCCTCCCTGCTCTCCCGTCCCCCTTTTGCTGGGGAGGAGGAAGAGGACGAGCCAGATTCTGTTTCTGTGTGTCAGCAGCAAAGCTGCTGCCTGAATCCCAGCGCTGGCCACCTGTGCCAAACCCACAGCAGCAGAGTTTGGCCTGCACATGCTTTGTGCCTGCTGTTGATGTTTAAATTAAAAAAAAAAAAAAAGAGATAAAAAAAACCCTAAACCCTCCTTTATCTTGCTTCCCTGGAGCGGAGTGGTTTGCCACACTGCTGCAGGGGAGGGCAGAGGGCTTTGCTCGAGGTGGTGCCCCCTGAGAAGGTGGCTTTCACCGGGGTTCCTCCTCTCTCTGGATGCGGTCCAGAGCTGTTACAGCTGCTGGAAAGGCTCCCGCTGGCTTCAGAGGGCTCTGGGGCCTTCCCTTTTTGTCATCCTCTCTGAGATATTTAATTAGCTAGGTAAAAATTAATGTTGGCAGTTGCAGTTTGTGGGTGGGGGCCAAATGATGCACAAGACCCCCTGGCTCTTATGCTTGCTCTTGACAAAATGCATCCCCTCCCCTGCTCCCCTTCAAGTAGTTTCAAAGGCTGTTTGGTTTGTCGGTGTTTGGTAACTGGGGAGGATACTTCACCATGCAGCTGAGGAGAACTTGAACAATCTTGGTTAAGGGGAAGAGAAAAAAAGCCATGTTTTTTTCCAAGCTCTGAATCTCCTGTGCTTCGTTTCATTTTTATTTTTTTAAGAGACACTTCTGCCTGAAGTGTTAAAAACACACCCTTGGAGCCGCTGCAGCAAAGCTGATCCTTGGGCATAGTAAAAGGTTTAATGTATTTTTGTAGGATCCCTTTACAATTCCCACAAGAGAATCCTGCTACGAAAAATAGAGCTAGAAAAAAAGTTTTACATTTGTTTAAAGAAAGCAAAACCAAACCCAATTTCCAGGTATTACCAACAGCATCATATTTAAAAGGTGAAAGATATTTGAGCCCAATGTGACTCGTCGGTGCAGTTGCTATCACTGGATAATGTGCCTTTACAGCTTGCCAGTTCAGTGTCGGAGATGTGCAACTACATGTGGCCGGTTTGTTTCCTCCCCCGCCCTGGAAAAATAAATCCCTGCTGTCTAGCCACGGAGGAGTATGCGTTTTTCCTCTGGCATATAATCTTTGGTATTCCTATAGAAGATGCTAAATATAAACAGTGGTGCAGGTACCTTTGAATAAATAAGCCAAACATGGCAGAAGGGAGTTCCACCTGGTCTTAGAGGCCACAGGGGAATTTATGGGCGAGATTTGAGGATTTTTCCGAGCTTTGGCTTTTTCTGGCCAGCCTGACCCATGTGGTATGAGAGGGGAGGCTCAAACCTGCAGCCTCATTCACTTTGCCATGGTGTAGGGACAGCCATGCACCACGTGTGGTGGGACAAGAGATGGCAGTGGGTCTTCCCAGGTGACATGGTCACGGTGCTGAGGAGGGGGACAGCAGGGTGGCCTGTTGGGCTTTCAGGATGGCAGTGATGCTGCACCCCACGTCCTGCTCCCCCGGGTGATGCCTGGTTCTGCTCGCATGCAGCGAGCGCTCCAGGAGATGCACCGTGCGCAGTGACCAAGCTATGGAGCTGTGCCTCCTGGGTCTGCAAAGACCTGAGATATTTGAGTCCAGGGCCACCTGGCCTCCCTGATGCATCCTTCTGGGAAATGGGCAGGAGTCTTCTGTCCTCCTCGAGTGGCTTGCAGTCGTAGAGCAGGGGAGAGCAGAGATGGTTTGTTTTCTAAAGGATCCTTTCTCTTTGTCCCCAGATCTCAGGAGTTGCACCTGAGAACTGAGGCGCATTCCTATCTCTCTGACCTGACCAAGCCGTCGGACTTGGAGTTCATTGAAACCAAGAGACCGCGCCTGGATCTGCTGCAGGACCCCCTGATGCGGCACTCGCCTCTCCTGAACCAGAGCCAGCAGGGAGGGACAGAGGATCTCTCAAAGGTAAGTGGACAACGGCCCGGGATGCTAGCTGGGTGTGGAGTCTGTGTTTTGGGATCCCCTTGGCTTGTGTAGAGCTACCTTTGAGCCGCTACTGAAATCAGCGTAGAGATGGTAGTTCCTGACGCATCAAGCAGTGCTTGGTGGTGTTGGATGATATTCACTGAGATGGGGTGACCGCTTTGGGGAAACAGAAGCATATCAGCTTTCCCCATAACTGTTACAGTTACTGGGCTATTAGATGCACCAGAACAATTTGGAAGCTCCTGTAGGCTGAATTAGGGATGGTCATGTCTGGCTTTTCTGGATATTATGCTCTGATTTGATTTTTACTTGACCTTTCTCATTTATCACATCTCTTTATTTAATATCGGTGTTTGAAGGGTTTGAATAAGTTGCTGGTGGTTCTTTAATATAATCTTCCCCAGGAAAGCCTCCCTTGTCTTAGTCTCATTTAACAAAGCAAATTGTTTACTTACAGTTGTCCCCTCTGCACATGTAATAAATGTTGCAAAGAGAAATCCCTTGCTTGTGTGCCTATTTGGATTTACTTTCATGCTCTGTTGGGGTAAATTGTATTTGATTTTACCGCAAGCTTGGACATATTCCTGGTTGGCAGGAAAGTCTGGCTGGGTAAACATACTGGGGGCAGCTGGCTCGCACTGCCAGTGCGAGCTCCAGCGCTGTGAGCACCGAGGGTTAATGCAGCTGCAGGCTGGGCTTTGGAGATGTCTGAGCCCTCAGTGAAATGAAAAGGAAGTCAGCATCCTTACCTGGGACCGCAGAATGGTTTGCTGTATCGCTGTGGGAGCTGACTGAAATAACACGTGGGCAAGAAAGCTCTTGCTTGGGAGTGCTGGGATATTCAGACACCCCTTATCCATACAGTACTGATGGGCCTTACGTGAGATCCCTCTGACCTGTCTCAAGTGAGAAGGACATTTAACTTTGGGGTAGTTCAGATGCCAAGGGAGGCCTGGCTGGATCTCCTGGCAGAGAGAGCTGCAGGGACTGCCGATTAGGAATGGTGAGCTGATGCTGGAAGGGACGGAGCAGCTCTTTTTTAAGAGCTATATTTGAACTCAGACCATGAGAAATGCACCAGACACATCAGCTTGCTCTCCTTTAGCTCTTGAAGTGTGCTGCCTTGGAAAAGGTGCCTCCAAGATGCTGTGGCTCTTCTGTGTCCTGTCTTTGCTGCTCCCTCTGAGATGTATCTTAATGAGGTGATGCTGTGACCAGCCAGGAATCTGCTCTCTGTGCCACCGGGATGTGTTGTGGTGGCTCTGAACCATAGAGTATACTCGTGGGGTGCTGGGTTGGGTGGCTGATGGGGAAAGTAAACTGTTGGCCACGAAACAAAAAATACCCCCCTCCAAAGACATGAGGAAACCAGGACAGCTTTTCTGACTGCACATTATTTCCATCAGCAGTTCTGTTCTGCTTCTCACCAGAAAAACACATATTGTCTCAGCTATTTGCTTCTAATAGACAAAGCTGCTCTTGAGGCATTAGTTGGTGAGTTCAGGGGCTGCATTTGCTTCTTGGTCTGTGACACATTTCCAAGAATTACATGCGTTTTATGGGTCTTAAAACATTTGTTAATGAAAGAGGGAGAGAGAGAGAAAGCTGTGAGATACAATTCAGCAAGACAAGATTGTGCTTTTAGTGGAGCCATTTGTAATTTCAGAGTCTGGAAGGAAGAAAAAAATGTGGTGTCCCTGAGTGGTGAGAGCCTAAGTGGAGCTGGGATTAGTTGCTCAAAACTAGCGGGGGCTGTTTCCAGAATGGGTTTGATGGAGCTCGCTGCAAGACTGGGATGATCTCAACGCTGTTCAAGTAGTTGGGAGCAGAAGGCAAGTCTGGGGTGTAGGAAGGTATATCTGCCTTTGCAGCTTGGGAAATTGGGTTAATAGCAGTCTTCTGGCTTTATTCTTGAGCAGTCATCCTAAGACTAGCCTATAAACTGCTTGTGGATGTTAAGGTCGTGGTGAAGCTCCTGCAGCTGCTCTGTGCGTTGCGCTGAGCCTCAGCGTGTTAGAGGAGCTGTTCTGTGTGTGCTGGTCCAGAGGAAATGTCAAGAGCTGAGACAGGTCTTTGGCCACAAGCTCTGGACACTTGCGTATCTGGGCTGTTTACACATGTAAAACTACTTCTTGTGTCCATGCTAAGCCAGCAACAGTTGAATTCAGCACTGGGCTCTGATGGCATAAATCACCATCTAGAACAGCTGATAAAGACCTTCCTGAGAGGCTCTGTGCTAAGCTCCTTTACTGCCGGTGACTCCTCTGCCTGGCTGATGTGACCTCCTAAAACAACGTGTCACGATGCAACCCATCCTGGCGGCTAATTCCCACTCTGCTCCATCCCTGTGGACACTGGCCTGCCCTTCAGTTCTAGCAGCACCGTGTTTTTCCTGCTTGCTCAGCGTGTCCTCCATTCCTAGGGGTTATTCTGCAAGCTTCCTCCCTTCCCACAAGCGCTCTGCAAGGTGGGTGCAGAGCCAGAGGTCTCTGTGCATCTGCAAGCTGTGCGTGGACCAGAGCAGTGGCACACGCGTAGCGGCAGGACCTGCGTCCCAGAGCGGTGGCACACGCGTAGTGGCAGGATGTGTGTCCCAGTGACCAGAGCCAGAGAGAGAAATTTGCTATTCCATCTGTGCTGCTGACTCGGTGCCTGACAAAGTCATTTGATACTTTATCTAGGGCAGCTTTGCAAGCCGGGTGAGCTCTTTGGGTGAGATGCACCACGTGAGCTGGTTGTTGTTTAGACAGAGTATCCTAGGAGTTGTTCAGTTACCCCTTACCCCATTCCACGTTGTTGCAGTCACTACATGGGGAGGAGCTCCATTTACTCATCAGAGTAACAGCGCTAGGAGTGCTTTGCATGGTGATTTTGCAGATTGAGCTAATTTTTGCACAGTAGAGAGCTCCGCAAAATGCTCAATAAAATGGGTAGGGGTTTGGTTATGGGCTCTGGGTGCCAGCCTGAATGTCCCAAGGGACATAACTGTAATGCAGCAGCAATGGATGTTGCTTTCAGGCAGTGGGTATCTGTTGGTCTCTGGTTTCAGAACAGTGGTGGAGCTGAGATGCAGAATCAGATCTGTGGTGGCCTGTGAGTTTAGCATGTCCCTGATAACTACCAGTTACATCGGGTTTACCAAACTTCAGCCCAGGGGAGAGAAGTTAACGCCATTCGTGCACATTTCCAAGGCCTTTGTTTTGGGCCATAATCTGTGCTGTGAACACAGATGAAGTAACTGATGTGCCAAATGCTGGTAACAGGTTCCAGAGTGTTTCCCATTACCTCCACCAGAAGAGAAGCGGATCTCTTAAGTCTTTATCCCTCCTCTCCCAAACCCTGGGGTGAGCTGGGCCCCTTTACCCTGTTCGCAATCACTGCAGCCTTGCTCCAAGTGAGGCTTGGTTTGTAAGGAGAAGGTAACGTGTTCTATTAGATCAGCGCGTTATAGCTGGAGAAAACAGACACGCTTTGGCAGCGTGCCTTTCAAAAGCAGCAGCTTTACAGCTAAATCTCAGTTGGTCTAGTAAAAGATACTACCTTTCCTTGCAAACCTTGCATTGCTCATATCCTCGAACGCTGGTGTTTCTTTTCAAGCCAGGGAAGAGACGGTTGTTTTCTTGCCTGCTTTCCCCCGCTTGAGCATCTTTTTCCCTGCAAGAGGGGTTGCTGTCACACTGCTGCAGTGCACGTAGTCCTGTGCTCCTGCTGCTGGATGGAGCCAGGAGGGTTCTGGCAAGCTCAGTCTGTTGGGGGAGAAATGAAATCTCCCCGTGCCCTCTGTGCCAGCGTGGGCTGATGCTGCCTCCAAGAAGGTGCTCCCTTGAGCTGGCTGAGAATAACCAGGCAAAACTGAAGCAGGACTGCTTTTTCAATCACTGCAAGCCTGGATGTGAGATTTGCTGGAAGAGCTGCTGTGATGCAGATTTGCCGGGTGTGCTCTTGGCAGAGATGCAGGAGCTGGTTCCCAGGACCCTCGGTGGCTTCTGCTTTCTTTCCGATAGAGCAAGTCATGGACTTCCATCACGTAACAGCAGATAGGAGTAAAACAGACAGCTCCAGAGTAGGCCAGTAATGTATCTGCACAATCCCCTGTCTCTGCACATACATGCGCAGCTGGTGCTGTGTGCGATCCTGCCCCGCAGGGACAGTGAGCACGGCGCGTCTGGTCGAGCAGCGCCTGCTCTCCCCTCTCCAGAGCTGGAGGTTAGTCCTGCCTCTCCCATCTCTTCTTACTCCCGTTATGCTTCCACTTGTTCTTCTTCCCATTTCTGAGACTGCTTTTCCACCACAGATGTGGTTTGCTGCTCCTTCCTATAGGATGTGAGTCAGTTGTGATCTGCATTTAGTCCCTTTGCAAGGGCTGGCTGGCTGCGCTTATACGTAGCCTATTGCTCCAGCAGGAATATGCTTACAGGGAGCCATGTAGTCCCACAGGTACGGGGCTGGGTGGAGGCTTAGGAAACCTGAACCTTGCTGCCATCTGCCCTGGCAGGCCACTGGTCACCGGGTAAGTCTCTTCCCCTTTCTGTATCTCAGATTTCCCCATTTGTACAAGGGACAATGCCACTTCCCTCTTTTGTAAAGTAATTAACAACTATTGATGGAAAAAAAGGCTATTAAGAAGCCATGTGTTGCTAGGACTTGGACTCTGCTTTACATTGTTGAAGGGTTTTAATTTCTTCCCTTTCTGCATGAGTGTTTATGTTGTGCTACAGACTAAAAAAAATGGAATAAGAAAAGGGAGGGGGGGAGTCCTGGAAGAGGCAGCACCAAGGCTGGGAAATATGTATGGCAAAGCAGAAATTAGGGCAAAGGGTATTTTGCTTTGATGCACGTTAATGTAGCTTTAAAAACAATTAATTGAAAAAGGAGGAATTAACACATTTAAAATGCCTTTTTAATGATGCATTGAAGCCAGCAGCATACATGCCAGATTTCACACTGGCTGCCTGTTCCAGAGCCCAGTTTACAATAAACTCCTGGAAAACAGGCTGTGGGATGGAAAGGCTCTTGGCTAGCCTGCTAACCCCTGCCTCAGCCACAGGCTGGCAGAGCACTGAGGACAACCGAAAGGTCTTTCGGGAGCCCTGCTTCCTCCTCGCCGCCCTGGCCGGTGCCTTGGCAGTGCTGTTCCCTGGTAGCTGCTCCATCCCTTGCCGAATGAGCCGGGGAAGAGGAACGGGAGGCTGGGGACTCCCGCAGCAGGGTTTGCCCTGGCATTAGGAGGGATGCTCAGAGAGGCAGCGCTGCAGCTCCCAGCACGGATATCTGGGCAGGCTGGCTGGTAAATCACCAGTGGCGTTTCTGCTCCGTAGCTTTGTTATGGGAACATTGATCTGTTGCTGGGATTAACCTCTCAGAGTTTCCAGTGGGTTGGTCTCGCAGTTATTAATGAAACTGGCTGGAACTTGTGTTGACCTTGGCAGAGGCCCCAGTTGGCTTGGAGGTAACTGGCAAAAGCATAATCTCTAATTGAGTAATCCAGTGCTGGGGGAAGGGAGCGGAGGGGGTGGAAACGCAGCAGTGCTTTGAACTGGGAGAGCTGCGGTGCTCCGACGGGATGCGTAGGAGTGGAGCGCTCAGAAGGGCGCTGAGCATGGCGGCTGCTGAGGGAATTAGCAAGGAAAAGCGAGGCGGCATCTCGGTTCTCGCACCCTGGGCTCCCTCTTGTAGAAACCAGCCCTGAATTCCAGCGCCTCCCCGTGATTTATTGCTGTGGAACAATAGCGTAGAGGGGCTGGTGAATGAAACGAAGCTGTGAGCATCGGCCGTCCCTGGGCGCGTGTCCTCCCATAGCTTCTGAGTCTGTAGCATGGATCACGCTGGGTTCTCCCTTCCTTGCTGGAGGTTGTTTTTCAGTTGGGAAAAAGAGCTCTGGGCTTGTTACTGGGGCTTTTGATGAACGTCTGCAAGCAGGGACCCAGCGACAGCACGGGGCTGTCCTCCTTGGCCGTGCACCTCTGCCGCAGGAGAAGGAGCTGTTTCCTCGGCCAACTGTGGCTGTGCCCATGTCTGGTGGGGAGGGGGTGGCTGCCAGGGAGCCCCGCAGGGTGCCCAGGCAGAGGGATCCTGCGGAGTGGCGGTAGCACCGATGGAGAGGGGACATGCCGATGCTGCCAGCACCCTGCCGCTCGCTCCGGATTATCCGAAACCCAAGTGAGACGCAGAGCTCTGTGCTGGTGCGTAGCTTTATCAGCCCTGTGAAAGGTGAAATGCCTCAAACGACTTGCCACGAGAAGAATAATAATTCTCACGCTATGAAAGGTGAAATGCCTCAAACATCTTGCCACGAGGAGACTAATTCTCTCCCTAAGGACTGCAGGGTGCTCGATGCAAAGCCTGCACGTGCCGTGTGGCCTCCCAACTGCTGCTTGGAGGAGTGGACTTCTATGGAAGTGGCTCTAAGCTCAGGTCTGAGCAACGAAATGAAACAATGTTGGTGGGTACAAACATACCTACGTCTTTCCTGCTTTTGTCCTCCTTCCCCTGCAGAGAACAGCATTTCTTATTAACCCTCTTTGCAGCCACCTTGGCCGGGAGGCAGGCCGGGCCTTCCCCGTGGTCCCAAGGCTGGTGGTGCAGTTGGGCGCCCATCAGGAGCAAGTGGCATGGGGTTGTCGAGTTCAGCAGCTGTAGGAGGATCCTCCTGCGACGTGTTCAACATCCACCCATCTGCTGTGTGGTTGCTCACGCTGTTGACTTGTGCTTGATAAAAATCTGATTGCAAAAATGATTCGGTGGGGTGGGGGAGGGAGGGAGGGGATTTTGCGTTAGGGCAGCAATGATTCAAAGCTATTTCTGGGAAGATGAGGGAGATGTTGGCATTCTCTGTCATTCCAAACATATTTAAAAGCTGAAATATTTGCATTGTTCACGTTGACACAGCGCAAACACTTCTGGCTGGGTTTCTCTTTTCCCCTGCTTTCCTCCCTTCTCCGAAGATCATTTCCAAATCGCAGGAGGATGCGTGTGAGTGTGGTGACCCCTGCTCACTTGTGCATGAACACGCAAGTTTGGGAGTGTGGATCTGCTTTGTGCAAGCAGTCTGGCTCTCCTGGCATGCCCGGGAGTTCATTGCATCGCCTGCTGTGAAATGGCCATGCCAGGATGGCTGCGAGGGCTTGTCAGCAGCCCATGCCATGCACCAGCTCGGGACGGGAAGCTGGGGGACCAAACAGCCGGAGGAGTGTTGTATCTGGAATGGGATGCACGGACTCATGCTGGTTTCATTCAAAAACCAGACGCTGTTAGGTGTTGTGTAGTCCTTGCGAGATGTTTGGCTCCTCCAGCAGGCCCTGGGGCGGGGGGCAAAGGGAAGGAGCACCAGATTGACAAGACAACTGATTTTATTCCATTTTTCAGCTGAAGTTCCTATGGCCGAAGAACTGAACTACGGCCTGAGAGATTTGGGCACGGCAGGGAAAGCCCTTGTGGGCTGGGAAAACGCTCTGGAGGCAGGATATAAAAACTGAGCTTGACCTTCCCTGAGCTGCCTGCAGCCCAGCTCTCCCCTTCCCCAGCTGCTCCAGCCCGTGGCGGTCCCCGAGCCACGGAGAGCAGCGCCGAGGCTCAGGATGGCTGGAAAACGGACGGGCGAACTGCCGGTGCCTCAAGCACAGGTTGTTGTTTCGCATTTCTTCGGCTTGTTTGTGGTGATCGACATTCAAAACAGCCTTTTAAATTGTCTTTCAAGCTGTAGCGGCAGCGAAGAGCGGCGTGATAAGGCTGGCTGCTTCTCGGGCGCCTGCTTCATCATTTACATAATTGGACTTTTCTGTTCCATTCAGTCAATATTACAAGGCTCGCACAGTGCGACATCTCACCTGATCTGCTTGAGGGAAAGAAAGTCCCTTGACTTTGTGTGCCTCACCCCTGTAATTGGAAGAAATATTGCCGGTTTTTTCTGCTTGCAACAGGGCAGTGTTGTGAGCTGGGTGTGCTGCGTGGGTTCATGGAGATTTTTCTTCTCCATCTTTGAAGTGTTTGTACATGTTAAGTGTATCTATTTTTTCTTTAATAGGAAGGATTCTTATGTGCCCTGTTATGTGCTGGAAATACAGGAGAACAAAGCTAGTTTGGTATTTAACTTTGTCAGTTCTTGGTTGGGACTTAGTTTGGCATGGCAGGAACTGGCACCGGTCTCCCGTGCATTGCTCCAAAGCACAGGGATGGTGCAGGGTGAGGAAGGCTGTGCCAGCCACCGCTGCTGTCTGCCTGTGGTCAATCCATTTTTGCACATTCATGGTAAAAAAGAAACTCCCACCTGGAATAAATTTCCAGGGAAGAATTCAGTCCTAGTACCAAGAATGGTGTCCTGGCTGTTTTCTTCCTCCCCTGCAGTTTCAGCCTGATCTGGGTTTCTTCTCTTCCCCTCATCTGGGAGGGGGTGTGGGTGCTGCCAGGCACGGAGCACTGCTCCAGCTCCCACCGGATCCGGGTGCGCTCCAGGATGGGGTATGCGATTCTTTCAGCTTCCATGTGATCTGGCCAGTTAGTGCAGGCGACAAAGCAGCAGGCAGTTGTTACCGATTCGCAAGCACGTACGTCTTCCTGCAGATGAACCCGGCCTCCCTCCTTGTTCGATGTCCCTGCACGCCCCTCCTCACCGAGGGTCGTCCTGGGGAGGGTGAGGGATTTGGTGAGAGCAGCTTGGGTGTCTTTTCTGTGAATGTACAGCACTGAGCACATTTTTGGTGCTGTACTTTTCCGTCATTATGAAATGCAACCCATCCACAGTTCTGACTCACACAACGAAAGCCAGTGAGTTGTGACACTGATCAGATTAATTTTGCGTGCTGTGTTTTGAGGAGGAGGGTATTTCATGCTAAATCCTTCCTTCCCAGCACTTGGGTGGAAAGCTGTGGAGGAGATGCAACAGCAATCGATGGTGTTTGCATGCTGCTGCTGGAGGGGATGGAGTGGGGGAGTGATTTCAGAGATGGATTTGGCAGAGAGGAGTTGTGCTGCTCTTTGTGCCTGTGGTGATGGAGCTGTAATAACATATTGAACATGGCAACAGCCCTTGCTAAAGCTCCGTGACTTCACGTCCGTGCTTCGTGGAGCCTCATCTCTTAACAACACTCTCAGCAGCAATAACAAGAGAGGAGCTGTCGAGTGCTAAAGGGCCTAGTTATAATCGCTCGCTGAAAACCTCCTTTCTTTTTGGACCCAAACCTGCTTTTTAAACATAAAAACTCTCTGGCTGTGTTTTAGGCAGAGAACATTCAGAGGGTTTTCTGGCTTGCTCCACCACGAAATGCTCTGCAGCTTTGTGCTGCATGGGGGGGCCGAGGGGCGATGGACACTGGTGTGCGTCAGGAATGCTGGCTGCATGCTCGGCAAGCAGAGAGGGGTTGTTCTAGGACAAGCTGACAGGCCCTTGGCTTGTTCTGCTGCTCTCGAAAAATGTAATTCTAATTCTTGGCACCTTTTTCCAGGAGGATAAGGAGCAAGAGCACAACAGAGCCTGCTCCCTCTGCCCTTGGAAATGGGCTCTTACCCAGCAGCAGAGCTGGCTTGGGGCGGGAGTGATGTGCTCTGTCCTACCCCCAGTTTGGTGAATCGAAAGCCGAAATTAATGGGGGAGAAGCAGCACAGGATGAAATGACCCGAACCATCTCTTCTCAGTCCTGACCTAGATCTAGGTACTCGTTGGTCATCTTAGCGCTTTGTCCGAGCATCTTCTGCATATGCCGGTGTTCAGCCCAGCTTCTGCTCGCCTTCATCCAGCACCAGGACTAGCGACCCCTTTAATCCTGCACCCGGTACCTTTTGCTGCGAGATGCAGGGGAAGAGTGGAGCAGTGCCCAGCAGCAGAAGAGGAGGTGGGCAGCAGATGTGGGGTTGCCTAGCACGTGGTGCATCTACCGCATCCCAAGGGTTTCTCTGCAATTTATCACCTCCTCTGCCTGCATGGTCATGCTTCCTAGGCTTGCCTTTGAATGACCTGCTCTGATCGCTGCCCTGACAAGGGACATGGCTGATTTCTTTCCTCCCTGCGCTGTTCCCTGAGGAGCAGCAGTGATCATTTCTGCCTTCTGATCTCCGCGTTGGATGCCGTCGTTCCCATGGCTGCTTAAGAAAGAACCATTGCCTAGTGCAAATGAAGCTGCCCCACGTGGTTATGCAACCAAACCAACCGCAGGCTTTTATTTCGGGCTGTTTTTCAGGTCTGCGTTATTTTATCTTGTGCCAGCTATCACAGGTATGACGTAGAGCAGATTGCCCCCAGCAGCTAATGTTTCTGCCTCGGCAGCAGGCAGAGTGGCAGATGTAAACACTGGAACGTTACGGTCTTTCAAACACTGAAAACTACTAAAGAATAGGCAGGTATGTGTATATAAATATATAGCGTGCATTATATTAATGGCTTTCAATATATTTGGAGAGGGAGTTGTAAATTCATGCATCCATGAATGTTTCATGTGTATATACACTTTTTTCACAGGTTTTTAAGTAATTGAAAAGCCTGCATTTTTTTATATATATATACACACACACACACATATATATGTGCTGCCTCATACTTGTAAGCTGTTTTTTCAAAGGCTGCTTCTAGCTGTGCAGTTCAGTGATCCTGCCTTCAGCAGCCACACGGAGAAAGGCTTACAGTCGCGAGCAAAGCTAAATATTGATTTGACTCAATCTGGGTGCACTTGGAGACATCACTAGTGTTCATGAATACAGCATAATCGCTGATTGGAGTGGGGAAATTTCATCACAAAGGCCCCAAAAGGGAGGTTTATTATTGCTTTCTTCCAAATGCCTGAATTTTATTAGCTTCAGTCATTCTTGGCAGGGCAGTGGAATGGGATTTTATAGTTAGCAAAGGAAAAGTAAACACAGTAATCATTTCACAGCCCTGTGCCTGCCAAACCAAGATGAAATTCCAGCCTTGGTGGGAAGCTGCTGCTTTGCTAACAGATAATAACAAATTCACTGTGGGCTTATTCTTGCTATGGGAGCTTAGATGTTTGGGGGTTTTTTTTCTGTAACATCCTGGCCTGGAGAGGCAGGGGTGCTTCATGCTTTTATGCAGGAACAGCCTGGGCAGAGGTTTGTGGTTTGAGCGACTTCCACAGCCATTCGCAATTACAAATGGTGCTTCTGCCCTGAGCCTTCAGGACCTGCTTTATGCTGCGCTCTTGTCAGTATTTGGTCTTTCCTGGTCAGTCTTGCTCTGATCACAGAGCTGAGTGATGCTCGAGGAGCGTCACACCTGAGACACCACGATGGTCCCTACACCCTGAGACCATCTCTACCTGCTGAATTGGGGGCAAAAAAATGCTATGGCAAAAAAATTCTCCAAAGAAATCCAAAACTCTCATAAAAGGTTTGTTTCGCATGTTTTTCTGGGCTTGTTAAGGCAGAGGACGGGGCTGATAGCTCGCATCTAGACCAGCACCCGCCTGTGTTTCCTGCTGCTGGGGGACATTATTTCCTTCCACCTTCCTGCCCCGCTGGCCGTGGGGATGGCGGTGGGGATGGCCGGCACGGCTGCCCCCCTGCCTGCTGCCCCCGGGGCTCAGGGTGCGGCCTCCTGACGGAAAAGCAGGCGGGGCAGCGAAGGAAATGGCTACTCAAACAAGCGGTGAATGTCGAGGCACCCCCTTCCACGTGTCTGCACAATTATTAGAACAATAAACCATTGAATGCAGCCGGCGGCTGGCTCTGATTGATGGTGCAGCTGATGGTTGCTTTGTACCACCCGTGCTCCCCTGTCAGCACGTATCCTGCACGCGGCGGCGTGCCTTGCTCGGTGCTACACCCGCCTCTTGCAACGCGCAGAGATGCCCGCAAGCAGCTGGGGCCATGCCCCGTATCCCCGCCTGTGTCCCAGGGTGTTGTCGTAGCTTGTGGGGTGCTCGGGGTCATGGCTGGTGCATACGTTTTCCATGTCCAGGGGGGCTGCCAGGCTGCTGGTGGATGCCTCGGGCAGCGGAGGGGCAGGCGGAGGCGTTGCCCTCGCTGTGTCCCGTGCACGCGTTGGGGACGGCGCTTCGCAGGGTGCAGGGCCAGCGCCCGCTTGAAGGGGAGATGCCAAAATGAAGGGGAGTTAAACAGGCGTCAGTGGCGCGTCAGGGGGAGATGAGGCCACTAAAAGCTTCATTAAAGACCAAGATGAGCTGTTTCAAGGGAAGGGCTTCCCCTCCCTCCCCCCCCCAAGCCTGTTCTTTACGTTAGTTAAAATTTTTTCAAAAGCCTCTAAGCAGCTGTGAGCCTTGTTTCACACTTAAAACAAGTTTCCCAGTGCAGCCACCTCGAAATGGAAGTCGGAACGGCTTGGATTACTGATGAAAAAGTTGCCTGTTCTTTTTTTTTTGTCTCAGCCAGTGAGGTTCACAGGTCAGATTCACCAGTGACCCCTATCTTGCTTCCAGGCTGCTCAGTTCAGATCTCATGTGCGTGTTTGAGTCTCACAAGACATGTGTGCCTGTGTACTGAGATGTTCTGATAGAAGTAAAGAGACTTTACTGATAAAAATTGAACTTTTGGGATCTTACTAGATTTAGGGGGCAGGGGAAGTCTTTGGAATATTGCCGTTAAGTCTGGTTTTCTTGCAGTCCTAGAATTTCTGTTTTTTACAGATGGGACGTATTTGATGTCCTGCTTTGTATACCTGACAGCACAGCTAAAATCAACCTATACATTAAGTGACCCTAAAGACATTAGAGCAATGAAGTGGTGGCATGCATTTGGTGAGGGGAGCTCGGTGGATTGCTGTAGGAGCAGTAACTTCTGGGTTTTGAGCTGACACAGCTGGAAGAGGGGCTGCTGGGAGCGAGCAGGAGTTCGGTGCTGGGACCCGTCAGCCGGTGCCCGATGTGCTGGGAGTCCCCAGGGGAGTTGCTGGTGATTCTGGCTTGGTGCAATGGCTCTTGCATGCAAGAGGAGGTTCGGGTTGGTCCCACAACGCACCTCAGCCACTGCTCAAACCATCTTAGGTCTTGCTTGCGTTTCCTTTCTCCATCAGTCAAGCTCCTTCTCATTAGGCAGCTCAGCCTCCAGGATTTGGGGAAAAATAATTTGGGTGATGGTTGTGCAGGAAGAACAGGGGAAGGGGAGCACGAGCAACCTGTAGGTATATCTTACTTGTGGTGGTGGTTAAATAGAGCTGTCTTCATTCATTCCCTTCCCTCTCCTCTAAATCTGATGCCTCTTCAAGCTGACTTCCCGATGTTAATACCGTGTGCGGGTCCTGATTAACTCCCTGACAAATCCCCTCTCGACAGGGCCGCCCGGGTGCTGCCCTGAATGGACCTCCGTTTGGATTTGCATGGCTGAGGAGTCCCTGCTCGCTCCTCTGCCTCCTTCCTCCTCCATGGCAATAGGAGGAAATTTAAATGTTTCTGAAGAGCGACATTTCCATTTCAAAAGCTGTTCGCTCAAGTGCGTCTGGAGTGCGATTTCTCTCCCCCCCACTCCTCTCTGAATGGGAGCTTTAGAAGTCTCATTTCCTCTGCTCGATATCACCAGGCTGAGAAGGGCTTTTGTCTTTTCATTTCCCCTCAATTTTTTATTTTTAAATAAGTGAGGTTTTATAGAAGCTGCTGGGGTGGATTTTCCCTCCCCCGTGTTTGTCCATGTGCTGGAGGATGCACCTGGTGTCACCCAGTGAATGAGCTGGAGCTTCCTGGGGCGCAGGGCAGGACCTTCGCCCCGGCTGGGGGCTTGGGGTCTTGGCCAGGCAGGGGGGTCCCGCTGCCCTTCCCTGGCTGAGCAGGCACCGACCTGGGAGCACCCTTTCTAGCACCCTGCTAAGGCTCCTGCAAGCAGAGGAGGAGGTTTGCTGGGCACATCCAAGCTGAGGAGCAACGCGCTGTTCTTCCCAGCCATCCCGAGCAGGGGTTTATGTGTCCCAGCGCCCGTGGACAGCAGTGGGTGTGTGTGGTGCTGAGCCTGGCTCAGGATCTGGCCCCGTGTTTGCAACACAGGACGCTGCAGTATCTTTAATCATGCTGACTTGTTGCCCACTTGCTTTTTGGCTGGTGTGACTATGCCAGTTGGGGTGAAATTGTTTTGGTTTTTTTAACACAATGCTTAGTGGAGGGCAGATGCAAGTGGATGCAGTTGCCTGGCTCCCACCTCTGCGGGCCTAATGCATGCTGGTGCAGGCCGTGTCACACTTGTGCGATGGCATTTGTGCTGATCACTTGAGTATTTTGCTAGTATGAAAGTAGGGAATTTTGTCTGCAGAGGCCTTTTTTACAAAAGGCAAACTCCAGCATGCTTTTAACATGGCATCTAGGGCTTGAGGGCTTTCTACCTTCTTGAGGACCAGCTGGGATTTGGCAGGGACT
Source organism: Fregata magnificens (assembly GCA_013389945.1). Classification (NCBI taxonomy): domain Eukaryota; kingdom Metazoa; phylum Chordata; class Aves; order Suliformes; family Fregatidae; genus Fregata; species Fregata magnificens. Next base: position 332,670 of record WAAD01041881.1, on the reverse strand, counting down.
ATTCCAGCATCCTCAAATCAGAGGGAACACGCCTGCTGGGATTAACGTGGACCTTAACGCTACATCCCTGCCTGGTTGGTGTGCTGGAAAGAGTCGGACCTTGCTTTACTGCATGTGGCAGTTGAAAGAGGATGGGTGGTGTTGCAAATAAAAAAAAAATATATATATATATAAGATGGTGGGAGGCTGAAACTTTCAAAGGCACAGAGTAAGTGTTATGTTCCCCTGAGGTTTGTCGGGTTTGGTGACAGGGTGCTTCCCGGGCTGCTGGAGGAGGTTTGGGGGTTGTGCACTGCCTGCCTGCACCCCCAGGCAGGGGACTCTCCTACCTAAAGAAACTCCCTGAGCAGCAGGCACAGGGAGAAATGTGAAGGTGGAGGGTGACAGTTATTGTGGGGAAACATGTCACCATGTCCTGCATTTCTGTGGAAGTCCGTGGCAATTATTCAGAGGTTCCTGTGAAAGCTGCCCGAAGTCGGCCAGTTCCAGGGAAGGTGAGTGTGGTTTGAGCCCCAGCAACTGGCTGCTTTGGTGGAGGGAGCGGCGGCCAGCTCTGCGATGAGCTCCCCTGTTAGCTTTAAAATCTAGTTCTGCAAAGCCGGGAGATGCTAACCCCGCTGCCCTGGCCAAGTGCCAAATTGGGCAATTAAAAATTTGCCTCCCTGCCTTTGTGCTTAATGTAGTGGGAGGCGTTTTTCACAGTTTGGTCCTTTTTAAGAGACATCAAACAAGCGCTCGCCTCTCTTCTATTTTTTTTTGCATGCCTCCCAAGCGCTTTGGTGAGCTTGGGACAGCCCCCTCCTTTTGGCCTCCGTAAACCAGAGGGATGTCTTAGTCACTTGGGTCGCGGTTTTGAATATCCTGGTGCAGGATTTTGACGTGCTTTTAAGCCGATGGGTTATGTGCCTGGTGCCTTTTTCATACAACCTTTGCCTCCCCAGCGCTGTAATTTTGTGGTTGTTTTCCATTGATGTAAGCCAGCACTGTTCCCCAAAGAAGCGGTTTTGCTCCTCAAACCGAGGCACCGATGCTTTCCTCCTGGCTCCAGCCATAGGATGAGCCGTGTCCCTGCCGTGGCGTGGGAGGAGGCTGCGGGTGGGACGTGCCTGGCAGGCCCTGCCATCATCATCCTCTGCCTGGGCTCTGCAAGGGCTGGCAGAGGGGAGGCTGTGAGGGGCTCCTGTGCCTGCTTGTCTTCCAGGTTCGCAGAAGCCCTGCTTGTTTCAACAGATGGGTTTGGATTTGCGAAGGAAGGGGAGATGGGGATTTGGGGCTGAGGTGGTGTGTTACAGGGACGACAATGTTCTCAGCAGCACATCATTGGGTGCGGTGTCAGCACAGGTGAAATGATGCTCTGGGTGGCTCCTGGGTGGACAAATTAATAAAAGAACATGAAGGTTGCAAACAGAGGAGTAGAAGAGCTTGCTGCTCTGCAAGCTTCCCTGACAAGCTTAATTTGTCCTCCGCCTTATTTGCTGAAAGCATCGGGACACTGTCTTCGCTTTACACGACCCTCCGCTCAGTGCCCAGGACGGCCTCCACCTTGTGCCGAGCGGGTCGCTGGCCATTCTACTTCATCCTTATCATTTGGTGGGTGGTCTCAGGCTCTACCTGCTGTCCAAACCACAACTCCTGCAGTTATTCATGGCTCTTTTAGGGCACTCCGTGCTGTTGGCCCTGAGCACTCCGCACATGTGAGTAAGGTCCTTCCAGCTCAGCCCTCTCCTTTCCTTTGCAGGAGTACGAGCAGAGTGCGGTACCTGACCTGGAGCCCCCCAGGACCCCACCCCAATCGCTTTCTCAGTTCAAAGTAATATCCCTTAGGCAAGCACCAAAATGAGATTTTTTTTTTCTTATTTTTTTTTTTTTTAGTTGGACACTTTTTCGGAGTTAACAAAAGGCGAATCGCTGGCACAGAGCAGTCTTGCCAGATGTATCAACTGCGCCAAAGATACTCAAAGAAAAGGTTCCCAGAATCTTTCTGAATGTTGCAGAAAGGCATATTTTCCTGTAAACTTGTTCTTGGAAGCAGCAGAGTTGTTTTGGCTGAAATTTACGATTTAGGAAAAAAAAAAAAAAGCCTAAAAATGCCTGAAGCAAATATTCAGCCTGGAAAATTTCAGTCCAGACAGTTAATGTTTTAACAAACTTAGGGTCAACTGAAAATCCAGCGATGCAGAATAGGCAACGTTGGGCAATTCTTATTGAGAGGTGGAGCGATTAGCTCCTCTTTGAGTAGATGGGTAGGTGAGAATTCATCACTCCTGCGAAGTCAGCAGGGAATGTATATGTTCAATGCAATTATTATCCACTAATGGGGAAACGCAAGAAAGTAATGAAAGGCACAACATCCATTTGTCGGTATAATGCCTTAGGCTGCGGTGGGAGTTTGCCTGAGTAAGGTTTTCCGGATTTGACCCGTTATTCTAGGCTGCCTCTGAGTCCATAAGCCGTGTTTGCTGCCGCTTCTGTAATATCCTGCAATCTTGAGGTCCAGAGGCAGCATCTGTTAAGGATAACACTGTGGAACGGCTTTTTTGAGCACAAGCAAGTTTTGCAAGACCAGATACTAGGCTTTGGTTAGTGCATTTAACTGTAACACTCGCTGGCGAGGTTTTACCACCCTCGTAAATCTGCTGGTGGGGGTGGGGAGGGAGGGTCAGCATTTGGTACTGGTTTTGCAATTAAATTGCTTCAAGCTGTTGAAACATTGGGGAAGTTTTTTGACCTACTTTCGTGCAAGCTTAGAAATTGTTGGGATGTTTTCTGCCCTGGCTGCGTGGAATTCAGCTGGATTACAGGGGAAAGGAATTTCGTAGGCCTTCTCGTAAAGTCACAGATTTATTAAAAAATAAAATAAAAAAATCAGCTTTGTCTTCAGGCAGCTCCTTGGTCTCCAGCTTCATGAATTCCCATGAGAGCACGTACTGGGCTGCATCCAGTGAAAGCGATCCCTGTTTNCCACCTGCATGTGCTGTGGAGCGTAGGGACAGAGGAAGGAGGTGGGTGATGCCTTGGTCCCATGTGTGGCATCCCTCGGACACACTGGTTAGCCTTGCATGGGAATGCCCGTGTGTTCACGGCTGGTGAACAGCACCATAGGTGCTCCGCAGAATCACGCTGCGTACACCAACACTCACATCTACAGCTCGCTTCGGCAGCTTCAGCAGCCCTTCAAGAGGCTGCGGGGATGCAGCCCAGCCAAGAGCCAGCAGTATTTAAGAATTAAAACCCCGTTTGAAGGGTTGGGCTGCTGAAAGAGCCACTAGTGCAGCAGATGGTCACAAACAAAAGAATTGCAGTAACTTGATGTACTTTTCACCGCTTGGGCTCTCTGACTTTGTAATTGCGTGTCTCCCTGGGGAAGCAAGACATTAGTTTTCAGCCCCTTTGACTTCGCCCCTCCCGTCAGTGCTGTCATCTTGGGGCTGCTGATACGCCAGAATGTGTTGGACACTTTTCCAATTTAAAAAAAAAAAATTCCTTTGGTCTGTATTTGGCCCGATTAAGACTTTTATATGCCTTTTTTTTGCCTTAAAACTTGACGGATGGAGGTGTGAGGTGTTGGCTGCCCTGCTTGGTTTTCATCCCAGGGTGTGTGGGAAAGCCCCAGGGCTCTGCGTCTGCTGGGGTGTGCGGTGCTGCTCAGCCGTGGGTTCCTGGACGGGGAGGCTGAGCTGCGGTGTCCGCTGTGCAGCGCAGCCTCATGTGGACGAGGTTTTGGGAGTGTTATTAGCTGGCGGAGTTCAGCGGTGTTCACTGGCTCTGTGCTGCCGTGAGAGGCCCGGGTGATGAAGGCATCCATCCCCACAGGCAGGCCACCCGTATGTGTCTGTCTTATCACAAGCCCACCCCTTTGTTCATGTGGGTTTTTTTAGCGGGGAATTAATTTGAACACAATTTGAGCAGCCCCAGCCCATCCTGCCTGCTTTGGCAATCTTCTCCAGCCCGCAAGGACACGAGATGTGCGAGTGGGCAGGAATTGGAGATAACACCTCTTAATCCCTCCTGGTGCTGCAGCAGAAAACGTTGTTGCCAGCCCATAATTAGAAAGTGAACAGACTGTGGAAGAGGTGACGTCGGCATCCCTGAATCTCTGTCCTGGGCTTGGGGGAACATCGGTAATGATCTGGTTTAGAAAGGCAGAGAGAGACCAGGACTTACCGAAGATGATATATAGGGCAAACACCCTGGTGCCGTGCTAGAGATCCTGAGGGTCGGCGCAAGCAAGCGGCTCTGTTTGCTCGGTACGTGCTCGTGCTGCGCAGGCGCTGACTGGGTGTGTGGAGGCTTTGAAGCTCCACCAGTGTAGTCTTGAAGAGGCAGCCGGTGCGGTCAGGGGATCAGAAAGGTCAAAATACATTTTGCAGCAAGAGTTAGGAGCAGATGGAGCAGAGCTACCCTTCTGCTGGCTCCTGAGGGTGGGAAGCAGCTGAGAAAAATTACCCTTCACAGAGGCTGGGCTGCATCCAGTCGTAGACGCTGGGCTGATGTGCAGCACAGATGCTCTTCTCCATCCCACCAACTCCTGCGAGCTCCCTGGGAGCATTGCGAGGTGGGTCAGTAGTGCAAAATAAGGAGGAGGCGATGGTCTGGTGTGGGCTCCAGTGTGTCCTGGGACCAGGGTTGGGGTTCCCACTGTCTCTTCTCTTGTGGATACGGATGCCAGCGCGTCTGAAGGCAGGGACGTGGAATTTACCTAGAGGCTTACTTGCTCTTCAGGGCATCGACAGACAGTTGGCTTATCCTTTTCCTTTCCCCTCTTTCTCCCACGTCTTTTCAGCCACAGTCTAACAGCATGTAGCAGGCTTGCTCCGTTAACGTTATCTATGTTAGGAATAAAAGCGTGTAGAAGAAACCCACCCCCAAAGCCTGGCCTTGCTCTTTGATAGACTCCTCAGTGATAATTGTGTTCTTCAGTGCCAGCATCCCCTCTTGCTGGAGGAAGGTTTATGCAGCCTCTGCCCCCCACTCACCCACCCTTGTTATCATAGAAATCACATAATAATAACAGGGGTAAACAGGAACTACAGTAGCTGTTAGCCATGTATAAAAACAAATCACATGGAAACAGTATAATTACTGAGAAAATATCAACTTGAGTAATGCAGTAATTGTTTTCTTCCCTCCAGCAGATTTATTCTAGCTCTCCCTGCTCATGCTGGTTTTGAAGTCTGTGACTTCACGTTAATAAGAAGAATTTCACGTTTCACATTACACTCGTTCAGAGCCAGGGTATGATACTCTCTGAAGTGGAGGAATATATTTTGAGCGGCTTCTTGAGAGTGCTGGGAAACAGAGTACTAGTTGAAATATCTCTATCCATTAGAGTCCACCCCAGGCTCTGGGTGGACTCTGGTCTTTGCAAACCTCTTTTCAACCCATTTTTGTGATTTAGAAGAAGGGCCTCTTGGTGCCTTGCATAAATCCAGGAGCTCTGCTTTTTGGACTTCACCGCTGCATGGACAAGATTTTTTTTTTTTTTTTTTGGCCTTCAGTTTTGGTTTTTCCTTCCTCTTGCTGCTTGTCATTTCCTTTATTTAGAGAGGTGCTTGTGAAATGGCAGTGACCAGTTATTTGAGGTCCAGGGACATTGCCTCTCTCTATTGCTATAATCATCTCCTAATACCAGACGATGATGGTTTTTGTGCTGTGACTTGCAGCTGTTCCCCTTACTCAGCTTTGCTGCTATTTTACTTCAGATTCTGCAAGATGAAAAGATAAAAATGTATCATAAACCAGATTTCCAAAGGGTTTTGTGCCAAGTAGGCGTTTAAAGATGTCCTGCCTTGCGTATTGGCAGACGTGAGATGGTATCTTTTGTTTCACGTGCACAGAGAGAAGTCTTTCTCTCCTGCGTTTTTGGCAGGTAGCTTGCTTTCCTTTAGGAAAACCTATCCACCTACAAGCCACTGCCACTTCCCCTTCCCATGCCTTAATCTGAATGAGATTTTATGTACACCTAATTTATTTTTTGCTTCTTATGGTTCTCCTGCTCCTCTTGGCTTGAAAGAAAAACCAAAATCACCAAAAAACCAAAAAAACCCCACCCCACAGTTGTGGAGAACACAAAACCTTCCTGCTGCAGCAGACTGACCAATTTTGGTATCTAATACTGGGGAAGTAAAAGAAGACAGGAACTGCTCTTTGGGATTTTCCAGAAACCTTTGATGTTCTTCTAGTTTCTCTTCTGAATGGATGCTGGAAACAACCAGCTGAGCTTTCCAGGGCCTCTGTGCTCTTAGGGCTGGATGAGCCCCATGCGGGACAGCGAGGAAGGGATTTCACGTTGCTCCTTTGCTTTCTGTCCCTTGATGGCAGCAGTGGGAAGGGTGTTGATGCCTCCAGGCTGCGCCCAGCAGTGGTTCCTCCCTGGCTGGCTTGATGTCTCCTTCAGCTAGAACAGGGTTTAGCAGGGGAGAGGAGGAGGAAGGTGCCAGTGAAGGGTGCTGGTGTCCTGGGACATGGCCACTTTGTTAGGAAACATCCTCTTTTGCCTCCCCTTGTTCCAGCTTTGCTGTGGATGAGGTTGCCCATCCCTTACGGAGGGGAATAGGGCAGAGCTTATCTCAGCACAGCCCCACCAGGCAGGGACTGCCTTCCAAGCCAGGTCCCTTGCGGCTGTGCTGGGCTGTGGGGGCAGCCTCCCCAGGAGGGACCTCACTGCGCTTCATCCCCGCCAGCAGCAGGGTGGAGGCCACCCTGCATGGTTCTGCTTCCCCATAAGCAGATGCTATGGAGATACTGAGCGGTTCCAAGGTGGCATCTGCTCGCTCGCCATGTTTGGCGTGAGCTGCAACACGGACAGCGAACGACCCAGGGCCATCATCCATGTGCCTTCCTAGTTAGAGGAGCACACAGGGGTCCAGACCATCAGTGCCACTGAGCTCCATCGTGTCACGCTTGTCCCTGCAGGAGGACCAGCCCGGGAAGAGGGTCAGTGGCTTGCCCTGGCTGTTCGCCGGTGGCCATGAGTCAGCACGGAGGGGAGGATGCTCAGCACCAGTAGGTGCAGAACAATGTCAGCTTTGTACACAGGCACAGGGCTGCTGTAATGAAGGTAGCAAAGTTGTGTGAACTTCTTTGCTTGTTCACCTTCCCTTTCCCTTCCCTCCCCAGCAGCTGTAGTGTGCTGGCTGCCCAGCCTGGCAGTGGTTTATGGTTACAAACCAAGCCACAGCTCCTCTTCCTGCCCCCTCCAGGAAAAGAAATCCATCCACTCACTAAGCAAATGAATAGATAAACTTTTAATTAAGGTGTTGGGTAGATGCCAGAGAGGAGCATCCCAGGTCAGGGTAGGCTGTTGGTGTGCCGGGATCCCCATCTGCGTGGCAAATGGCTATTAAACAGCTACTTCATCCCAGGTGTGTTCATCAGTAGGGGTTGACCTCATCCAGGCATGCAACTTGTGTTTGCAGATGGGCTCCTTCGTTTGGAGCAGGAGAGGTGAAGGGTGGTGTGCACGTGTGGCACCGTGGCTCCGGGGTGCTCCTGGGATACCAGCTTGTTGGGCTCAGCAAAGTCATTGCATTGCTGGAGGAGGAGCTGAGAGTTTTGATGTGTTTTCCCTCTGCCCCCATCTCATGATCATTAGAGCTGCTCCCTGTGACAGCCGCGGAGGTTATGCTGATCTGTCCGGTCTTTCATTTGAAGGGTCTTGTTGAGCTGAGAGCTTCTTTACCTGGCTTAGACGGGCATACTCTTCACTGGGTAAAAAACTGCTGGGTGGCCGAGCCCAGAGAGTGGTGGTGAATGGAGTTAAATCCAGTTGGCGGCCGGTCACGAGCGGTGCTCCCCAGGGCTCGGTTCTGGGGCTGGTCTTGTTTAACATTTTCATCAATGATCTGGATGAGGGGATTGAGTGCACCCTCAGCAAGTTTGCAGATGACACCAAGTTGGACGGGAGTGTCGATCTGCTCAAGGGAAGGAAGGCTCTGCAGAGGGATCTGAACAGGCTGGATCGATGGGCTGAGGCCAGTTGTGTGAGGTTTAACAAGGCCAAGTGCCGGGTCCTGCACTTTGGTCACAACAACCCCATGCAACGGTACAGGCTTGGGGAAGAGTGGCTGGAAAGCTGCCCGGCAGAAAAGGACCTGGGGGTGCTGGTCGACAGCCGACTGAACATGAGCCGGCAGTGTGCCCAGGTGGCCAAGAAGGCCAACAGCGTCCTGGCTTGTATTAGGAGTAGTGTGACCAGCAGGACTAGGGAAGTGATCGTGCCCCTGTACTTGGCACTGGTGAGGCCGCACCTCGAGTACTGTGTTCAGTTTTGGGCCCCTCAGTACAAGAAGGACACTGAGGTGCTGGAGCGTGTCCAGAGAAGGGCAACGAGGCTGGTGAAGGGTCTAGAGCACAAGTCTTATGTGGAGCGGCTGAGAGAACTGGGATTGTTTAGTTTGGAGAAGAGGAGGCTGAGGGGAGACCTTATCGCTCTCTACAACGACCTGAAAGGAGGTTGTAGTGAAGCGGGTGCTGGACTCTTCTCCCAAGTAACTAGCGATAGGACGAGAGGGAATGGCCTCAAGTTGTGTCAGGGGAGGTTTAGCTTGGACATCAGGAAGAATTTCTTTACCGAAAGAGTGGTTAGGCATTGGAACAGGCTGCCCAGAGAGGTGGTGGAGTCACCATCCCTGGAGGCGTTCAAAAAAGATGTAGACGTGGCACTCCAGGGCCTAGTTTAGGAGGCATGATGGTGTTGGGTTGATGGTTGGACTTGATGATCTTAGAGGTCTTTTCCAACCTTAATGATTCTACGAATCTATGATTCTACCTGGAATTTAAAAAGCTGGTTTTCATCAGTTCAGTCTATTTTTATCTCAGCTGACCTCACCTATCACCATTCTTTCCATTTCTGGATGGATGCGTTTGACATCCAACGCTCAGAGCTCCCACCAGAATTTAACAAGAGATGGAGGAGGACCTCCATGAAGGAGGCTGCCCTTATAGCCCCTTCTTGTTTGGCATGGTTAATGCCTCTCTTCTCTCCAGCACGGCCATGGCTGTGTCAGAGGAGGACACGTCTGTGGGTACCTCGTTTTTGTGGAGAAGACGTAGCCTTGAGCTGGCTGCTGGGATGTGAAGTGACAGTGCTGCCGCGAGCTCCTGAATATGGATGGATTTATTGATCCTGTAGGAATGTGGGTAGCATTGAAGGTGGTGGAAGCCTCCGAAGCTTTCGCAGGAGGAAGAGCTGCTGTCAGGTCTGCAGGAGACTAACCTGGTGCTCTCTGGAGATGCTGGAGGTTGTGGAGCCCTGTGGTGATGTGATCTGGCAGCTGGTACTGCTTAGTCTAGCAGGTTTGTTGAGGGGTGTGTATGTTTAGAGGGCTGAGAATGGGCCAGGGAGCTGTAGCAGCTGGCGTGGGAGGATGAGAAGAAGATCCAAAGTCTTCTGGGAAGGAGCTGACCTGGTTGTTTTGTGCTCCCCAGGATCGTGGCCTGCCTGGCAAACTGGAGCCTGTGTCTCCTGTGAGCCCTGCTCACCCCGACGCTGAGCTGGACCTGCTGCCGGCCCGGCTGTCGAAGGAGGAGCTCATTCAGAACATGGACCGCGTGGACCGTGAGATCACCATGGTGGAGCAGCAGATCTCCAAGCTGAAGAAGAAGCAGGTAAGAGGCTGTGGTCCGGAGGGGAGCATGTGTCCTCGCTTCTGCATTCTGCCTTACGCCCTGTCCTTGCCGATGCACGTCCACAGAGGGGAAGTGTCAGTGCCAGTGCCACCAGGATGATCTGTGTCCGTGCTCCCTGTCGTGACATGGGGCAGTTGCTGCTGTGCCAGCAGTCTGGAGCTGGTAGTTGCAAGACGAGGGAGCTTTGGAAACCCGGCTTGTGGGCTCTTTTGCATGTCAGAGTACTTTAAAGGGAGAAAAATCTGTCCTCGCTGACTTGCCCGTGGTCATGCAAGCAGTCAGCGGCAGAGCTGGAAATGCAGCCTGGGTTGCCCGAGTCATCTGTACAGCCCAGCGTTAGCAGAGGGTCTTTTCTTTTTCCTTTCCAGCAATTGCTTCTCCTCAGTGCTGTTTCTGCCACTATTGTAGTACTGGGCTGTTGAAAACATTGCTGCGATGTCCTAATGCATCCTGTGCATCCAGCCGCCTTCTCCGGGGCTTTGCAGCTCTGCAGCCGTGAGCAGCATCTGGTCCAACTCCGGTCAGGGCTGTGCCTGAGCCAGGGATTTGAATCTGATCTCGGTTAGTGCTTTATGCCTGCACAAGAGCACTCCCCAGCAGAAGCATTGCCTGCTCAATGTTGCCATGTATACAATTACCATAAACCCATTAAGAGATTAATATGACAAAACCTTGGGGGACGTCTGTGAAAAAACCCACAGACTTAAAGGCTTTCACTTCCTAAAGCAAATCACTTCTCTCTGCCTCGCTCTTGCCGGTTGTTTTATTTCCTTTGCTTCGGTCCAGTTTCTAAACTCCCTGACGGCTGCTAATCCCAAACTGCCCGAGAGGAGCGACCTCTCCTGAGGGGTGTCGAGCAGGAATTTGAGAATGGAGCAAAACCTCTGCTTGGGCTGTCGGATGGGGCCAGTGCTCCTCGAGGATGAGCATGCAGTTGACCTTCCTCCCCATCAGATCTATATTTTCCCATACCAGATACTATCCCTTTCTTTCCTGCAAGACCAAGCAGGATGTTTTGGTTTTGTTTTCAAACAATATGGTTTAATTAATGTGAAGGACCTTTTTTTGTGTGTGTTGTTTTTTTATCTGCAGAGGTATCAGAGTGCTTAGGGAGAGGGAGCCAAGAAGGGACAGAAGCAGCTGTGCTGGGGGTGCAAGGAAGCAGCCCTGTTTGCTGGCTCACAGGGGCCAAAGGAACACCTGGAGCAATGGAAACCGCAGAGGTTCCTCTTGTTGGGTTTGGTGGGAGCTGGGTGAAGCCAGCCCTTCCCCTCTCCCTCCTTAGGAAGCTCAGACAAAATGTTGATGTTCTCTGACACCTGGCAGTCTGGCTGTTGGTCCATGTTTTGAACTCGCCTTTGAGGAAGGAGATGCAAAACGTGGTCATGTCCCACTCTGGAAAGGGGCTTCCAGAGTGGGATGCGTGCTTGGCACAGCAGTGAAGGTCCCGCTCACGGCAGCCAGGAGGACTGATAACTGTGCTGATCCACTGCCTGACTTTTTTCAGAGATGCTGAGGAGCTGCTATTGAAGCTGACGGGAGCAGCATATGCCCCTTGCCGTTAAAATCAAGCTGTCCTTCCGTAAGGAAATGGTTTTTTTATTGTTGGCTGTTTGGTTGCTTTATTTCTTCCCCTGGAACGAATTTTACGATTCTTCCTCCCCACAAAAATGTTCTGCTGAGTGGTGAAGAAGGTGAAAGTGGCTGTTGGCAGTAAAAGCGTCCCCTCCCCTCTTTTTTTTTTTTTTTTTTTTTTGGCACATGGTGGCAAAGTCATTTGGTAGCAAATCCCACCCCCCCAACATGGCCTCCTTTCCCCTCCAGCAGGATCCTTCCCCAGCCAGGTCCTCTGGCAGAGCTGGCACATCTGGGAGGAAGCATTTTTGGGGGGGTGGGGTGGGGGTGGGGTGTCCGTTCTGAGGTGCTCCGGGAACGTTTTGTCCATCTGTGCATCTGAGCTGTCAGCACAGGAGAAAGATGAGCGAGGGAAAGCAATCAGCCTGAAACAGATACCACTCCTGCAGGAACAGGCGGCGGAACAGGGGAGAAATTGTACACAGCCGGAATATCCTAATGCTTTTCCCCTCTGTCTTTGGGAGGCCTTCTCAGGGTAATTAAATACATTTGTATGGAAAGACTGTGCAAAAAAAATCCCATCCAACCCCAATCCACCATCTCTCTTTTTATGGTTGTTCAAGAAAAGGCAAGGAAGGCTCTGCCTGGACTTTGCAAGAAGCAAAAGTCTTCAGCGAGCTGAGAAACCTTCCCCAAACCCCGCGCACCCCTGGCAGAAGGCCACCTCCATCAGCCATCCCCCGCTCATTCATGCGCCATATGCGCTTAAATCTCTTGCTGAGTCCTCTCTCCCCCTCTTCCTGACAGGGAAGGATAATCCTTATGCATTTATTCCTGGCAGCAATACTGGGGATCTGAAGGAGAAATAAACTGCTGGGCTGTTCTCCGCAGTGGTGCCTGAGCCTCCCTGGACGCGGAGCTCGGTGAAGGGCTCTCCAGGAGTACAACACTCCCACCTGGTGATGGAGGTGGAGCTGGCTGGGTGGAAGAGCTCCAGGGTTTCCCCTTCTATCTAGCTCCTGTCTCAGTTTCCTCTGTTCTCCCCTTGGCTCTTTGAAAGTGGTTTTCGGAGATGCCCTGTGGCTGGAAGCCCTCTCCTCTCCCCTGGGCAGGTGAAGCATCCTGGTACCCAGGTGATGGCTGCCTAATGCAAGGCAGCGTGGCAGCTGGGTGCATGTATAATGACCTTGGCTTCGTCGGGCAGGTCCCTTCAGCACGGGGGCTGGTATGTGCGGGGATGGGGTCTTCCTAAAATGTCACCCACCTTCCTGCCAGCGCTGCAGGCTCTGATGTCCTCTCCGCAGCGTGTGGTCCAGCCAAGGGGACTCGTACCTGGAGAGGGCACCTCTATCACTTGGAAACGGGTTGGCCTGTGGATGCTGTAGGAGCCAGGGCTAACAATGGCATCTTGTATCCCTTCAACATTGCTGCACTGGCTTTCATTTGGGGAGAGGAGGGGGCTTTCAGGCAGCTGCTGCTGGGAGTGGGGAGGGAGAGAGTGTGGAGCCGTCAAGACTCATCTCTCATTCCGCTTCTCTCCCTGTAAAGGTCACAGTCCCAGCCTAGCTTTTGTGGCAGACCTTTAAGAAATCCATTTCGTCCGTGTCTGGGAACCCTGACCTATTTTGCTTTGCCATTTCCCACAGCTCCCAGGGGTAGCTGTCACAGGCTGAACCTGCTGTGGTCAGGTGTGCTGCCTGCAGACCCTGCCCGCATCCTTACCTCTAGCATCTGGCCCTTTAATAACTGTACAGTGTTACGCCACAGAGAGTAGAGTTTAGTTCTCTACTATATTTCAGCTATAATTAGATTTGTATTTTTCTTTTAATGAGCTGCTTTTAATGAGCCTCCACTTACTGGCAAACTTTCATTTCCTGATACACCATCAAATCCTCTTGTCTGAAATCACTTACAACACACCCGACCACTTTGCAGAATTTTTGTGGGTTTCCAGAACAATGTAGCCAAGTTTCTGACAGGTTGGTGTTTTTTTTTTTTTTTTTACCCAAATATTTTCCCCAAGAGAAGTAGAGGATTTGACTGATCCCTTTTGTGGCTCTTTCTTTGGAGTTTTTGGAGTTTATCATGTGGGAGCGAGGGTGTGTGATGGGGTTCCTTGGCTGATCTGAGGACACTGAGCAAGAGCAAGCAGGTGCCTGGAAGCACTGCTTCCGTGCCGGGGCTGATGCTGAGAACTGCTTTGCAGCCTGTGGTTTCAGCCGTGGCTTCTCAAAGAGCTCTTATCCCCTTTGCAAGGCGCTGTGATTTGGGCCATCTGAGAAACAGCCGTGGTTGAGAAGAGAAGGGAGCTTTCGGGCTGTTGCATGCGTGGTTGGAGCCTTTGGCGTGTACTGCAGCGGCGCAGCAAGGGATGGATCCCCACAGTGCCGGGGAAAGTTCATCCCCTTCCCGGGTGCAGACAGTCCAAGCTGGCCATTTCCTGGCCATCCTCATGCATGTCTGGAGTAACCCCTAGGTTAAGACCCTGACATGGGCACGTCGATGCCAACGTGCAGAGCCCGGGCTGTCCTGCCTCTGCCAGAGCCTGCTCCTCACCTAGGACAGGGCCCAGCCGTCTGGCTGGCGATGGTGGCTTTTTTTTTTTTGGCTGTATCTCGGTGTTCCCTATGTTGCTGCTTTTCTCTGTATGGGAAAAGATGTCCACCTGTGGGGAGGTGGAGGATGAGTGGAGCCTGCAGCACAGGGTTGCTTTGTCTGTTGAAACACATTTAATTTAAGGGGTGTGAGTTATGTCAGACTGGCCATTAGGTGCTTAAGTGTTTTCTTGGACAGCATCCTATGGCCCAAGTGTCGCTAAGGGTACCACCAGTGGGAGCGGAGATGATCTGAAGGCGGAATTAGGTGCCCACCTTCTTCTCGGACCGCCACACACCGCTGTCTGTGGGAGGACGGTGGTGCGCTCGCCTGTGCTGCAAGCCAATTGCTCTCAGTCCCAGGTGCATTTTCTTCCTAGTACGACACTTGCTTGACTTTCCCCTTGCTTCAATAGGGGATGCTTTAGCTGCAGGAAAAAAATACACAGATTTGAAGATTCAGAGCTGAGCAGTGAAAAAATCATAGGCATTTTTTGACAACCACTCCCTCTCCCGTGCCTGTGCTGCCCCGCAGCTGCCGTGCACAGTGTGTGCTCTCCCTCCTCGCAGGGAGCCGGTGGCCCCAGGAGGAGCCTGGAGGAATCTGTTATTTCCTCTTTCGGCTGAGCAGTTCCTCAAACTTACTGGAAGGGCTCAGATGTCTCCTCCTGCCTTGCAGCTGTTGGGAGAGCCGGAGGCACAGGTCGTACGTCAGATATACCCGCTGACTGCGGTGATATTCAAAAGTGCTTTCTTAGATCTGCTACTTTATAATTAAAGTTTGCCATGGCCTGAGCGGCTCGCAGATGGCTAGGAACACAATAAAAGATTAGAGGTCTCTAAAGGTGCATATGTGGACGTGTTCCCTTCTGCTTTCTGTCTCCCAAGGGGGTAGTTGGCATTCAGGCCAGCTTTGGGGCTGGGTGCATTTTACCGCATGTGTGGCCGGGGACGTGGTGGACATGCTTGTGGAACAGCTCTTGGGCTCCTGGATGTTTTTGCTGTGAGTGGGAGTGAAGCTGGGGATGAGACACACACCTTGGGTTGCGTTGTCCCAGCACAGGCTGACACGTGGTGCTGGAGGGGGTGGCACAGTGTATTTTTGCATGCAGCTGCTGTACCTCAAAGCCTAGATGCCATGAAACGTGGAGCTGTGGCAATGCAATAAAGACAGTAAGAAAGCAGAAGAGCCAACAAAACGAGCTTCTTGACACTGTTGTCTCTGAGAGCAGGTCACCTGGGTGATGGCTGACCACCCCTGCTGGGCTTTTTCTGGTTGGAGCCTGGACTTACTTGGTGGTTTCTGCTCAGGACAGCTTGTCCTGTATGAAGGGAGGAGAGGAATGAGTCTCAAAGTCACCTTCGCAGGAGAGCATGATGGCTGACGGCTGGAAGGTGGCTCATGCTGTACCAGTGCCCTCAGCAGCTCTTCCTGTGCCTGCTGGGACAGCCAGAGCCATGTGGCGTGTTCACGCTGCAGACATTTGCAACCTGAGTACTTGGGCTCTCTATGAAAGTTCCCCAAAGGGAATCTTGGTGGCCCATGTCTGAGCACCATGCTGTCCTCTGCAGGGAGTACTGTAGCTGTTGTTTGCCCTCTTGAGCACTTTGCATCTCTCACCTTGGCCAGGAGGGCTGCCACATGTTCCATCAGGCTGATTCTGGCCAGAGACGTCAGGATTCACGGTGTTACTGCCTGTTCTGCTGTACTTACTGGCTCATCTGGCTGCACGGTGCAGGGGTGGCTGGTGCACAAGTCATTTCATTGAGAACAGTCATCCCGAGGCATCCCCTCCAACCACCAACCACAGCATCGCAAGATAAAGCCGAAGGTGGAGAGCAGCCTTGCTGCTCACCCCTCGCTCCTCCACTGCTCCCTGCAGCACAGCGGCAGCTCCGGAGGCAGGTAGCAGCAGTGAGCCGGGCTGAAGCTGCGATTCCCGTTACGGGTTTCCAGTAAAATTGTTATTTCTAGCCTTGAGCCCTCCCCAGGAGACTCGTTCAAGGCAGGTCCTCATCCTCCATGCCTAAAAAGCACCGACCCACCATCACGGGGCCGGGCGCCTGGGGCAGGACAGTGCTGCGCTTGCGTGGCAGGGGATGTTACGCAGCTCTCCTCCCTCTCCCCATCCCTCTGCGGCCTGAGCCTGCCCATGTCTCGCAGGAAGCCTTCTGCCATGGCGGTTTCTGCCTGGGTCGTGGCACCGCAGAGAGTCTCGTGTGGACGGGGACGGCTGCCTTTCTCACTGTGACTCACCCTCCTCCTCCCCCCTCTCCTTCCACAGCAACAGTTGGAGGAAGAAGCAGCCAAACCACCAGAGCCTGAAAAACCCATCTCCCCTCCTCCTATCGAGTCCAAACATCGCAGCTTGGTGCAGATCATCTACGACGAGAACAGGGTGAGTCTGGAAACGATGGAAGTACAAACGTGTGATCGTGCTGTGTCACCCTGGCCAGGGATGGGGAGGTTGGTAAGGGGTAGGTGGGGGATTCCCCTGGGCAAGACCCCTGGGGCGGAGGCCATGGGTGGTGGATAGATGGAGCCCGTTGGGGAGGGTGACGACAGAGGGCTGAGCCATGAGGAGCTCGCTCTGCCATGTGGATTGAGCACAACTGTCTTCTGAAGAACCTTGTCTGGGGGGGTTTCCTGTGATCAGCCTTAGATTTGAAGCATTCAGGAGATGCTTCAGAGCGCTGTCTGTTAAATAGCTTGTTTCATCCTCTCCCCTGTGAGTGAACCTGGTTGAAAGCTGCCTCAAAGGACGGGCTTTGGCATGGTGGGGTGGGCTGCATGGATGGAGGGGGATATCCGTGATGCTCCAATACTGGCAGGCCAGCTACAAGCTCTCCTGGCTGCCCCTGAGCCCCCAAGGCTGGAGCAGAAAGGACGTGGATGCAGCCATGGCTGGATTTGTGGATATTTGACGCTGTAAATAGCATTAGCAAAGGTCAGGCTGGCATCCCTGGCTCTGGATCTCTGCCTTGACCGCTCATTTGTCGCACTCAGCCATTGCCTGTAATAGCAGCCTGAGGAGACACAAATTTTGCTGTGTGCTTCAGAGCGATGCTAGGAAATTGGGCCCTTTGGTAGATAATCAAGCATATTCATTTTCATTTAGGTGTTGGATAAAAAGGATGATTTTGCATAAAAGGAAAACTACCAGTCGCTAATTACTTTGAATTGTGAAGCCTGCAATTTCACTGGGAGCTGCAGGAATCCAGGTGCCCGACTCCTAAAAAGAAAAAAGAAAAAAGAAAAAAAAAAAAAAAAAAAAAAAAGAGAAAAAAAAATCACATCCCCTGCACTTCCAGGCAGTGCAATTTTCCTGGTTCTCCTTTTTCCATCTGCTTCTCTCCCTGAGCAATAGGAAACCCAATGCTGGCACAGTCTGTTGTGTGAGTGGGTGAAGACTGAGGTCGATGTGTTAGAAGCATTAGCAAGCACCGGCTGGTGATAGCTTTACAGACACTGGGCTTTGGGGGCAGGTGCCGAGTGTTCCTCAAAGCCGTTCTCCCCGTGGCACTACCAAGTGCTCTTTCCAGGGGTCTTGGGCTAGATGGCTTGTGCCTCCTGTGCAAGGGGTTAGGTTCAAAAAAGGATGTCTCAAACATTTCTATTCCTGTTGCCTTGAGCCCCATCCTCCTTGGACACTCTTGTGTACCTGGACCATGTTACGAGGGGAAAAAACAGGTGATGGTGTTCAAGCAGGAAGGAAAGGTGATCTTGAGATATTGCATCCCCAACAGCCTACGTCCTCGCAGTCCCCGTTAGCTGGACCTGGCTCAGGGCTGAGTGTCCTGCCAGACCCTTGTCCTGCTTTGTCACCTCTTGTCTCTACCCACGCCAGCAGCAGGGTCACCCTTTCCCTCCTGTCTTCCTGAGTATCCCATCGCCTCCTCCACAGCAGACATGATCTGCTCTTGAAGCCTCTGCCACGGCTCAGGGCAGTCCCTCGGGGTTGCTGCCCCATCCCACGGGTGGTAGCAAAGAGTGCGGAGAGCAAGCATAGAGTTCTATGTTTTTCCTTGAAAGCGCGCGGCCATAATACCTGGGACGCTGTCGCATACAATGCACAGAGCTGGTGGCATCCATTTGTCAGCGTGCCTGACTATTCCAAGTTATGCTGATACCAGGAGTGTGTTGCTATTAACCTTTGTGATAGGGTGCTCTTGTGCCGGGTGGGTGCTCAGGAAGCAAAGGTCACGTCTGACACAAAATGTCTGCATAATTTCAAATCTGGCTCTGTGTTCGTGTCTGCGTGATCCCTGGGATGGGTAAATGATGATTCTTCCCCTGTTCTTGTAAAGTCCCCTTGCAAGTAGCATGTAAGCAAGCCCGTCTGTGGGTAGGAGACTCAAACCAGACAACCCTTCCCTTTTGCTTGATAGAAACCATAGCAGGCTGGAGCAAAGTTCCTCCTTTGAAGAAGACATGATCTATTTATGGGCAATGCAGAGTTGACAGAGCCTTGCTGGACGATTGTAACGGCTGAGGCTGGGTGATGGAAGGGCGCTTTTAAGTACCATAGCAGGGAGATGCCGAGCTGTGGGCTGCAAGGGGAAGGGTGTGCTGAGCCTTGTCGACAGCATTGCCTCTGTCGTGGCTCTGGTAACAAAGGTGGGATCCATGATGCCATTGTCCTTTTAAAGGGCATCCCTGGGCTCAGCTTTCAGTCTCTCACCTCCGTTGGACATGTTTGGGATGCCTTTTGGTGACGACTGCTCTTCCCCTTGGGTCCAAGAGGAGGAAAAATGGAAGAGGAAAGGACACGGGACCAGCATCAGTTAGGATCGTGGGTGGAAAAGAGTGGCTGGTGGTCGGACATCAGGTTGCTTTGGGTGGGTTTGGTGGCAGCAGAGCATCTGGGTGTACCCAGATGTCTGTCAGACAGGAGAGCCCTGGGCACGGTTGTGCTGACCCGCAGCTTTGCTGCAGCTTAACACTTAATTGCAAGGTGAGTTGGTAGGAGCAAAGGGCTGTGAGCCAGATACAGGCATATTGATCAAGAGCGGGGAAGGTCACTGAGCCAAATTTTAAGCCTTTCCGCCTCTTCTGTGCTGCAGAAAAGCAGTGAAGTTGGATGCCTCAGGGTCTGCTCGCAGGAAAAGCGGCTGTAACGGCTGAGCCAGGGCTCCAGCCTGCACACAAAGGGAGGAAAAGCCTGATTTACTCTCAGCGCTCAGCTTGCGGCTTGCTTGAGGGAGGCAAGAAATGCAAATAAAAAGAGGATATTTGGGCCTCGGGAGGAGGCGAGAGAGCAAAGCATCCCAGAAGAGCTGGCAAAGCCTGAAATGATCTTTAAAGAGCGACATTGTGGAAGGGAGAGAAAGCCAGCACTTGTGCTGACGCCAGAGCAGGTGGGAGGCAGTGCACTTCATGGAGGGGCTGTCGCCTGGCTCTGGTTTAATTTTTCATGAACCACGGGTCTGTGCTTCACCAAGCACGCGGGTGCTGCTGTGCCCGTTCCCACCGCTCCGGCCAGGCTATGTTGGAGTTGCACACTGCGTGTAGTTATATCCCGAACAAAGGAGACACCAAAAATGGTCCATGGGAGAGAGGAGGTTATGTGAGGACAGAGCAACTAGAAATGCCGGAAAATCAAGTTAGCCAGCCATTCTGTGACCTACTTTCCTTTTGGCGATAGCTGTGGCTTTGCAGGGGTGAATGGTTTCTAATTTTAGATTATGGTTCATCAGGGGAGTCTATATATTTTTCTCACAGCCGCGCTGGGTGTGGATGAGGGGTTGGGATGCAGGTTGGTGCTGGCCTATATCAGATTTTCTCAGAATTCAGGTTTTCTGATGCTAAACGCCTATCACGCTGGCTTTCCCTCTTGTGACCTATTTAACGCATACGATTTGAAAAGTTCCTTGGCGTCGGAGAGGATAATTGTGGAAAACGTGACCTGTAATCCCCTCTTGCTATGCTCTGCTGGACAAGTAATTGATTTCCAGAAAAAAAAAAAGTTGACTGTGCAGATTCTGCTGCGGAAGAGCAGAGAGAAGCTGCTCTTGACTGCGGTGAAATCCTGTACTGTGAGGCTGTGGTTGCATTTGAGAAGGTTTTAGGAGACTTGGTTTATAGAGAGGCAGTTGATATTCTTATTCATGGTCACTGAGATCCAGGTGCCTCCTACCCTGGGTATGTGCTGACCGGAGCCACTTCATCTTGTCTCCAAAGATGAGCTGTGAAATTGTACCTGAAAAAGTACCTTTGGGGAAATGTTTGTAGTGCAACACAAAGAACACACATGCATGTCTCCAAGCCAAGATTTCAACTGTGAGTGTAAACTGTACAATTTCTGAAAGGATGTATGAGAATGGAGGTTAACGTTTTTGTTACTATGCGTAGACTAAAGTGAGAATAAACAGCGGGTAGCATTTTCAAAAGCATTTGAGTCCTATTTTCAAAAGTACTTTTGGTCCTTGAAGAGACAGAATGATGTTTGAAAACCGTGATGGGTGCCAAAATGGCCGAGATCGTTCAGAAAGTGCAATGGGGGAGCTCAGAGGACTGTTTGGGCTGCAGGGTGCACGGGTGCGGGATGGGGTGCGTTTGCCAGTCCCTGTCACCCCATCTCCAGGAGCCGGGTACCGGCAGGATGGTGCAGAGCTACCTGGGGAAATCGGGTTGTGACGGGCGTCTCGGTTGCTGCTAGAGGCTGACAGCAATGCAGGCATTGGGGATCTCCTAAATTACACCGTGTGAGTGACCATTAGTGTCTCCCCTGCGGGGGGGGGAAGCTGATCCCTGCTGGGTCTGGCACCTCTAAGATGGTAGCTGTATGGCACAGCCTCCTTGCAGGCTTTGATTTGCCCCTCTGGGATGCGTGTTGTATCGAGAGAATTTAGCTACCTTCACCTCAAATCCCCATAGCCAGGACACGTCCTCTGTGTGTATTTTTAGCCATGGCTTTAATCCGTTGGGCCGTTCACGGGATTCCTTGTATCCATCTTCCCCTGAAATTGATTGAACATACCTGGGCTTGAAGATGTGTTTGTGCTTTAAATGGAAATTTCCAGGTCCCTTGCTAAGCATGGGGAGGAGGGCAGTGTTGGTGTTGCTCCAAATTGCTCTCCATGCTTTCCTGGGATGCTGGGCTGGCGGAGCTCTCCCTGTCAGTGTGTCCTGGAGGATGCTGCACCGTGGCAGCCCCGGCCGTGCCAGCAGCCCACTGGCGCGTGACTTTGCTGGGTGAATTCTCCTCCAAGATCCCTGAATGGCCAAAGTCCCCATCAGCTACCGTGCACGCAGGTGTGCTCGTGCCTTCTCACTGACCGTCATGATGCATCCGGGTGGTTGAAGGCTCTCTGCAGACCTGTCGTGCATTGGAGCCAGGGAGGATTCCTGCTTGGAGACCAGCAGATAAAAAGCAGCCTCTGTCCTTGTGTCAGACCTGTCCCTGCAAACAAGTGCACGTCAGCTTTCCTCTAAAACATTGAGCTCATTTATCGGAGAGGGAGAGGTCGCGTCAGGACATGGCGTGACTTTGCCTTCCACTGCCATGCCAGAGAGGGGACGCCACATGCTGCGACCCACCACAGCGTGGTGAGGGCTGGGACGAGTCCCCCCCGGGTTGTCCCTGCACGCTGCGGGTGCCGATGGCTTGCGGCCGTGTGAGCCCATCCCTGCTCCGCTGTCAGCCCTCTGAAAAACTGGGTTTGATGCAGTGCAGGCAGTGGAAGCAGGCAGCAGCGTCTGTCTTGCTCTTGGGATTGAGTTGGTGGAAATCAATAAGGTTAAATTTTAATTCGTTTTCTGTCTCAGTGCTTGTTCCTTCAAAAGGGCACAGCTATCTATCTATAAATTCAGCATTGTGCTGTAAAATTGGAATGCAAAGGACTGTTTTGAACTTTTTCCACCCCCTGCTGCTGTTGTGTCTGTGCGGAGTGTGTTCCCAGCTATCCATTTACCCTCCTCAAATACCTTCATAAAGCATTAATGCCCCATCCATAAATAAGAGAATAAATAAATGAACACTTTAGCATTGCAAAGTGTACTCTAGCTGTTAACTACTCAAAGGCACAGAGTGTGACTCAGATCCCACGGGGATTTTATGTCTGTATAACTCTGATTTTCTATGAACTCCTGATTTACATTAGAAAGGGAAGAATCAGACCTGCATCGTCAGCATGGAGCTGGTGCAGTAAATAAAACCCTATCAGTGAAACCGCTTTCGAGCATTAAATCTGCAGGGTTTTTTTCAAACTCGAGTTTACGTGGTAGTTGGGGTGCGGGCATTTTGTACCTGGCTGCTGAAAGGGCCTCGTTTGTTTTGCTTTTGTTCCTAATAACTTTTGTTCTGGGGTTGCCTCATCTTGGCTCAGTGATGCAAGATGGGCTTTCAGGTAGTCCGGAGGAAAACTGGAAAGGTCAGAGGTTAGCTGCTATTAACACTTCCGTATGATAGCAAGATTGCCAAAAAGATAAAATTGAAACATTTAGCCTAGAGTCATTGAGAATCCTTTCATTTTTTTCTCAAATTTTAAGGAAATTTTTTTTTGGTTGGGGTTTTTTTAATGGTCCTGATGTCTATTTGTAATGTCTGCTTCAGGATCTGGAGTTCCCAGTAGGTGCATTGACTTACAAGCTTTGTCCACGACTAACCCAGACCAGATAATGCCTTGTTGTGCATTTTCACATCCTGGAAATAAGGACGAGAGGTGCAGAGAACCCAAATCTGTCGGAGGGAGGAGCGTAGACCCTGCAGCACAGCTCTGGCTCCTTGAGTTGGGTGACCAGAACTTTCCCATAACTGCTCCAGTGCCGAGACTGTGATTTCTAGAAGTCTGCTGTGCAATGCCAATATTTTCAGCAGTTTTACAATGGCAAAACGTTCAACGGTTTACAATGGCAAAGCCTCGTTAGCACCTCGCTTTAAAATAAATATGCCTTTGATTGGCAGCGTAACCTTGCAGATGACAGAGCGTGATGCTAGGTCAGTGTGCAAGTGGAAACCCAGCTATGACGGGGGATTCACCCCTCGGCTGTGGATGGTGTACGAGCGAGCCGACCACAGAAACTGGCTGGCAATGAGAAGCCAAAGCCGGAGACCGGTGAGCAACCGAAATGAGTCGGCTTGTCACGCTCCGCACAGGATAGGCGGGGACTGGTATTAACACACAGCTCCAACGTGACACGTTTCCTCAGTTTTCTTACTATTTGTGATTAGTCATTCGTAACCACTGCTGCACGCATCTGCTGGCCCGAGCCTCAGGGATGGGGCTCCATCGCTGCTGGTGTGGTGGGGAGATGGCTCCAGCCAAATGCAGGGAAGTGGCCAAGTGGGGAGCGTGCAGGGCGCCCGTGGAGAGCATCAGCCCTGGGCCAGGTGAGAGGAGCCTGGCACATGCTACCAAGGCAAACTGACGTTCCCTGATGTTCAGGGATGCTTGGGTTCAAGGAGAGCCTGGGGGAGGGCACACATCCTCAGGCTCCTGCAGTTGGAGTGGGAGCACCGGTGGTGGCCATCCCTGCTGGCCGTGGGAGCTGGGGAGGGAAGAGCGTTCCTTTCCCTTCTCGTCACGCCGGGGCTCATCCCACCTGCTTTGTGGGGAGAGCAGCAAATTGCTGGGGTGGTTTGGCTCTCAGAGAGAGGATGCTGAGCTTTAAAGGGGAAAAAATTAGTACCTGTGGTCATAGGAATGAAAACCTTTCCCCATGAAACCAGCTCTGCCAGCTTGTGGTTTGGTCCTGGCAGATCTTTGCCTTTAAATCCCCCCAGACTGTTTGCTTTTCTGCTTCACGTAGAAAGGTGTCTCACCTGAAGGTTTCCGTGATTTCTGCTGACTTCAGCCACACTCCTCCCAAATTTTGTTTTAAACAAAGTCCAACTCCAGCCTGCCTCTTTGCCATGCCACTCCTGCAGCTCCGCCTGCCCCTGGGACATCATGCTGCTGGGACAGGAATTTTTCCCAGCGCCGCCCTGTGCGCAGCTCTCCTGCCTCTCTAAGGGCTGTGCTTATCTCTGTGCAGGACATGCCTGGTCCCAAATAGAAACCCTTCCATTCCCCAGCGCTGCTGCCTGTGGGCTGCTATAAATAACCCCGGGAGCACGGTTCAGCTGCAGCAGCTTTGCACTGCATGGAGCAATGGCTGGAGTCAGTCCAAGAAAATGCCGCCTCCTAATTTCAGATCCGCTTTCTCAAAATAACTCTTGTGTTTCCTTCTCTTCCATTTTTAAACTTTGCTTTAAGAAGAGCCCACGCGAAATCCCAGACTCTCCCTCCTCTGGTTTTGGATGCTCTGCTACCTTGTGGGGTCAGCTCATCATCCCCGTGGGAGCTCACATGGCCGGGAAGTTGCTCTCCTGCCCGCTTTCCCCTCCCAAGCCTATTTTAAGTTTCTTCAAAGGAAAAACAAGGGGCTGGAGTTTGCTTTGGAAGCCAGATGCTTTTTAGGCAAGAATGGAGATTTTCATAGTCTGCAGGGAGGTTTTTCTTGTTGGCGAAGATATCTTTAGCTCCAGGCCTGTTGGAGGAGCGTGAGATGGGGTAAGAGCATGACCTCCCCAGCCGCGGTCTGCCTGCCCGTGCCCCTACCCCTGGGGAGATGGGGAGGGAGATTTTTTGGGGGCAGATGCTGCTGGTTGCCACATCTGTGGGTCCCCTTTTGCATCCACGGGCCCCGCAGTGACACAGATCAGTGTTTGCGGTTCAGCCGCGCTTCTTGAGACACCTTGATCCCTCCGAAATGCAGATGGAGGAGTAGTATGTGATGGGCTTCACCTCTCAGAGTTGTGCCTAAACGTGCTCCAGAGGAGGTGCCTCTGCCCTTGGAAGTGCCCACGGTTTGCTTGTGCCCGTGCCGGTGCGAAACCCAGAGCCGCTCTACCACAGCAAAGCAACTCTGATGGTAAATAGGAGTAAAATTCAGCCCTGGGGCTTCAGTCCCTCCATGAATGCCACTCCTCCCAGTGCTGTACCAATATTTCAGGACTCTGTACCAGATCGGGAAAAGGGGTCATTAGCTGCTTGCTGTGGAGCTGCAGAGGGACTATAAAACCAGTGGGGATCTTCATGCATCTCACCAGAAGTAATGGCTAGATTTGCTTCCTGATATATTTCTTTCTGTTAAATAACAGGGATTGCACACACGGGTGGGGTTATTCAGCAGATGTAGGATGAACCCTCTGGTTTCCTTCTGCAGGGTCAATCACTGAACGTGCTCCTAATGAAATCAATATGGGAACCGACTCCTAGGTGGCTGTGCCTTTGGAAAGGAAAGGATTTAACAGGGGTGCCGATGGTCTTCAGCAAAGGTCCTGCGGCTGTGGAGAGAGCTGGGGGCTGCCCTTGCACGTGAACGGTTTAAGATTTGCCCAAATTACCCAGCCAGGCTTCTGGCTACCTGGGAGGAGCATGTCTCCCTGTGTGTCTCTGTTCTCCAGGACAAGCCCCAGCATGGTGGGAACCTTCTGCTGGGCATAATACGTCCTTCCCAATTCTGCCGCCAGCTCTCACCTCGGTCTGCGTGGCCTTTCAGACAGCTCATTACAGTTCTGCAATGATCTGATAAATGCAGCAAGGAGCATCAGCAATTACAGAGGGTGTCAAGTGTTAATTGGGCAGCTTTCAAGATAGAGGCATTTCTTTGTGTACGTACAAAGATATGACGTGCTTGGAATAGCTTCCCCTCCTGATCTTTCGTTCTGGAGACATGTACGTTACAGTCAGTTAATGCAAGACAAATTATGTCATTCTTCTTGATTCGCCACATGTTCTGCCTATGGTGATTTGCCTCTGGGTTGTCTCATTAAGTTGTCTAAACATGGCAAATGCAGCAGCTGAACATACTCAGCTTTTTCTCGAAGTTAATCGCATTGTACATATGGGCCTCCAGCATCATCAGTTCCTAGCTGTGCCATCCGCTGCTGCCAGGGCATCTTTCACCAGCACTGGTGCCCAGGAGAACGGGCCTCTGGTGGGACAGGCTGCCTCGAGCTGGGGCTGCAATCTTCTGCCCACCATTACGCTGCATGCAATTAATCAGGTTGCTGATTTTTGTCCTCAGTATGCATCAGAAAATATTCGAGTAAGCTGCTGCTTCCCACTTGCCAGCAAGTGGTGGTGGGCAGGAGGGCGGCTGGCCAAATCACCCTCTTGGCAGCAGATGCAGCGTCTTTTGTAGCCGTTTTAATGACCCCCCCACCCCAAAAATCTTACCCCCTGGTTTTAATTGCTTAAAGTTTCCACATGCCACGGTGCTGATGTTCTCTGAGGTCAGCAGATTTTATAGCTCTTGGAGACCAAAATATTAAGCTCTGGCTGGGAGTTCTCCATCGTGTGATGAATATTTCCAAGGGGCAAGTTCCCGGGCAGACTTGGCTTGTTCCCATTGATGGAGTCAGGTGCGCATCAGTGGAAATGTCTAATGCTTTGAGGGGGCTGGGCTGGGCTGCATGGCTCTTGGGTTTCTTGCCTGGGCTGTGTTTGCTGGGGTTTGATTTCCCTGTCATCAGCTGGAGCATCCTTTGGGACAGCAGAGCCAGGCACCTGCATTAGCCAGGGCTGTCCCATCTTTGTGAACCCAGCGGGAAATTCCCTTTCAGGGAGGGGATCTTGCGTGGAAGAGGCATGCACTCTGGAGCAGATGTGATATTTTATGAGGAGGGTGGATACATGTCTCTTGCAGCTTGGGCCACGTGTTATGCCCCATTGGTCTAAAGCTTTGCAAGTGCTGTGCTTTGCAGGTAGGTCCTGGCGCCGGGGATCAGTTTGCTTCCCCTGTGGGTCAAGTGGGGACGGTCCCTTCTTTCCCTTACGTGTCAAAGCACCCTCACATCGGCAGAAGAGTTGGGCGCAGTTTATTGCAGCGCGGAAAATGTAATTGCCATGTGTAAACATGTGGATCCTTTCCCTGGAGCCCGAGTCCCAGGCGAGGGCAGGCGCTTGCTTCTGTCACTGCTGTTTTCCAGCATCTCCCAGGCCTTGTTCCAGGATGCACTTGCTCTCCAAAGACCCATCTCCATCACCGGGACAGCCATGCTTTCCCTGTGGTCCCTGCAAGCATCTCGCCGCTCATCCAGCACCAGACGGAAGCATGGTGTGCACCCAGCGGCGCGCCGGTAATGCGGGAGCAAGCCGCTGAGTGGCTGCCCCGTCTGCACATCCCCAGGGGCTGCAGAGAGAGCGGGGCGCTGGGGGCACCTCCCTGCCCGTGGTCCTCCTAGGATGGAGCAGGGACTTGGGAGAGGCCAGAGGAGCAGAGCAGCTTGC
This sequence comes from Fregata magnificens, assembly GCA_013389945.1. Lineage (NCBI taxonomy): Eukaryota > Metazoa > Chordata > Aves > Suliformes > Fregatidae > Fregata > Fregata magnificens. The sequence goes on along the minus strand of WAAD01041881.1, from coordinate 305,653 downwards.
TGGGACGGGCTCCAGCTGCGTTTTGGGCTCTGCCACAGCATCGCTAGCTGCTCCGCTTCTCTCTGTATGTGTGTCCTTCCCTGTGAGGTACACGCAGTGATCGTGACATTTGTGAACCCTGAGGTCCGCTGCGCAGGAGTGCTGTGGATGAACAGGCAGGGATGTATTAATAGCAGGGCTGCTGCGTGCATTGTGCGTACGTGTGGGGACAGTGCCAGAGCAGGCACGCTTCGTGGTTACATCTCTCCTAGCATCCTTGAAATCACTTCTAAATTGCAAAGAAGCTTTGTGTCCTCCCGAGCATACAGTAAATAGAGAAGCTGGAAACGTGTCCTGGACGCCCTGTTGCGGTGAGGCACCTGGTACGGGTTTTGCAGCCGGGCTGGAGCTGTTTCGCCGGGGCCCTGAGCTTGGCTGCGGGCAGGGTGACTCATGCGGCTGCTCCCGGGGCCAAGTCTGCAAAAGTGCACGCTGGCAGATCAGCCTGTGTGTGGGTGTGCAAAGCCTTGGCGGGGAACTTGCACACCTACCGGCTGCATCAGTGCTTCTGAGGACTGGCTGGCGGCGGGGGGGTAGGTGAAACTCTTGGAAACCCACTGAGGGGGGCGGATGCGGGGGCAAGCTGGCAGGGCGATGTGCTAGCTTTTGATGAGACATCCCGTGCACTGAGACCCTGGGAAACTCATCCTGCCGTGAGCCGGCGGGAAGGTGAGAGGTGCCCGGTGCTAGAGACCAGCGTGAGCCAGAGCCCGGGAGCTGAAATCCCTTCCCTGCCCCGGGGGGGGTCTTGACCCAGGGTTTGCCAAAGCCCCGCCGGCTCTGCCGGGGAGCCCGGAGCCCAGCCCTCCCCAGTTCCCCAGCCCTGGGGCTCAGCTCCCATCCTGCAGCTCTAGCGGGGCTCTAGTGCTTATTGGGTTAAAATGTTGAATGTGCTTCAAAAAAAAGGGTTCCCCCCTGCCTTTAAATCCTGGGAAGCTCAGCTCTGCCCACTGCGCCTTCAGCCCTATTTTAGGCAGCTGCAGATTTTCTCTCCCCCCTACCCCAAAAATAGCTAAAACTACCTATTTTATTGAATAAACGCTGCTGAAAATCCATCTCCTCGCCCCCCTCGCTGCCAGGTATTTGGCTTTATCGGCTCAGCCCTGTGGCTCGTAGGCAGCACGCAGCAATGTGGATTTATCGGACTGTCAGTAACCCCCACTGAAAAGCCTGGCTTTGCGAGGAAGTGCTGTTTACTGAAAATGTCATCTTTTATTTAGACTCCTGCTGCAACAAACCCATGTCTTTTTTTCAGGCCTGTTTAATTAGTAACCACTGCATAGCCTCTGACACGTGTTCCTGGGTGTTTTTTTTTTTTTTCTAATAAGCACTAGGTAGCTTGGCCGGGGGCGGAGGGGGCAGAGAAGGGCTCCTCTGCAGCAGGGAGGGGAGGGAAGCAAGAGCAAGACGAGGAGCCAAGGGCAGCTCAAATCTAATGATCACATGCTTGTGAAGTGATGAATCCTAGAAAGGGCATCTCTGCGTGCGTGCCAGCTTGCCCGCCCTCCTCCTCGGCGACCCTGCAGAGGTAATGGGTGCGATCCCCCCGCCTGGCACCCAGAGAGGTCGGGGATTCGGGTCACTTCCCAGGCAGAGCTTGGATTCATTAAAGTCCTGATAACTCGAGTGCCGGAGCCCTTCACCCGTAGGGCTTTCCTGCAGGTCCGGAGGCTGAGCTGAACCTTTCCACCCACTTTCAGGCAGGGGTGGGATTTGTAGCGGCTCTGCGGGGGTTCGGGAAGGGGTTTTAGCACAGGGGGAGAGCTGGAGCAGAGGGCTGCGACTGTAATGGATGGCAGCAATAACTTTTCTTCTCCCTCTCCCCTTTCCTCCTTGCAGAAGAAGGCAGAGGCTGCCCACCGGATCCTGGAAGGACTGGGTCCCCAGGTGGAGCTGGTGAGTGTTACCTCTCGCTGTGGGGAGCGGGAGCTGGGCCAGGTTTGGAGAGGTTCCTGGGTGGCGAGCGCGGCACCCGGTGTGTGTGTCTAAGCTGTCAGAAGGAAGGGTGCTGCTGGCCAGGACCTCTTGCTGGCACGGCACCAAGGCAGGAAGCGAAGTGGCTGAGATGAGTACTGAAACACAGGCAGACACACACACACACACAGAGCCCTCTTCTGAGAGCCTTAACCCTTAGGCTCCTTCCTCACACGCTGTAGCAGAGCTGGGTGGCGGAAGGGGCTCTGGCACAGTCTGCCTCCACTCGGGGTGCTGATGGCTTCATCTGCTGATGGCAGCCACAGCACTGGGTCTGTGGGGCTGCTCCTTGGCCAGCCAGGCTCGTGGTGCTGCGTGGGAGGGATGGGTGCTGGGACGGCTCTCCTGTCCCAGCCCGCTGCAAACAGAGGAGGATGCTGGAGGGTGCTCTGTAAGCACAGCCCGGTCGCAGCTGCAACAAGCTGCAGGTATCGGGACTTGCACGCATCCTATTGCTGTCTCCCTCACGCACAGGGAAGCTGAGAAAAACAACTTATAATAAATTGTCAATTTGGGGCTGTGCTCTCATCCAGCAAAATCCGTCTGTAAGTCAAGCGATTGATTGCTGGAGGGGTGGCTGAAAACAAACCCTGAGGGGCTGAGTCCTGGAGAAGGGTGCTGGGAAAGGGTGTGTCTGCAGCAATGCCGCTGGAAGGATCAGAGAGGGACAGATGTGGTCTGACGGAGCATCTCTTGCTTTGCACTGGCAGCGAGGTGCAACGGAGGGAGCTGTTCCTGCTAGGTGGGATTGGGCAGTCCTCGGCAGCTGTAATTTAGACTTGCCTTGTGGAGGTGGTACTAATCGCTGTCTTTCCCGGGTGCATAAGGGAGAGGTCACAAGGGAATTAGTGCTCACTGCTACGTGTCGAAGCCCGCTTCCTTGTTTGGGGAGGTAGTGCTCATTATTTTTCCTTTGAGTCACCAGGGTCAAACCCTTTGCTCTCTTTCTGCTCTAAAGATTGGCAGTGCCTGGGGTTAGTGCTTCCTCATCTGAAAGATGTTGCATTTCCTTTCCTTCCTCGCCCTGTTTTTTTTTTCCCCTCCTTTTTTTCCTTTTTTTAGTTTGATGCTTTGCCCTTGGGTGCTGACACTGCACAGGGGAGTTGCAGCAGAGTCCAGTGCAAACGTTTCCTCTGTCGTCCTGCTTTACCTCTGCTGAGAAAACTCTGCAAAACCCTGGTTGGGCTCCGCATGAGTCTTGCAGACTGTCTCATCTGTCTGCCCAGAGACAGAGGTTTCCTATGGCCCAGCCCCCACACCGTGTTGGGCAAAACAGCACCTGGGACCTGCCAGTGGCCTCTGAGAGACGAGATGAATAGTCAGATCTTCTTCTGAGTTGGAAAGGAAGCAGCTCCAGGAAGGAGAGCAGCTTTGCATGCTCTGCTCGACGTGTACACCTGCTCCACCGTGTCGCATGCGAGGTGCACCAGCCCTGGAGGTGCCGCAGCACGGGAGTCTCTTGCAGGGAGGTTGGGGCAGCCTGGTGCTAATCCTGTGCAAAGCCTCTGCAAGGAGCCGTGGTGGCTGTCACCCAAATGCAGGGTCTTGGATTGCTCTCGGCTCTGCTCAGGCTGCTGGCGTCTTGCTTTTGGTTGTTCAGAGAGCTCTGGTTATTGCATTTGCAACAGCAATGGTGACGGATGTGCATGGGCTCAGTAGCAGGGCAGCTTGCCAGGGGCTGATGGTGCGAGGCAAGAGGTCACGGTGGAAAACGGTTAGTCATGGCTGAGAGAGGCTGGAGGTTACTGCAGCATTGGCAAACGGCGACCGCAAGCAGGGTAAGGTGGTACGAGGTCTTGGGTGGTGCTGGCAGGACAGAGCCGGAGGCTGCGTCCCCAGCTTGTGCTGGTGTTAACAGGCAGAGGGGCTGTGGGGGGGCTCTGCCTTCTGTCCTGCTGGTGGCAGGCTGCAGGAGGGATTCGTGTTTGAGCGAAGAAAGAAATCTTATCGCCTGAGCACATCAATGGGCTTGTTGAGGCTGTCTGTAGCATTAGCTGGAAGGCGGGGTTTTGACAGTGATCCAGTATAGCATAAGTAGGGATTTACCCAGAAGTTTTGGGTCTGTGTCATGGGTTTCCCACCAAGTTAGAAGCTGCTGGGAGATGGCCTAGCTCTGGTAGGAAACTTTAATTCCTGACTTCAGTCTTTTAAACAGCTCCCTCTGAGCTTTCAGGCTTACAAGCTCTTCATTGAAACTGGTGTCCTTGGGTTGTGTCTCATCTCAAGGAAGCAGCAAGTGTTTGTTGCTGGTTCCTGGCTTCTCACTGCTTTGACCTTACAAGGTCTGGCCCTGCACTTTTTATCTTAGAGGTGTCATTCATGTCTGATCCTCTTTGGAGGATCCTCGTTTTTGTGCTCCTGGGGTTTTAAACGTGCAGAATTGTCTCCGAATCCCTTTGCCTATTACTCCTTGCTGGTGCCTGTCCATCCTGTCTGCTGCGGTTTTGGGTGGCCCTGCACCTCTTCCCTGGCGCCCACATCAGCCCCAGCTGATGCAGAACACACGGGCGTGCTGCACAGTCACGGCCGCTGCCCTCTGCTTGGCTGGGGCTCAGCTCCCTGTCCCCACAGTGGAAATCACCCCTGCCCAGGGATCCACGGGAAGCAGGGATCCAGTTCAGGTCCCTGGAAGCTGGTGCTTGCCTGCAGGTCAGGAGGAGGTTGTGGCTCAGTAAACCAGGACTCTGCTCATTTCATCCCTGCAACGCAGCGGTACCATTTTAAAAATGACCCCATGTTTTCCCCAGGGAGAAGTGCCATTGAGACGTGTAGTCTGAACGCTGCAGTGGCCAGAAAGCAATTGAGATGTTTCATTCTGGTTTATTTTTAAAGAGCTTTCAGTAAATCCAAGGTTTTTCTGGTAATAGCTTTGCATTTCAATTATGGGGTTTTTTAAAATGTCGTCCTCCAGAGAAATGCATTACATGGCCCTTACCCTGGAGAAACACTGTGGATGTTTTGAACATGTCACCTTACCCATCTGACCTGTCAGCTTTAGTTCTGTTTACTCGTTGAGAAAGTTGTAATTCTGTGCAGGTTGCGGATGGCTCTGAGGGAAGATGCTGTTTCTCGGTCCCTGCCCTGTTGAGAAAAAAGTTTCTTTAACTATTTAGTCTATGAGGATATGTTCTCTAGGGGGTAGGTAGAACTTGTCTCTCGGGCTTGCTCCACTGTGTGGACTGAGGTGCAGTGCCAAGGCTGTTGTGCAGACAGAAATCTCTTTAGGATGCTGGTGTCATGTGGATGTTGGGTTTGGGTCCCAGAGTTTCTTGTTTCTGAATGTTTGGGCATTTCTTTTAAAGTGATGTGTTCCAGTGCTTGTCTGTTCTGAGGGAAGTTGCTAACTAAGAATTTGAGTGGCTGTTTATATCATAGATAACTAGTAGTGGAAAAGAATCAGCAGCCTTTGGTGAGCTGAGTGGCATCAGGGCATCCGTGATGTCCATGTGCACATGAGCATCTTCTAACCCAGGTGCAAACCAGAACGTTTACTCCACTGCCTTCTCCCAGGAGGAAGGTCTCTCTAAATCACCACGTGCCATCTTCTTTGCCTTGATTTTTATGAGCACAGAGGGAAGAGAGGCACTTTTATTTATCAATATTTCCAGTTCCCGCAGTCCTCTTCCAAGAGGCAATCACTGGTCAAGGCAGCCCAGTCAAGCCTTCCCAGGGTGACTGTGGATGTGATGCTCCAGAGCCACAGCTTGATTTATTCTCTCCATGGTGCAGACCTGCCTCTCTCGAGCTACGTGATGAGACGGATGTCTGTGTTCCCCTGAGCTTTCCAAGCATGAAGCGCACAGCCAGCTCTGAGCCTGGAGTCGGACCAGCAGATCTAAGAGGATTCGTGATAGAAGTATCCCTGGGGAAGGGACACCACTGAGAATATGTCTCCTTCTGGGGGACCTGGTTGTCCCTCTTGTCTGCACTGGCTCTGACAGCACAGGGTGGCCGAGTGTCTCCTTGTGAGTGACTCCTGGCAGCCTCGCAGCCCACCGTCCCTTCGCGGGGTAACAGATGCCCAAACGCTGCCGGCAGCCCCGCAGCCCTCCTGGGAGGCAGCAGTTCATCTCACCGCGTCTGTCTGCCTGGGCTCCTCTGCCTGCCTCTTCCGTGTGGGGATTACGTGTGCTTTTCCAGCAAAGAGGGACGTGTCCAAGGGCAGCCAGAAAAAGAAGCTGATGACCTGCTGGTGCCAAGATGCAGCGGTGATGGGCTGCAGAGAGTAGGGAGAGCTACACGCAGTCTCCATTCTGTGCAGATCGATGTGGCTGTTCCGGTGTGTGGCAGGGGAGAGGTGAGGCAGTGTCTGTTTTTTACAGGGCAGTAGAGACAGGCTGGCTGTGTGGAAAAACAAGCTTCTGTGCTAAGCACCTGTGATGATGATGGGGAGATACTGTGGAAGAGGTGAGAATAACACCTTCAAACTGGAGGAGAAAGGGACCCACCTGTTTGCAGGTCCTGTCCTCTCCAGTGCTCCTCACTTGGTTGAGCCGATGTTCAGCAGATGTTTTGCTCTTTTCCTGTGTTTAATCTGAGATGAAATTGAGTGGACCCAGAGTGTAGCCTCAGCCGTGTGGTCACGGTAGGAAGGTGAGCTGGTTTGTACATAGCCATGGCCAGGATGCTGCCTTCAACCAGCACCTGGCCATCACGCATCCCCCTGCCTGTGTTTGGCCACAGATTTTAGATCACTCACAGCGGATTCAGTGTTTGTGGATGAACTGCTTGAAAACTTCCGCGATGTTTCTGTGGGTGGACAGGAGCTGCGCTCATTAGGTGCCTAGTTGCTGATGATGGTTGGGCCATGGCAAGCTTTTGATTAGCGCAGTCTTGGATATGTTCACACCAGCTTAACCAATGACTCGAAAAGCATTGGAGGACTTAATTCTGAGCACCCTGTCAGCCTGCTTACGTGGACGCAACTGGCGGCAGCTCCTGGAGCACAGTCTGAGCTGTTAATCACAATGGGTGGGGTCGAGCCTGGTGTCTGTGGCACCTCTCACTCCCAGAGGTGGGACCCTGTATTGTGGCACGTTCCCAGAGGATACATCACCCTGCAGATGGGAAGGGAGAGGTAGTGAAGGCAGTGACCAGCTGAAGGTGGCCAGGGTTGGATCCAGCTCTCCTGAGTCCCCATAGAGGGCCCTGGCACGTCCCCACTGAGGGTGTTGGGGGCAGAGCAGCTCCGTGATGGGTGCTGACATCTGGTGCTGGAGACAGCCACGGTCACTGGGCTCTCCAAAGGGCAACCCTGGACAAAACACTTGTCCTACCTGAGCCCAGTGCCCCTCCTGAGGGACAGACAAGAGCATCGCTCTACGCATGGGTGCTGGGGGCCTGCGGCGACATGCCCGGGGCCAACCTGCCCCTGGCATTGCTGGAAACCACAGGGGTGAACACTTGTCGTGCCTGCAGTTGCGTGCACCTAGCTTCCTGGGACAGCTCAGGCAGGCTTTTGCCGTGTAGACGTAACAATTTGCAGCACGCATACTGTCTCTTCCTGCTCCTCAAGCCCCCCTTTCCCCTTGCCTCCCCCGTGTCATATGTTCCAAAGCGCACTGCGTTTTTCAATCAGTGAATAACAACCACGTACTCCGCCGTGCCGTGTTTATGTGGATTATGTCACAAATTGCTTGTTGTGAGCCAGCTCACTTGAGCGCTGCCTGCCCTCCCATGGGCTGAGCTGGGATGCACCGTGACTCAAGTGGCACTGCCGGGAGCCAGCACCCTCCAGTATGGCCGGGGAGCGGGGCTGGGGGTGATGGGCATGCTGGGGGGCGCGGGGCCAGGCGCCTGGGCTGGCACAGCTCCGGGAGATGGGAACCTGCACTGAGGAGGCAGCGCTTCTGATGGATTTAAGTTTCTAAATGTCAGACCATACCATTTATGCCTTCATTTTTCTTATTTATTTCAGCCATTATACAACCAGCCTTCAGACACAAGGCAATACCATGAAAACATTAAAATGTAAGTACATGGCAATAAAGGCTATTTTAAATGTCAGGTTGGGCATTAGGCTGGAGCGGGAGGGATGCTACCTCGCTCCCAGACCCCAATTAAAGCTGCCGAGGAATTGCGACCATCCTTTTAGAGCTGGTGTTTCACTGCTCCGGGTGGCTGAAGCACTAACCAGCTCTAGGAGCAGCTCCAGGAGCCGTAGCTTCAGACGGATGCTGAAGGTGCTGTTTGATTTTCTCAGGGGGGTGGACGAGGGTCCTGGCTGGTCTCTTGGCGTTTTCCCAGAGAGCGCTCACCTTGTGTGCCACCTTCTGTGTGTCACGCATACTGAAGTACGAAATCAGCTGCCAGTGCATGTGTGTGTGTGTGTTTGCATGTGGGAAAGACAAGGTAAAATGAAAAGTTGCAATTACACTTAGATTTCCATGAAGCACCTCTTGAATGTCTAATAACAACTGGTTATTTCAAAGATACTTACTGAGAATTAGCAATCGTCTCATTTGACTTATCACCTCAATATACGATTTAATCATCAACCTGCATTTAATAACCACAGTGACTTCCTGAACATAGAAGAAATATAACAAATAATGAGAATAGCAATAATTGTGATGATTGTTGGAAATTTAAATAGTCAAACCAGATCTGAAACTTTTATCTGCCTTGAATGAACCAATGATTACTCTGAGCTGCCTGCAGCGTGTCTATTTTGGTACGGGCTCGGTCAGCTGGTGATAAGCATCTTTAATAATCTATTAACAAAAGTTAATAATCTTTTGCTTTTCAGCGGTATGTTAATTGATGCCGGGGGATTATAGGGAAAGAGTTAACGTACCTCTGCTGTTCTGCTCTGCTGCAGGGGAGCATGGTAGGCGCTGGCAGTGTTTAGGTGCTGTCTGTCCCCAAGGGCTGTGGGGAGGAGGAGGGTTCGGTGATGTGACCCCGCCGCTCGCTGCCCGGCTCGGTTCCTGCTCCACCCAAGGCTTCCTGTGTCATCCAGGCAGTGCGCTCACTGTAAAACATTCAAACTCCAGAGTCACCCCAAGCCCTTTGGTTCCCACAGGGCTCAGTGGGTCCCCAAGCAGCCTTGCTGCCAGTGCTGGACATCGGCACCCTAAATGCAAGGGTCATGTTTGGGCACTCAGTGTTGAACTGGGTGCTGGGAATAAACCCAAGGTGCTGCTGTGCCATGCACCTCTGAGGTAGGGGTGCATCATCTCCTGGTGGTGAGTGGGGAGGATGGAGGAGGCTTCTGTGGGGAGGGAAAGCAGACGGAGAAGTCAGTGGGAAACGATTGTTTTTCCTGCAGTTGAGAAATTCCAACAGCTTTTTGCTTCCAGACGTTTCCTTTGTGCTTTGTGTTGGTGATGCATTTGCCCCTGCTTGGTCCAGCTTGGCAGATGTTGCTGCAAGCCTTGGGCAAGGACCCCCCAGGATTTTGACACTCGTGTGCCTTGGCCTGGGAGTCTCGTCATTTCAACCCTCTGGCCATTGTCTTCGGTGGACACTCTGCCTTCGAAGGCAGCTCTGAGGGGCGCGGAGGATGCAGACACGTGCCTTCCACGCTGGCCACCTCCCCCAGCCCACACCACTCAGGTGTGCTTTTCTAGCTGTGAAGATGTGAAAAAAGGAAACAAAACCAGAGCCACCCCCTCCAGTTCACTGATTCAATGCAGGACTAGTGGAGTAGGTGGTGATTCTACTCTTGGGAGAGGCGATGATGCCTGGCAGAGGGTCTGTCCTCCCTGCGGGCTTGCAGCCCCCCGCTTTTAGAAGTCTGTTTTGCTGTCAGTTCAGGGGGTTGACAGCTGATAAACCACCTTGTACGGCACCAAGTGCTGGCCCAAGGACGTGCTCTCCGCGTTGCTGGTTGTGACTCACCCCTGGCACTGATGGCATGTGGCAGTCACTGTCTCTTGGGGTCCCCCGGCCCCCCTCTTCTCTTGAAGGGCTCCACAGCCATCACAAGCTGGGCGCTGAAGGTGGGAATTTCAAGCTGATCGCTAGTTTTGTCCTTGAAAGAACAAGTTAAAAGTAGATCCAGATAGTTCACCCACTCTCCATTCCCCTGCTAATATTTGTGTGTTTGTGATCACATTTTCCTGTGATTTAAACAATTTCCTGTCCTTGGTTGCTGCCTGAAAGACGGGCACAAACAAGAGGGAACTGACTGTGCAGGCCAGGAGTGAAACCGGTAGTGAGACGTGAAGCCCGGTCAAACCAGCTTCCCGAGCTGCGCAGGTGCTCCTCTCCATCCCTTCCTTTGTAGGCATCTATAGGGTTATCCCAGCCCTCTCATGCGGCTGTGGTGGTGGAGGTGATGGACCAAGGAGAGGTTGGAGCAGGCAGGCTTGGAGTTAATGTTCACTGTGATTAATGCTGCAAAAATATGGAAGGAAGCCACACATTTTAATGAAAAACCTCCGTCTCCTCCTTCCAGAAACCTCGCAATTAGCTGCCTTCAGCTGGTTATTGATGCCAGCCGAGTGCATTCACACATCTAGGTCAGTGAAAGGCCCTTGAGCAATCTGGGCTCCAGGTGTTTGCTGCTTTTGACCGTGGGCCTGTCTCAGAGGTCCTGGGGTCTGAATTGCACTTTGCTACTCGTTGATGGATGTGCAGAGAAATTGCTGCGTCCTGTTCTCCCATCTCTTGTGTCCCTGTTGCACATTAAAGGACATTTGGATGCTTGGGAGGCAGATACAAAATCCAAATTTCAGTGATTCTTCTAAGCAAATGATTCAGGGTCCTTTGACCAAGAGGAAAAGGTATTAAACTTCTTCGTTTTGACCAAATCATGCTTGGATGTTCAAATCCTACCTACAGCTTCTCCATGGGCTGTGTCTGGAGATATTTTTTGTTCTTTCTTTGCTCTTAATATGTTTGTGCCTTTCTGCTCTAGAAGAGCAGCTTCTGCTCCGTAGCCTGGAGGTGGCTGTTTCGGTAGGAGATGCAGTAAATCCTCAGGGTGCTGGGAGACATCAGCCAGAGGCATTAGAGCACCAGAAGGACAACTGCCAGGACACCACAGGTTGTATTTTGCCGAGGTGTAACTGGATGCAGATTCTTCTGAACAACTTCACCCTATGCAGATTTAGCCATGATGAAAAAGTCTTCTGGCACGTTGCTGGAAAATCATATAGGTTGTGAATCTGTCCACAAAACCTCGGTGCATGCTGGCTCTGTTGTGCTAAATAGAAACCGCTCCCACGTGAAGGTGGTTTGGAGCCTCATACCTGGGCACAGGAGGATGGCCAGGCTGTTACTATTCACAAATGCTTTTTTTTCTTAAACATTTCCTAGGGTGGATTTTTTTTCTCAGTTGAATGTTTGCAAGTGTCAGTGGGAAGGCATTTGAATATCACAAAGCCAGGATTCCTCGATTTCTCTACAGCGATACTCTCTGCCTTGCAACACTAGTTTAATTCTTCCTGCTTGTTTGCTTTGCTTTTCAGCTGGGATGAGTCACTTATGCTAATAGAGGTGACTGGGGAGTTGCAGGGAGAATTTCTACTCTTACTAAAATGTTACCGGTCTCTTATTTTCATGGAGTTTTATGGCCTGTCTCCTATTCAGTACAGTTAAAATTAATTTCATGCCCCAGTTCATTCCAGTGTTTGCAGCTTCAAAAGCTTTTAAGTCCTATTTAGCTGCCTCGCTGTGCTCTGTTACCCATCTGCTTGGGTCCCTTTGGTTCACCTGCGAGTGCAGGCTTTGAGCGAACGTGGTTAATTTTGTATAGTACGTCTGCCACGTGATCTAAGGCACCGTTGAGTGGTTTGTGCCAAAGACTTGACCTACCTTTGATGGGACCGTGTCCTTTCTGTTTGAAATACCTGCTTTGTTGGAGGGAAGGGCTCTGCCACTCTCTCATCAAGAAAGAAGAGAGCAAGATGGTGTTTAGTGCCCTCATTTTCATAGGGATGGGGTGAGCTTTGCCCCATAGCTAGCTTGGCCCTTGCTGTTTTTCAAGGTGTGAATTTTTTGGCTTTGCAATGGACTGACAGGTTCCTCCAAGATGTGTTGCCGCCCTGAAAACAACTGGAGGCCACTTGAATGATTCTGCATGAGTTGAGGAGGTTGCAAAGACCCTTTTTTTTAGATGTTTCTGAAATACAGCAACAAATGCGGAGGACACTTACTTGTGCACCAGTTAAGCACCGGTGCATCTGGTCTAGGTCTCTTATTTCAGTGTTTTGCCAGCTGGATATACAAGGATGAGAGCTGCTCTTCCTGCCCTGTCGTGGTGGTGATTTTGTGTATTCTCCGGCCTCCTGGCACCAAAGATATTAACCTTTCCTCGAAATGTTTGAAAAATGACAAGATGTTATTCACATGAGCAGGATCAATTACCTGCTGTCTACCTGGAGAGATATTCTCTGAGGGGGCCTTCATCTCTACGGCAGGAGATTCCTGCTCGGTCAGCCATGAAAAACAGCCTGGTAGGACTCTCCTCCCCGCCTTTCCCAGAGCAGTCATCTTGAAATCATAGTCTGTGGGATTTGTGTTTGAAAGCAAAATGTGAGCTTCTGAGCCTTGAAAAAGCACACAAAAGGAAAACTGAAAAGCCCAGGATAAGTACGTGCAAGGTGCTGTTCACAGGGTTTGCTTTAAACCTTCCCGTCAAGAGCTTCTCCTTGCTTTTACGCTGAAATTCAGCAATGTTGGGGTGAAACCAGGTTGCATCCCCTTGAGATGCTTGGAGAGGTGTCGGAGAACCAGGGTCTGAGCGTACAGTTAAAACAGATCAAGAGCTTGGTGTGATTCTGCTTTTCTTGCGTGTCCAGATCCAGCGGCAGCAAAGCTGTGTGTACTTTTAATATTTGCACATCTGGGTTGCTGTCTGCAGCTGATAGCTTTTCTGGGGGTGGGAAACTTCACCTCTGCAGAATCAAAATCTGAAGTCAGTATTTTCATAGATGTTTAGGGGCTTCTGGGTATCTTTTTCTTTTTGAAATGCCTCCCCCCCCCCCCCCAAAAAAAAAGAACAGAATGTCTTTCTTCTGAAAATCTAACAACTACAGCTTTCCAAATCACTTGTCACTTTGGAAAATTTAAGTCATCTTTTCATTACTGGCTGTTTAGGGGTTTTAGTAGCACTGGATTGCCTCTAAATTCATAGTCGAAGCCTGACATGTAATACAAATGCTCTTCCAAACCCTGTCATTACTAATGCATTCTCTTTCAGGTCTTTTTATTAGTGCTTGTAGACATTTTCCTCGTTAGAAATTCACCTAGCAGCTCCCTGCTCATCCCATTCAAGGTTTCTCATCTCTTTTATTCTCTGTTGGCATGCACTAGGGCAGAAGTATTAGCTTGTGATGAATTACTAAATGATGGAGACACACACTGCAACCTTCTGCTTCTTTTTCTTGCCATTGAAAAGCCAAGTACTGGTTTTGGGTGGACTACCTTGCAACACTTGAGCTTGCAATGTCAGTTTGGGCTTCAAGGGAAGGCAAAGGCATGGGACAGGTACCTGACCGATGGCCAGAAGTACTTCTGCACTCGCACTTGTCTCATTTTGGTCCTAAGCTCGTAGGTGCTAAAGGGGATGGGCATGAATTTCCCATCTGATGTTAAGAACTGTGGTTGTGGATGTAACTGCTGCCCAAGGGAGTCACTTGAGCATCTCAGTGGGAACATCTTCACAAGGAGATGGCACCGTGGGGACCTGGACAGGCTGTGCCGGGGGTCTGGCCAGAGCAGGCTCTGATAACAAGGCGCCCCTGTTTGCCAAGGCATCTCCTCCTTGGAGCACAAGCATCTCACTGGCCTCAGTGTGTGAACCGCCAGGTGAATTAGCAGCGCAAACTTTTTCGTGAATTATAGTGATTACTTTGGACCTCCAAAGCTGAATGCATTTTGGACCTGCAGAGGACATGATTTGAGAAGCTGGGAGACCTCTGGATGGCTTCTTTCTCTTGAGTGTTGTTTCTGGGCACAAACACAGCCTGCCTGATTGTACATCCAGAACTACGAACCTCTGCCACTCTGTTCTCAGAGGCACTAATGGTGATGGGAGTTTAGTCCATCCCGATGCTCAAGGGCTCTGGGGTAAATTAACTAAAGATCTGCTTTGCTTTTCTTCCCCAGAAAATATTTCTGAATATTGCAAGGAAACTGCACCGAACAGCTGGCTTTTCAGGAACGTGCCCTGCCTTGGGGTTAATAGGTTACAGTGCATTACCAGCTGGAGCTGTGTGCTCCGGCCGTTTCAGAGCAAGGAAATGAATGAGTGCGTTGACCCGTGAATAGGATGACCTGCTCCCTGCCCTCTCTGCAGGGTGTCTTCCAGCTAGAGGGGTAGGGAGTCGGTGACTGCCCTGAGCTGCAGCTTGGGATCCTGGCATCAGCAGTGCATAGGAGCGGGCATACCTGGGGGGGACACAACTGTTGCTGTACGCTCTCCGTTGCCTCTTGGCTGGTTTCACCTTGGAGCGTTCTTGCTGTGCTCCTTGGGTCCTGTGGTTTGCAGATCTCCAATCTCACTGGCAGCGCTTGCTTTGGCTGGAGTTGCCAGGAGGCTCCTCTGTTTCCGACCCTTGCCTGCATGATCAATCTCGCTGTACAATGGCTTTGCCAGCTGCTCGCTGCCTCCTTCCCGTCGCTCTTTGCAGGCTTGGTCCCTACTTTGTTTGCACTGGCTGTTTGATGAAAGACTTTCCTGTGTAATTAAATACCCCTGATTAGTTTTGATCAAATAGCAAACTTCCTTTCATCTCGTCTTGTACCGGCTGAAGGTCTCTGCAGGCAGGCTCAGCCAGGTGTGCTGCGGTGCATCGGCTCTTTGTATCCTTGGGAGTCTTATCCCAGGGCTTGGGCAGTGTCCACACGTGTGTACACACCAGGATAGATGCGCATGCGTGCACGCATGTCCTTTTAAGATCGCGGCCTCCAGAAGGATTGTAGCCAAGTAATTCATGTGGACCTCAGCCAAGTAACTCAAAAGTCAGAGTTACCGGTTCTCTCCTTGACTGGCTCCATTGTGAAAGCCAAAAAACAAAAACAACCTTGCACCAAGCCAGTTAAGGTGGAAGCGGCTGCTCCCACAGGGCTCCCTTTGCTTTGCTTGGAGTGGGAGATGTATTTCACTCGGTGGTTTGGAGGCTGGCTCCAAGAACCATGCTCAGATGTGGGGCTCACCAGTTAGGTCAGTGGGGCTGTGGGATGAGGATGAGTTACGGAAGGATGAAAAGCTCTTGCAGAATCACACCCGAAATGGTAGGTAATATTTGAATCCTGCTTTCTGTGCTGGTGGCAGGTGACAATCAAACATCAAGTTTTGAGTTTGGTTTACCTTGTTTGATCTCTGTTTCTTCCTGCTGCCTGCTGGTGCTTGTGGGGAAGTGCTGGGCACTGGTGGGGCTGCCCCAGGGTCCCCACCTGGGTCATGCCCCTTTTCAGGCTGGTGCCTGGTACCGCAGCTCTTGCTGCACTCATCCAGTTGATACCTGGCCCCTAAAGCAGGGGACCTGCTGCTCCTGAGAGCCTCTGCCACCCCAGACTGTGAACAAATGGGCCTCTGACGTGGGAAGAACCCTGAATCGCCCACAGCCTCCATGGCAAGCTCAGCTTACCCTTGCCCTGCTGGGATGGTGGAAGGAGATCATCTCTGGTTGAGTTCACTGGCAGCAAGGATGGAAATCCGCAAGGCATTCACAGAGCAGTTAGAGAGGAGCAGCAGCCCTGGGCTCCCAGCGTGAGGCTGCACCCCCCCGAGTGTGGCTGAGAGCCGTTGTTTTGGGGACTGGCTGGCTGGAGGTGACTCCATGCCTGAGGTCTGCAAAAGCTCAAAAGGTTGATGTCTCTCTGGAGAAGGCTCTGGTGGTTGTGTGACCCGCACTGGCTGATCTCCCCTCTCTCTGCAGAGGAGCAGAGAAGGTGCAGGAAAAGCTCCTCTGGTGACCAAAGGGTTGGGATAGCTTTTGGCATGGAAAAGGTAGCTGGACGTGGTGTCCTCACCTCTGAGAAGAGCTGCCTTCAGAGGGAAGTGCTAGAAAGTTATAAAACCGGGGCTGCTCTGGAGTAGGTGAGTGGGAAACGTGTAGTCACCATGTCATTGCAGCCGGTGCTGTGGGGCTCTATGTGAAACTGAGAGCCTGCCAGAAGGAAGGGCTTTCCCCATAGGCACACCAGGGAGCTGTGGAGCCCACGGCCGCGGGGGAGGCGGAAATGTGGATGGGCTCCAGCGGTGATTAGATGAATTGTTGACCACAAGGATGGGGATGTGCCATCTGGCAGCCCCCAAACCCCAGCTCAGCAGAAGCTGGGCAGGCTCCGTGTCTCTCTGGGTCCATCCCAGCCTGCCCCTGCCCTGCCTTAGCAGCTGCGTGGGGCACGGCCAAGGACCAGGCAGGGAACTCGCACGTCCTCTTGACCTGGCGTGGTGTGTGACGTGCCAGCACAGCAATACTTAAAACTGTCCACAAGAGTCACTGTTGCTTTATCTAAGGAGCCTCCGTTCCTTCTGCCTGCGAGCTTGCCTGATTTCTTCACCCGATGGAGGTTCAGGTCTCCATCCCTGACGGTTTTCTTGTGCACCAGCAAACTGCAGGCAGGGAGCTGCAAGGATTCGGGCTGCCGAGGAGGACGATGAAGGAGGGTTGGTGTGTTGCAAGAGCGACCTTTCCCATGTGGTGCTCCATGCTGGTTATTTCTGTGCAAGACTCCCAGCAGACAGCGCTTACCTTCCCTGTCTGGGCCACAGCAGTTGTGCTTGGCTCTTTGATTTGCCCAGGGAGCACAGCATGTGCTTCGGAGACGTGTGGCCCGAATTAACCTCTCTGCAAATGGTTTCTAAGTAACAGCAGTACATGTAGCAAGATAAACTGTGAAGCCTATTTATATTTACCAAGATTGTATTAACCTTTGAAAGATTGACCTTATGCAAAAAAAAAAAAAAAAAAAAGATAAAGTGCAAAAACATTTAGGGCATGAGGGGGGTTTGTTGTTGTTTTTAATCCTTTCACTCTTTGATTACTTCAGCCTTGGTGGTGGTAAACATACACTGGCTTTCAAGGCATTCCTGATTTTTGCAGCTGCGGAGCCATTAAGTCTTTGCCTGTATTAGCACTTTCAAGGTCAGCTGTGATGCAAAATGCAAGGCAACCCATCAGCTGTGTAAGAGCTGCTAATTTTCTTCATTTACTCTCCTGTTTCCTGATAGCTTGTGCAGCAGATCCAGCAGCAGCGTGTCAAAGCCCCACGTTGCTCCTGGATGTCACCCAGGCTGGCGTGGGGAGGGCAGGGGTTGATTTAGCTGTGCTGGCCCCAAGGGACAATCCATGACCCCTGGCTGGGGGCCATCTCTCACATGATCATCATTAGCATTAGAGTTTCCATCAGAACTGGAATAAACAAACAAATGGGAATGTGTCTTTTGGGCACAGTCTGCCATGGAACTTGTTCGTGCAGAGCTGAAGCCTTGAAAGGAAATCCATCCGACGAGGCCTCTGCAGGAGGAATGGCTGCCCGCTGCAGTACCACGTGGTGCTGGAGCTGGTGATGAAAGCTCGCCGTGTGCGATGCGAAGGGATGCGGGAGCACACGAGGAGCTGCAGCTTGGTCGGGAGGAGAGCCTGCGTGTGGGCAGAGAGCGCATGGTGTGCAGGGCTGGCAAACGGGTGCTGGATGCTGCTGGACCGACCTCACCTGCGGGTTGGGAGATGGATGCTCTGGAGCATTTGGCACAGCACAGCCCCGCTCCTCGTTTCTCATGTCTCCCTCCCTGTGCAAGCGGGCAGATGTCACTTCAGCTCTGTGCCTCAGTTCCCTAATTTTTAAAGGCAAGTGAACACTGTTTGCATGGAGGTTAGCATTGAGGTTTAGCTCAGACAGTCGCCTGCAACCCTCTTCGAGACTCCCTGGTGGATGCACCACACAGAAGCAAAAGGCAGTGGCGTTTTGTGATCCAGCAGGGAGAAGCCTTTGGCAGCAATGTTTATTAATATATCTGACGAGCTGGTCTCTGGTCTTTGCAGCATAGCCCAGAACAACAGCAGATCCTTTATAAACATGCTGTCAAAAAAGAGCAAAGGCAGAAAGTGCCCTGTGCGTGGAATTTATTAGGTTCTGCCCCCCCCCTCCCCCCCGCCAAATGATCAATGCCACTTTGATTTCTGAAACAGAGTCAAGGGACATGGCTTGATATTCAAGCCCTCGCTCAGAAAACCTTTGTGGATCCAAGTGTCTACTTTGCAGGAGCCTTCAGCCCTGTCGCTTGGCTGTGCCTTCTGCCAATGCTGGCGCTGCCTGGAATTCGGAGTACACGGGGATTTGGGGCTGCATGGCTTGAGCTGGGGATACTGGCGTCTGTTCCCAGCTGGTAGCTGGTGTTTTCTGTTTGTAGGAGGAGTTACGAGTGCTGCTTGCTAGCTCTTCCTTGGAAATCAAGGTCTGTTTTTGCACCAAAGCGTTCAAGGGAAAGTCAAAGGGAATGAAGATGTAGTGCAGCTCAGGCAGTGGTCAGGGACTCCGCGTGTATCCCATACCTCTGGTAACTAATTAAGCGGGCATAACAGAAGTTGCAAAATCCAAATGGTGCTATTAGGACCGAGAATCAAGCCTGATGTGTTTCCTCCTTGATAAACTAAAAAGAGGCCACAAAGCTGAGTGTGGCTGTGCTGGAGAAGAAATCATCCCTGTCCCAAATCCTGCCGCCTTTCCCCTAGCAGCTGTACTTGATCTTGGAGGTAATGGTGGTTGAAGACTGCACACCCAAGGAATTGCTGTCCTAAATAAACCTGCTAATTATCAGGTGCCAATATTATGGTGGTGCCCCCAGGCCCTGCTCCAGGTGCCCACGTGCAGGCGGGCTGGGATTCCCCGGCACGCTGCCAGAGCAGAGGTGCAGCCTTGGCGGTGGGCTGGAGCGACCTGGGGTCCCAAGGGCAGAGCTTGCTGCGGGATCACTGTCGTTCCCCATATGTGCCAGCGCATGGCTTAGTGGTGTAGCAAGAAGAGTGTTTTAAAAGTGAAAAATGTTGATACTTTCTGCGATGTTCTCCATCCCCAAATTTAACCAGGACTGCCCCCAGTCCGCCCTCTAAGTGAGCTGGACCCTCTACCCCTTCCCAAACAGTCTCTTTTGCTGCTTATTAGGTTTAGGGATTTATGGGGGAGGAGGGTGTTTTCTCCCCTCCCCACTAGCCAGGCACGGAGGGGAATGAGGAAGCAGTGAGGGTGTCTTTTCATTCTGCTAAATCCTGCAGAACATGCCTACGTGAGACTGTTAAGCTCCTGATCAGTAATTACACACTGCAGCTCTGCCTTTAATCAGGATAAAAGACTTAAGGAAACTCCTTTGCCCCTGGTCTCTATGTTTTACCTAGAGATTTTATTGCTGTGAGTGTTAGTAACAGGACCAAGTGCAGGAGCTCAGCTCTCGGGTTTGTGCAGACTTTGGGAGCTCGTGTAGCCTTTCCAGCTCCTTACTGCTTTGGTGCTGCTTCTCTTTGAGCAATTGTTTTATGCTGTCTTTAGAAAGTAAAAAGAAGAAGAAACCAGGGGGGTGTCTGGGCAGACACCAGGTTGGTTGTGGTTGCAATGGCTAGTTTCTCTCTTGAGGTCCCAATTCTGCAAGTGGCTGAACTTTCCTGGCCGGTTTGTTTGCAGCTTTGTTAGGCACAGATCTAAGAAAGCAAGAGGTTAGGAGATACGTGCTGCAAGCCCTGTCGCAATCCTGCCTCCTTATCAGCGCCTCCGAGGCCAGGGGGTGAATAACCCCTTGGGAGCCTGTGTGCGCTGACAGCTCCCTCACTGATGGCCCTGGGGACCTGGGCGGCTCAGGGTGGCCTCTGCTCGGAAGGTGCTGGGGGGAACCACCTTCTGACACACAGAGCTTGTCCTGAGCCTCCCAACTCTTCAGACCCCATTGGGTTTTTGCAGATCAAAATGTAAAAATAATCAAGAAACAGCCTGGCTCATTGGTGAACGCAGAGCTGAACATCTGCCCACGTTCAGTGCTGCGCACACGGTAAAGGTTTGCAGAATTGGGAGTTCATGAATTTAGTTCTCAACCTTAGTCCTGGTTTTACCAACAGATGTGGGTGAAGTTCCTTGTGTCAGAGGGTTTGTTGGTCTTTCTCTAAAGCTGGTGCGAGGTCCCCAGGTAATCACGCTTGCAGCTCTGAAGTTGATGCAATTCTGAGCTAAGGTGGAAGCTGCGTTGCAAACTCCTTTGGGAGTGGGGAGAGCCAGGCTTTGGATTTTAGCCACCTCGTTAATTGGATCTCATCTTTTTTTTTTCCTTTACAGAAACCAGGCAATGCGGAAAAAGTTAATTTTGTACTTTAAGAGGAGAAATCATGCTCGCAAGCAGTGGGTAAGTGATTCCCTCATACCTTATTTTATACATACAAAGCAGCGTAACTTATTACATGAGAAAGAAAAGGACGTTTTCCAGCAGAGAAGTGCTGGTGCTCAGTACTTTGTTGCATTGCTGTGGCATCCCTTATGCTTACAATAACTTGGATGTAAAGGAGAGGTCCCCGATCCTGCTGCAGGCAGCACCTCCCTCTGCAAGTACCCCCTGTAGAGCAAACACACGGGGTTGGCTTAATCACAGCAGAGCCCTTCATTGATCTCAGAGAGCCTATTCACAGCATAAATGTCTATTTTGTGAGTAATTGAACCCTAAGAGAGGTGTGAAACAAGCTGACTCTGCTTCCGATAAATGGTCTGAAGACTGATCTGACTCTTTCCAGCTGACCACAGAGCGATGTTCTAGGAATTTGTGGTTTAAAACAGAAATCAAGCCCTGGCCAGTTAATTGCTAGGCAGCTTTGCCTATGAGATAGTTCCAGTGTCCTTCAAGGAGATGGTTCTTGATTAGGTAAGGGGGAAGGTGGGGTTTATTACGAGACTTCAGAGGCATTTGTTGCAAGTCCCTAGTAAATAGAGGAGAAAGTTCAAGTGGGATTTACAGAATTTGTACGTTTTCACTGCTGACACTTGCCTGCGGTAGTCACCAGTGGCAGCTGAGAGGCGAAACCAGCACAAAAGGGGAAATGGCGGAAGGAACCAACAGCCCCCACCGGGAAGATGGATTTTGCGGCATCTTTCCGTGAAGGGTGATTCAGGTCACGATGCAGGGCTTCGTGTTTTACATGGAAGATGTAAATACTAGTTCCTAACTTGGTGCCTCTGTTCTGGGGCAGGCTCAGGTGCCGGTGTTAGTGTCTTAAGTTGCCAATGGTGGAGCTCAGGGCAGCTCGCCTGCCGCAGCTGAGGACTTCTGCAATTGTGGGAAGCGGGTCAATATTCCTTTCCTCAAAACAGGGATTGCAAAGCATCTTGTGGTTTTACTGGAACCAGAAGGAAACTGCCTAGGAGCTGCTTTCTGGTGGAAACGGCTGGTTACTGCGCTAAGTCTAGAGTGAGTTGTTCTGTTGTGAATATCGAGGAGCTGGGGGAAAAGGTTTAATTAGGCTGCAAGAGCACGGTTCCTAAAATACGGCTTGCAGTAAAGTTGCCTGTCATGCAAAATAGGTGAATTTCTGCCAGCCGGTTTATTCAGTGTCCTTGAAAGGGGATTTTTCAGTTTAGGGAAGCGTTTTGCCTATTCTACAAAATAGGCAACATACAGTTGCTGAATTTGCAAAGTGAATACATTTGCTGATTCTGTTTGCAAAATGGGTACGCTTAGCTATTTTTCTGCCTATTTTGTAGCAGACCCTATTTTTAGCAAAGCCCATCTATGTGCCAACACTTCTTTCTGGCTCTTTTACTTTCTGGGGTATTGTCGCTGCCCAGGGCTGGCTGGAGCAGGGTCAGAGCTTGGTCCCTGCAGGGTCCAGCCCTGAGAGCCCCACCAGAGGATCTGCAGGGCTTCTGCCTGCCTCTACTGAGGTTGGCACAGCAGAAGACATTTAATTGCCATCAGAGGGGTGATGCTGCAGAGAGAGAAGGGTAAAAGGAGCTGTTCTGGCTGTAGGAGGTTCATCTCCATCAGCCAGAGAAACAAAACTGTGGGGCTTATATAGCAATTGGACTGGTTCCTCCTGTCACCTTCGCTCTTCCCCTCCCCTCCAAAGAGCTGCTCCATTCCCTGGAGCTGTGAGAGCGTGGGCTGCGGGAGGGCTCGGGCTTGGCACACCCTACAAACTGCCTTCAGCTGCTACGGCGGTGTTACTATTCATCCATTTTTAGATATGCATGTCAAGTCCGATTTGGCTCCCCATCACTTGTGTGATTGAGAGACTGACAGGCTAGTGAGCCCAGCCGGGAAGGGGAGCAGAGGAAGCACCGATGCTAAAAGCCGGTACAGATGGTTGCTCAGGAATGGACACGCTTGCTTAAGGCTGCTTGGAGGAGGAATAGACGCTTCTGCTCCTGAAGTGCCTGACCGGGAGCTTCTCCTGGTGATTGAGCTGTGAAGATCTGGGGAATGCACAGTGCTATAAGGTGCCTATAATCTTGGCTTTTGAAAGATGGCAAAAGATTGCAGGCAGCCCGTATCCCAGCTGGAGTAAAAAGCGCTAGACAGGGATGCTGCAGAGCAGCCCCACTGTGGTGGGGTTTGAAGCTTGTGTGGCAGGAAGGATCTCTTTGCTCTGTGGTGGGAAGGGGCTTTAAGAAAGCAGATGCAAGTCGGAAGTGTTTTGCTGGTCAGTAACAGAGGTGTGCTCGTGTGAGCGGGGAGCTTTGGTACTGCCCGCCCCGCTGCCAGGGTGTGAGCTACTGGGGAGATCAGCAGTGTGATGTTGATGTTGCTTTTTCCATCTGCCAATACCAGTTCCTTAAAAGAGGAATTCTGGATAAAGCTTTCATCCAGTTGTCCCAAAGAGTGGAGGAAAAGGAAGAAAAAGAGCCTCCTTGCTGGCTGCGAAACAGGCCGTGCCAGGCGGCTCTGCCGGGGCGGTGACGGTGCGGGACCCAGCACTGGCTCATTCCCACGGGGAATGAAAAACCTTTCAAAGCCTCAAAGCTTCTCACCAGACCAAGCCCTTGTGCTGGGCTGTCCCCCAGTCGCGCCGTGGGCTGGCACGCAGCACAGGGCACCGGCTGCCTCCTGGCACTGAGGCTTGATAAACTTTGCAGGGTATTTTTAGCCTCTTCCCAAATATGATGCTCTGAAAGCAAGAGGATGTAGCAGATTTGGTGGCAGGGTGGGAGCTCTCGTTTTCAGGGGGGCTGATAGCATTGCTTCAGGAGGGGTAAAAACACAGGAGCTGTGATTTCTCTGAGCTGCTACAGTTTGTTGGCATTACCTATAGCTCCTTGCTCACAGTGTGAGATTCTCCTTGGTGGCTTTTAGGGCATTTTTATTTTTGTTCTCATTCCTTGCTTTCATCTTACGGCTGTTTCCTTTAGCTCCTGCCGAAACCCAAGTGTCTCCTGTGCATCCATGTGGGGCAGGAAGGTCTCTGGCTCCGGGCATGCAAATGGGAATTAATTTATTTGTGGGGGTGAGTGTTAGTCTGCATCAGCTATGGGGTTTGAGGTGCTTTGTCCACCCCACATTATTGTTGAAGTGCCTCCAATAGGCTATGGGGATCACAGGACGTGTTGCTGCACTTGGGTTATTGCCAGGTCCGGGATGGCTGGACCAAACCCACGTGCCAGGATCGGCGTGATGCTGGCCGCGAGTTGCTGTGGGTGCCTGGCACCAGCGATGGGCCGCGGAGCTGCCGGTGCTCAGGGTCCACAGCACGACTGACCCACTTGGCTCAGGGTAACCCAGCTGCCTCCTGACCTGGAATCAGGCGTTTCCATCAGTTTGGGGTTTTTTTAACCTCTCCTCTTTTTTTTTGGTGGCTGAGAGTGAGTGAGAGGAGAGCGGAGCACGTCTGGGAAATCCTACAGCCTTGGACTTCTCTCCGGTCGTGGGGAGGCGACAGCAAGAGATGAGTTTATTTCTCTGAAATCTGGATTCCCCCATCTCTGCTGCGGTGCTGAGCGCAGTGCCGAGTGCACCAGTGCCGAGCCGCCCGCTCTGGAAAGCGGCATGGGGAGCGGGAGGCGACCTGGGGTTTGCCATTGATTATTTTGCAGAGCACCATCTGCTTTCACTTCCTCATTTGGGGCCTAGAAGGCATTTGTTTCACTCAAAATGAAACCTTAAAACCCCCTCTGGTCGCCCAGCTGCTTTCACGTGGGACTGGGCGCCATCACTCCTGTCGCTGCTGCAGCCGTCGGGGACCGTGGCCAGGCATCTTCTCGATGTGGGCCTCGCCTGTCCGTGGGCGTTCTCCTCCAGCAAGAGGGCGGCCAGAGGAGGGAGGAGCAATTCAGGGGGTGGTGGAGGGAGGCTCATTTGTGTTGCAAATGATATTTTAATGTTATGGTTACCGGGCTGGTCCCATAAATACCAGGGAGAAGTGCGGTGCTGGACCTGTGTGGGCGGCTGGGTGGGTGTGCCATGAGGACGTCGCCCGGGGGGCCGTGGCTTGGAAACGCCTTGCAGTGCCGCGTTTCGACAGAGCCTGAGTTTGCCATCAGTGGGGATGCGCTCGTCCCGCTCCTGGGCCAAAAAGGAAGAGCAGCAGCTGGAAAAATACTTTTGCTCTCCAGGACGGTGGAGGAACTGGGGGTGTCACGGTGCGGCCCGGTCACCACGCCGTACAGGCTTGGACAGGGACCAGGTGCCTGGCTCTTGGTTTTGGGGAGCCAGGCCTGTGTGCGGAGCTGCCCGGTGACCTCAGTCCCGTCAGCGTTGCCGGCATGGAGCCATGAGCGCCAGGGTCGGCGTGTATGGGTGGGAAGGAGTGCCCGGCTGCAGGTGCCTCGGCAAGCCTCTCCCTGGCACGGCGAGCTGGTGGCTCTGAAAATACAGCTCTGCGTGGCCTGCTCATACAGCGGGGACCCATTCGCCTGCCCTCCTGTGTCCTCCCCCAAGGCCATGTTTCAGTCCCTTCTTGCTTGGTGGCCTCAGGCGGGCAACTCGCCCTCTCCCCATGCATGGCCAGCCGTGTCAGAGCAGGGGCTCCCTCCCAAGCACTGGGGCTTTGGTTGCTGAATCAAGCACCCAAGGCACTGGAGGATGCTCAGGCAGAAGGTGTGGTGGGTGGGCAAAGCCACGCTGGGCGGGAGTCCTGGTTTCACCAAAGATATTGGGTCTGGAAGGGAAAAGCCTGAGGGTACCTGATGGCCTGTTTTGAGAATTTACCCTTGGGTTGGACCCAGACCCTGGAGCGTGTCCATGTCCTAATAAACCGTATTTCTTTAAGCAACATGACTCACGGTCAGCCTGAGCAGCCATCAAGGGACAAGCCTGGAGGAGCTGCCCTTCCCAGGCACATCTTCTGAGCTCCCTCTGTTCCTCTGCCCTTTCAGGAACAGAAGTTTTGCCAGCGCTATGACCAGCTGATGGAGGCTTGGGAAAAAAAAGTGGAGCGCATCGAAAATAACCCCCGGCGCCGTGCCAAAGAGAGCAAAGTGCGGGAATACTATGAGAAGCAATTCCCGGAGATCCGGAAGCAGCGGGAACTGCAAGAGCGCATGCAGAGGTTAGAGGAGAAGCGGTAGGAAGGGGCTGAGCTGGTATCAGACAGCCTTTCTCTTTTCTTTAGGGATGGGTGCGGGATTTGTTCGTGGAAGGAGCAGGCTGGGATGGCTATCGGTCCCTTTTCTCCCCTTCTGGTTGAATGCAGAAGCCAGCAGATGAGCAGCTTTGCTGCTTTTTCCCCAAGGTGGCTCAGCACAGAGCCAAGAAAGAAGGAAAAAATCCCAGGAACGTGGTTGCCCATCTCCCCTCTGCTGCTGATCTCCTGGCTGGCCCTGTCAGAGCAAGGGGCAGCTCCCTTGTGCTGGCTGCCTGGCCAGGACGGCACTAATTACTGCCTTACTGGTGGGCCTGAATGAAGACATACAAGACTTGCAGATGGATTTGGTCATGTTGATGATTTAATACATGCGCATGCTTTGATCAGAGCATGGGCAGGGAGAAGAAAGGTCTGCAGAGATTATAGGAACGACTGTGAAAGGAGCAAAGTGTCTCACTGAAAGGGACGTCCCCTGTCTGTCCTGTCCCCTCTGTCCCATCCCTTGTCCGTTTTCTCCTCCTCATTGGAAGGGCAATTGAGGTCATATTGTTTCCTGCCAGGAGGAGGCACGATTTCATGATCTCTGCCCTTCTTGCTGAAAACTCCCCATCCTTCCCATTTTAGCCCCGCGATCTTGCCTAGGGACACCTGATGTGTGCAGAATCCGAAACCTTGTGCCAGCATCCCATCCTTGTGCCCCGCAAACAGCTGGATGGGTCCAAACTTCCTAATCGGTGGCTTTATTTTATTTTAAAGAGAAGGGGAGAAATGGTACTGAGAAATGTTTTAAGCCTTTACGTGCGCAATATGAAAAGTTTTAATTCCTTGGGATGCATGGCTGTTATGTTGGGTGACATTGGGGGGGAAAGATGTCAATGGCTGGTTTTGATTTAAAAGTTCCTGCAGCATTTGCAAACCAGATGTGGTGGCACAATGTTAACGACTCGGTGCTAATGCTGGCGCCTTTATGCCATTTCTGTGGTGTGATCAACAGGAGAAAATAATGGGGGGGAGAGTATGGTTGGGTAGAAGTATCCTTCTGTTGTAGTGATCCAGGAGGCCGTTGGCACAGGTAAGGAAGGTTGTTTGAGGCTCTCAACCTGCGAGCCCTAAACCCAAGGGACACAGGGGATGGTGCTCTCCAGGCAGGAGTAAGTGCTGTCAGAGCCCACGGGGCTGCAGCAGGCACCATTCCCACAGTGTGGGATAGGGTGGCCTGGGTGGGGTGTTGGGATATGGCCATTATGGAGGTCAACAAGGAGGACAACAGGGCCAGCGAGTTGTCGTGAATGTGGTTTACAAAATGGAGCATCAGTGTCTGAGTGTTTCACTGCCCTTTCCCAGCAGGGTAGGACAGAGGGGCAGCAGCGGGCTCTCCATGTCGGCCGCGCGCAGCGAGCACGAGGTGTCAGAAATCATCGACGGGCTCTCAGAACAAGAGGTGAGACTGGGTTGTCCTTTCTCTATCTCTTCACCCCTCACTCCACTCTTCTCCGAGGAAACCAGGAGAGTACCACCAGGTCCCACGCCAGGTCCCACCGTGAAATTTGATACCAAATCCCACTAACTTCAGGCCACGCTGAGGTTGGGGAGGTTGCCACGATGCCTAATACGCTTTCTGGACAGGATCCAAAGTGAGGTGTTTGTTTAATACCCAGCAGCATCTTTCCAGCCGCCTGAGAGATGTAACAGAGCTGTGCAATGGTTCTGCAGGAGCAAAACATGGAGCAAAGCACCCCAGGAGCTGGTGGCCAGTGGGTAGGGTTTATCGGCATTCAGCTGCCTCTTAGGGACTTGAAACCCCAGCATGCTGCTCATCCTGGGTAGCACCCTACAAACACCTCCTGGCTGTTGGTTTAAACTGGAAGCGGAGGTGGGAAGGGAAGGGAGCTGGCGCCCTGGCTGCCGGGTGGAGGGGTTTTTTTGTTTCATTTTGTTTTGAATGGGCTGTGTGGCTTGACACAGGGGAATCCTATGGAATGAATGGTTTGTACGTGAGCCAGTTGGCCCACATCTTCTGGGAGTGCTCCATTCATCTTGAAACATCCCCGTGACCTTGGCTTCGTTTGGATCTGGTTTCACAAGGGTTCCACTCTCTTGGCACGGAGGCGAGCTGCAATGAATGGATCGCGTTTGGGAGGGGAGAGCAGCCATTGCCCAGCAATAGCTGAGATGTTTGCTGCCTGTGCACCACGGTTCGCTCCCTGCCTTG
Organism: Fregata magnificens; assembly: GCA_013389945.1. Classification (NCBI taxonomy): domain Eukaryota; kingdom Metazoa; phylum Chordata; class Aves; order Suliformes; family Fregatidae; genus Fregata; species Fregata magnificens. The sequence goes on along the minus strand of WAAD01041881.1, from coordinate 277,981 downwards.
GGTCCCAGGCAGTTTGCTGTTCGCCAGTTAAGGCAACGACCCGGAGGACATGGGTCTTGGAAGCAGAGGGAAATTTCACAGCTCTGCAGAGGTCGTGGCCAAGGGGAGCATTAGACGATTGCCTCCGACCTCCTGCACAATATGCTGCTAAGCTCCACCCCGATAGCCTTCTGCTGAGCCCCAAGGCACCACTTTGCTTGTCTCAGAGGAGACCTTAAGAGCTCCCAGCCCTTCCACAGGATTGAAGGGAGCAGGGAGGTGAGAGCTGGGGAGCATTGCTGGCAGCAGGGGCCAGCTCTCTGCCCCGATACACTGCTGGAGAGGAGAGAGGTCTGGCTGCCCCCCAGCGGGGTGTATCTGCAGCAATACCCTCAGCACCCCGAGACCCTGCCAGGCAAAGGGAGAGGCCCTGCGCTCTCAGCTGCAGGCAGTGCTCCTGCCAGCTGCCTCTCTGCCTGCCGTGGCTCTGCACAGGGGCTTTCTCCTTTTGGCTGGGGCGATCTGCGGTTGTCAGGGTTGATGCTCTGGCTGCAAGCTGTCCCTGACCTCCCACGATGAGATGACATGCCCAGGGCATCTAAAGCAGCCAGTTGCTAAACAGGAGGCGTCCTAGTGAGGATGAGGAATGTGATGAAATGAGTTGAAATGTCCGTGTCTGTGCAGAGAGCTATGTTTTAGGAAGAGCAGGTTGGGGCTGATCAGTCGCAGCAGGGAAGCAGAGCTGTGCTGGGCAGGCCTGGGTCGGCAGCATGCTGGAAGGATTGGACATTACTGTTCTCCTAGGAACCAGCATCTAGCTGTAAATTAAAATAACAGCACTTGAGACCTGGCTTTCCTGGGTCAAGGGTTGGAATTTATGTCTGACCAGTGCCATCCCAGGTGACAGGGAGGACTCCGAGTGATGGTGCTGTTAGCAAATGAAAGAGGGTGGCCAGAGCATCCCTTCATCCCCGCAGGGTGGACCTGTGCCAGGGGACCACCAGCAGCTCAGCCAAAGGGACAGTCGTGGCATTCGGGCAGGGGACGGCACAAATGAGACATCACGTTGGCCACTGTTGCAAATACTTAAGAAAACCAGCGTGCCCAGGCTGTCCTGTCCTGGTGTGCAACCAGCGCTCTGGATGAACTTTGCGCTTGAATAGGATGGAGTAAAGGCATCAGATTATGTGCCAGGGTGTTGCAGTAAGAGGAAAGAAAGGAATGACAGCCCCGTTACGGTGATATTTGAAACCTCCTGGAACAATATTAGGTTTCCTGTGGAAGGGAAACACGACGTCTCCCTCTGCCTGTCCTTTCAGAAAGCTTTGCAGAGCTGACCCGCTTCCCTCCCAATTTGGGGGGGGGAGGGGGCTGAACCTCCATGTGGCCGTGGGTTTGATGGCTGGGAAGGGGTTTGCATTCCCCGTGCCACCGCTGCTTTGACTTGTTTCTCGTCATGGTCAGGAGCGGTTTTGCTTAAGTCAGATGTTTCCACGTGGTATCTTAAAGCCTTTTATTTCAAAATGAAAGATTAATTGTTTCCTGGCTGACAGCGATAGCCTCTTTCAGCATTTAATTTACAATTACTCTAGCAATAAAGCTGTCTAGCGCTTGCTTTTGAATTCTCCTGTTCCTCCGCCTGTCCTTTCCTCTTGAACATCTGTCCCGTGCGGTCCCCACGGGCCCATGGTGCTGACCAACTGTTCTCTCTGCTTTCCCCAAAGAACCTGGAGAAGCAGATGCGCCAGCTCGCTGTCATCCCGCCCATGCTCTACGATGCTGACCAGCAGCGCATTAAATTCATCAACATGAACGGTCTCATGGATGACCCCATGAAGGTCTACAAGGACCGGCAGGTGATGAACATGTGGAGTGAACAGGAGAAGGAGACCTTCCGGGAAAAGTGAGTGCAGCCCATGCACCTCTCTCTTTGTGTAGCCCTTGGGAAGTGTAGATGAGACCCGTGCAATGCTTTGGCCGGGGCCCCAGCACACTAAGGCGTGAATTTCCCAAGGGCTTGTCTTGCCCCCCAGGGACACAGCCACAGTTGCGGACCTGGGCACAGGGTGATGCACCTGCACAGAAACCTCAGGCCTTTCTATATGGTTGGTGTGTTCATGCCCACATGCAGAGATGCGGGAGGCTGCTGCTCATGACAGGGCGAGAAGTAGAAGTTTTTCTGCTTCTGCTTCCCTCCGTTGTATCAGCCAGCTTAAGGATAAAGCCAGTGAAACCCAGTGCTCCATACACTGTTACGTTTTTGGATTTATATGCATGTCCTTTGGGCACTACGTGTCCAGAGGGATTCTCGGGGCTGTCAACATCCAACCCCCCCATGCAGACCCCCTCAGGCTGCAGCTTCCAGCTGGTGCCCGTCCCTCAGTGCTCCGTGCTGCGCTCTGCAGGATTTGCCACTGGCTGCTCCTTCCATAGATGCATTCCCACATCAGACACATGCAAACTCTGGCTGTGGTGCTTTCTCCTGTTTGCAGGCAGTGCTTGAGAACAGCTTTGCTTTATCGACTGAGATCACTTGGACGATTGCTGATCCCTTCCCTGAGTACCACCGCGCTGTCAGCCAAGCTGTGGGTCCCAGCTCAGTCTCACGTCCAGACTCCTCCATATCTCATAGCCTAGCAGGGACCCCGGTGTGTTTGCACGGAGGACCGGAGCATCCTTGGTGCCCCCAGTGTGCCCTGTGTGTCTGTAAAAACAGAGCTGGAGTTCAGCTTCCAGCAGGATGAGCTCTGCCGGGGCTCGCTGCTCTGGACACGGGGTACGTGGGTGCGCCAGGGCCACCTTGTCCCTTGCGGCAGCGCTGCCTTAGTCTGGCGTCCGGACAATTGTGAGACAGCACCGTGGATTACCAGCAGGCCCACGGCCAGCCAATGCTGGAAGCCTCTCCGTGTCCGGGATCCCTCCCCCTGTCCCTGCTCATGACGACTCCAGTTTGCAGCTGAAATAGCTAATTGCCAAGACGGACCAAAAAAGAACAAAACAAGCAAACCAGCTCCAAGCCTTTGGTAGAGAACCATCATTGCTAATTAGCCTTAAAATGTGACACTCCAAACAGCAAGGCTTGTCCGCAAATGACGCAAAGGCTAATTACTTGGTCTTTAATGGTGGGGCTGTGCCTGGCTAATGGGGCTGGAAGAATCCACACCCAGCTCATGCATCCTGCTGTGCACGGTGGTTTCTGTGTCATCACCGTGGGTGATGTGGAGCTCGAGGCATAAATACAGCAGGATTTCAGGGCTCTCACAAAGCTAATTTCAAGAGATTGGTACTTAGGAGCTGTAAGGAGGGCCAAGGGAGTCCTGTCCCGGCTCTCGCCCCCGTCCCCGTGTGTGGGTAGCCGAGCTGCCTGGTGTGCTGCAAATTCTGGCCTGGGTATTTAAGGTGAGCCAAAGTTGTGTCATCTGTGATCGTGACCCAGAGCCGGCCTCTTCCTGAGACCATGAAAACCTGGTGCAACCTTTTGTTCTCAGCCCAGACGGCAGCGGCTCTTGGAGAAGACAGCCAGGCACTGCAAGGCCAACAAGCTCCAGGTCTGAACTCATATTAGCCGTTAAAAGATAACCACGAGGAAGAGTCTGATTTGGTTTGCTTCTGGGCAGGATTTCAGGTCTCTTTATTGAGAGCCCATCGCTAGCCTGCTCCCAGGGGGGCCACGGTTTCCTGGTGAAGGAGCAGGGATGGCTGCGGTCCCCCTTGGTCCTGCTCAGGCATCGAGGCCCTGTCGTGCTGGGCACCGTGAGAATGCAGCATCCATCCCTCATCGTGGGGACACAGCCTGGCCCATGAAAAACAGTGGATTGTCATCTGCATTGCCCCCGACACTGTGTTAACATCATTGATAACATAGCCTTGAAAACCCTGTCACTTGGTCAGCCCTTGGTTTGTGCTGCGTACAGCATGATGAGCCAGCTCCAGAGCTGTGCTCTGATCCCAGTCTGTCTGAGCAGCCCAGCTGCTTTTCTTTTTTTTATGCCTAGCATTTCTTTCTGGTTTCTTTTTTCTTATTTATTTAGTCACGTCTCTTGGGCGATCTCCCTTGGTGTCTGTATTATATCTGGGTGGGGGGTAAGTTTTGCCCTTCAAAACACTTGATGGCAGAAAGGCTGATAGAGGCTCGGGTCCCCGTTAAGGGCCTGAGCACCATGCTCCCATTGCTGTCCATGTCCCATGTTCCCCGCCCCCCACCCCACGTCACCCACAAAGCCTCGTGCTGGCTGCAGCGGAGATGAGATCCCTTGCTCTGGTGACTGGTTACGGCAACAGGGCTCTTGCAGTGCCACCCAAACTGGATGGGGGTCCCGCATCAGGAAGGGCATCGGTGTGTGGGTGACAGCACCCACATCCTGCTGCCGTGGCTGAAGCTGGTTAGGTCCCTGGCTGAGCTCAGCACGGTGCCCTGACCCTGAGTTTGGCAGTGGGGCTGAGCAACGAAGGCGGGAGGAGAGGACTCGGCCAGCAGCCCCACGGGAATCACTGGCAGGGCTGGAGGCATTGAGCTGCTCAACGCGTCCCGCCTGCTTTGCACCCACACCACAGCTTGCCCACCTCTTGCCTCTGAACCATTTGCCCAGGGCACAGAGCCATCAGCTCCTGGGAACCGGCAGAGCCACATGTGCCGAGCGGGGCTGACCCTGGCTGCTCGGCTCCCCAGGACAGAGCCTGTGCTGGTGGCAGCCTCTCTGCTGGAGCCAGTGCTGCGCTCCAGCCCTGGCACAAGAGCCAGGCTCCCCGTGCTTCAGCGATGCACCAGTTAACTGTCCTCCTGCCAGCAGGAGCACCTTGTGCCAAGGGCTTGTTGGCCTTCAGCGCTTCCCCACCAGCTAGGTGAAGGGATTTGTTGGAGGAGACGTCTTTGCACCCTGGGGCAGCTTCGCCCCGTCGGGCAATGCTCCCTCCCAGGCTGCCAGAGCTGTGGGCAAGCCTGCTGACAGCTCCTCCGCACACTGGGCAGGAGGTGGCGTTCCTCGGAGCCACTGTGCCACCAGGGATCTCTTGAGCAACTCAGCAATGTGGCAGCTCTGCGCTTCCTCCCGGGGTTTGGGTTTCCCTTCCCGTCCTTTGCAGCTGCTCCCGACAGCCCAGCCGGGCTTGGGATCCTGCTCAGTGGTGAGGGCACCCTCAGCCATGCTGCAGGGTGCTTGTGCTCAGCTATTGACGGCGATTCCTCGCCCTTTCCTTGCCAAATCCTGAGGCCTCAGCTAGGTGTGCAGCTGCTCTCTGTGCCCATCCTGCCATTGCTATGGGCTTGGGTGGCTGTGGGATTGAGCAGCGTGATGGGCAGCTGTCAGGAGCTGCCAGCCCCTCTGCCCTCTCCCACCACATCATGAACATCTGCGCATCGAAGCTCCCAACCAGCCCAGCTCCACTGGGCTAAATTTAAAGTTCCTGTGTTTCTGGGAAGCTGAGCAGCAGACAAATATTTTCTCAAACCCTTAAGTCCCTTGGGGACCTGACCTTGCCACTCCGGGCACAGCTGCCCAGCTGCGATGGGGGTCAGAGACGGCACCCACACTAATCCTCTCCCTCTCACTCTCGCAGGTTCATGCAGCATCCAAAGAACTTCGGCCTGATCGCATCCTTTCTGGACAGGAAGGTAAGCCTCCCTGCCTGGTTTTAACCTGCCTGGCGCTCTCTCTTCTCCATCGCACTGCTCCCTTTGGTGCTGGAACAGTTGGCGGATGCTGGGCACCTGTGGGCGGTGGTGGCTCAGAGCCCCGGGCATGGTCCAGGCGCCTCCTGGCTCCCTGCAGAGACAAGGGACTGATTCAGCTGCAGAGAGACAGGGAGCTCAGAGCCGCGAGATGTGTGAATGCATCCAGCCTGGTGCGTAGGCGTTGCAGCCCACCCTGTGATCTGCCTGGGGGAGCTGCTTTCCAGCATCTCCTGGAGACATTTTGCACCAGCCAGGCTGTCACACAGGGGATGTGGGCACCCGGCTGCCCCGCACAAAGCAGAGGGGTCCCCTCCTCGTGCAGGGGGGGTGGGCTGAGTCTCAGTTCATGCAGCAGTTTGGGTTGGTGTCATGTAAGCACACACACCTCCCCTTGGTGTTTAGGAATAGTTTGCTCACAGGAGGGCCTGACCTTTCCCAAGCCTCTGTGTTGTGCTTTGTGGACTTTTCTTTTTTGCTGTTAATTGGGCTGATGGAAGAAAGGTTTGAAAAAGAGATCTGAAGGAAGAGTGAGTCTCTGGTCCCGTTCTGAGCAAGGCCAGGTACCTTTTGTGAGACAGGCCGTTTGGGTAGATCCTGGACAGACCCAGCATGGAAAGACAGCGATGGGCCAGGTGTTCTCCTGAGCAAGAAACAATTGAGAGCTGCTGCTTCTCTGGTCCTTGTAGTTAGTTGCATCCGCTGCCCATCTCACACAGTGTTTCATCCATGCAGCGTCCACTTGCTCTGGGGGAACCCCTCTGCTTTCAGGGAGGTGGCCTGCAGATGTCCCTTCCAGCCTAAATTATTCTCTGATTCTGCATGACTCAGGCTGGGGAAATAATTTATAAGACCTTGACTTTCCTGTCCAAAGCAGCAAGCAAGCAAAGGCCAGCAGCAACCTCGTGCTGCTGTTGTCGCTGTAAGATAGCAGGCTCTTTTCAGCCTTTCCCACTTGTTAAAGTCGAAAGTGGTGGGACTTGGATGATGCTCACAATCCAGTCTGTGTTCCAAGCTGTAAAATGTCTTCTAATTTTATTTGTACTCGTTTGTAAATCAGGCTGTAATTATGATACAGAACACATCCATTATCCTGTTGGAGAGAGATGCAAAGTATGGCTCAATGTAATGAATTAATAGATTTTTAAATTGCATTATAAAAAAATAGTGATCTTAGCCCTTGGAACAGATGACTGTAAGTTTTTGTGTTCGCGCGTGTGTGTATAATCAGGGCTAAATTAGAAAGAGATCCAATTAACACTTTAAAAGTTGCAATCTGTTTTTGCAAATGGTTCCACTCCTTGCACAGGGATAGGGAGAGCGCAGCCCCCATGCACCCCCCGGGAGCACGCAGCAGCACCCTCTTCCCGGGTGCTTGCAGGCGTGATGGGTCTGTGGGAGTATTTCTGTTCACGCAACCGCTTATCCTGTATATGAAGATGTAGCCCAAGACCAGTGTTCAGGTGCCAGCCCAGTTCAGCAAAGGACTTTTCCCAGCATGGCATGCTCTGTGCTGTTCAGGAGCAGAATATGTCCCGGCCACGGCTCCTTGTTTTCCTAATGCGTCTAATCCGGGATGGGGCTCGTGGAGCCAACCGCTGGAACGGGAGTTGGGATGGTGGCTCCTGAGCACCGGGATCTCAATCTGTCCATGAGAAAGTCATGCACGCTCAAGCCAACGAGCTTAACGGCTGGAAATAACGCTAGCTGACAGTCACGTGGCAGGTTGTGCCTCACATAACCACAGCGGAGGGTGACAGGCGGCTCTCCTTCTTTTGCCTTTAGTTGCCACAGTCATCTGGGGTCAGCCCTTCCCCCTGCTTTGCTTCCAATGTGGGGTGCTCTCTGTTCTGCACGCCTGTCTCCGTTTTGGCACGCCTGTGGGACGGCCCCAGTCTGTCCCTTGGAAGAGCTGAGCCCTTTTACTAGGACAATGTGTATTGCCCCCGTCTTCCGGCTACACCTAAGGGCTTTGTGAGGGAGGTGTGAGGAAGCTTGTTTGTGCTGCAGATCTTCAGAGGTAGCAGGAGACCTGGTGGTGGCAGGGCCTGAACGCTGCTCCTGGAAGTCTGCACCCCAACAGAGCGAGGGGCCGGGACTTTCTGTTCCTTGACTTGCCCATGTCGTTGCAGACGGTGGCGGACTGCGTCCTGTATTACTACCTGACCAAGAAGAATGAGAATTACAAGAACCTTGTAAGAAGGAATTACCGGCGGCGCGGGAAGGGCCAGGTAAGAGCTGGAGGAGTGCATGGAAACGTTGTCCCTCGGGCTGAACAAGGAGCTGCAGCGCTTTGCGCTTGCAGCTTCTCAGCAGCACTTTCTCTGAGCACCCCAAATGCTTCTTATCTCCCCTCCCCAGATGGAGATCTTGCTTGCAGACTGTGATGGGGCTATGGTTTTGCTCTGTGTAGCTTTTCAGAACATGCTGTTTTCTGGCAGTTGATGTTTGTCCATCTCGGTGCCAAGGTCACAGTAGCTTTAAAAAAGCAAACAACAAACCCAAGATGCTTGAAAAAGAGGATGGAATGAATGCAGAAAACCTGGTCAGGCATCAGGAGTAGCACGGGGCTGCCCGTGCAGCCTGCAGCTCTGTGCGAGAACCGAGCGGGGCCCGTTTCTCTCTCCCCTCCAGAGGCGGCAGCCGGTGTGCCAACGGGGACAGGGCTCCTGGGGGCTGCGTGCTGGGTGGGGAAGTTCCTGCCTTGCAGAGCCTGCCCAAGGCTCTTCCTGCAGGCAAAGGTATGGGAGGAGAATGACTTGAGCGGGAGTGACTTCTGGTGACTGCCTGAGCAGAGGCGGACTAGCTGAAGTGCCGGAGGGTGCCTGAAATCCCCATGGGGGCTGGCAGATTTGGTGCTGAAGCTAGAGGAGACCCTTAACCGCTTTGGTTAAGGGCTGGGCAGGTACCTAGGGCACCACGGGGTGCCTGTGGGTAGGTGGCTGGATCAGCCCTTGCCGTTACCATGGCCAAGATACAAATCAAGACATGACCATGCTAGTGTTGCTGCTGATACCACGATATCCAGCTACCCAGATGAGTGCTAACATTTTGGGCAGGTACGTTGTCCCTGCAGGTGCTTTCAGCCAGAGGGAGGTCCTGCTGGTGGATCCACAGGTCCATGAAGTGAACAATTATCCGTGTCATGAGGAGAGTGAGGTGACCGCAAAGGGAATATCTCTCCAGATAACGTGGGGATAGGGATGGAAAAACTGGCCTGGCCCGTGCCACCACTGACATCAGCGGCTCCTCATGCTGCATGGCCATAAAAAGCAGCACTTGGGTCTAGATCCTGATTGGGAGGCAGATAGGTAGCCTCACTCCAATTTGATTTCTGCAGCATTAAGACATCAGAATAGCTAGCACATGACGAATGTCATGGACGGGGCCCAATTTTCCCTTCTTTTTTTCAGAGACATCAGAGATGGATAAAGCCCTATTGGATTATCCAGTCCCTCTCCCAGCAAACACAGGGTGGTTCCCTCCAGTACATTTTTATAGTGTTTACCATGGTCTGTTTTGGTAGATCACAGCAACTAGAACATGAGGCCACATTTGTTTCTTGTTAGTGGTGGAGACATTTAGCACAGCTCATTCCAGTTTCAGTGTTAAGTTGAGCAAGTAACAAGTGTGGAGGGAGAGAGGCAATCTAACACTCTGCTCTGCATCTACCTACCTACCCCTGCAGCCACAGACCTGCCCTGACCCAGCAGGTACCATTTGTGCTTTTGGTTTTTGAAAGCATCCAAAGCATCCTTGGCTGCAGAATTTCACACAACATTTGCCCTCACTGATGAGTCTGGTCCAGCCTGGGCAGTGGAGATTGTGTGCTGCCATTTGGAGCCTCGTTCAGTGCCAGCCTTTGGAAGCAGGGACTTGCTGCATTGGCCATAATAAAAGGCAGGACTGTTTTTGCAAGTAGGAGACAGCAATATTTGTAAGTCATTAAGAAGCAGAGGCTGCTGGGCTCTGAAGGGAGTGGATTGCACCTCCGCTGGAGCGGAGCTCGCCCAGGACATTATTGATGTGGAAAGAAGAGTCAGATCTGTGATTCTAGGGGGAAAGTGAAGCAATGAGTATTTCCCATTACTGTTGGATGCTGAGGTGGAAGATGGGGTATTCAGACAAGCTTTAAGAGCCCAGGGCTGGCTGCACAAATAGCAGTAGGAGAGAAGTGCAGAACAAGAGTTGCTGTATAAAATCCAGCCTGGAGCAGTTCTACCCCTCAAGCAGAGATCTTGGGGGGTCTTGAGATGCACACTTTGTGCTGCGATACCCCTGCTATTTCCATACGTTGCTTACGTCCGTTTCCTGCGAGGCTGCGTGTCGGCTTGGGAAGGGCACGCTGCTGCGGAGGGGAGAGAGTGGAGCTGGCGGGGCAGCACAGCTGGGTCCATGCTGCAGAGGGAGGCTGTGCTGGGGAGAGAGTCGTTTTAGGGTGGGATTTTAAGGTAATGAAAGAAGGTGTTGTAAAAGTCCTGCCAGAAGCCGGTGGGAGCAGTGAAGCATCTCCCATGCACCCCTTCACGGAGCCGGGGTCTCCCCTGAGCACAGTGCCAATGGGACCTGCTTTCCCGGGCCAGGCTGGGTGACCATGCGGCTGTGCAGACCAGCACAGGAGAGGTTAGATACTGGCAAATCTGGAGGGCTAGGATGGAGGGATGGTCCTGGTGGGATTTTTGCTTAGTGAGAAACTGCTCAAATTCTGTCTACGCCTGCAGAAGGTGTTCTCATTTGGGAGTAACTTCTCCCGGAGGCTCAGCCGGCACCTTGGCTACACGTCCTCCCTGCTTGTTCCCAGGGGGTCCCCCTTCATTGTACCAGTTCAGCCATTTGTAGGGCTGTTAATTGAACTGGGCTGTGAGGAACTAATCTGAGTTTAAAATAGCTTCTGTTGGCCCCAGATTATTTTTAAGGCTGTGAAGGTCCCTCATCCTGTGGCCTCGCAAAAAGTCAGGGCTGTGGCTGGGGAGCGGCGGTGTTGAGCTGCCCCCGCACCAGGGGCTCTGCCTTCATCTGCCCAGTCTCAGCCACCCGAGACGGTGACGGGATGAAGGACGGGAGAGACGGTGGGACAGCATGGGGACAGGCAGCGTGCAGGGAGGAGACGGGGCTGCGAACAGTCTTCCTGCAGCGTTGGGAGACGTGGCACCGCGCTGCCCGTGCTCCAAGCACGGATTTTGCTGCTGGTAAGGGTTCAAGCAGTTAAACGCCAAAAGTGAGATTTACTTGATTTAGAGGAGGGGAGGGGAGGTTGGCTTTGATATCAGATGAGAGGAGCAGATGAGGTCTGATACAAATAGCGTTTCAAGTGGCCCTATGCTGTTTTCTTGCTCCTTTTCTCACGGAGAGGTTGGTGGTCTTATTTGCTCTTGGAGGCTGCGGGGAGCTTGAGAGCGAAGTGGAGATAATTACACGTAGAAATAAAGCTACTCTGGTGTCAAAATTATCATTGTGGCCTACTTATTAAAAGTCCATTAAAAAATAAGAATCCCACTGCTCCCTGGCTGATGGTCCCCTGGCAAAGGATATTCCTCATAAAGCTGCTACTTATTGCTAAAAATCTCCTGCCAAGAGCGGGGACTTCACATGATTCTGCTTCCAGTTTGTCAGAAAACCGAGCAGCCGCTGGCTCCGAGGCAGGGCGCATGCTCCCGGCACACCGCCTTCCCCAATGCCGATGAATGAAAGGCTCACACATCTGATGGATCATTATGCATAATATTAAGGCTCCCGAGACAAAGATCCTTTCCAAAATAATCCTCTCCGTTCGGGTATGGAAAATGCCATTTAACCCTGAGAGGGGAAAATCAATGGGAAGAGGAATAACTTCCAAGCATGTAATTTCTCATTGGGGAAAAAAAAAAAGTTTGAGTCATGGTAAAACGATCTGATCCAATATTCAGTGTACAGTAATAAGCATAAATTTGCATGAGCTTGTAGTGACAGGCCCTTGCACGGATGTGTTGCCTGGGGGGCTGTCACGGTCGTTTTTCAGGGTATTTCAAAGAGCATCTCTCTGCAAACACCCCTAATTCTGTAGCAGGGGGCACCAAAATTGAAGCTAGGCAATTAGCGCTATGTGCTTCGCTCTTTGGGCAAGCTGTTCAGCCAGGCTGTAGTAGCACAAGCATAGGGCTGAAACCGTGCTGGAAGAAAAGTGACTCTATTTCAACATAATCATTCCGTGCGGAGTGTGGGTTTTTTATTCCAGAATAAATTCACTTTGATTTTGGAGTAGCGTTGCCCACGTGGCAGTGGAGCAGCCGCAGCACGCTGATTACGCTTCCTGCAGCAGTGCCGGTGAATTCCCGGGGGGAGAAGCCGCGCAGCTCCTGCGCGGTGCCGGGATGGGGAGGCGGGCGGCTGTCCCGCCAGGCAAAGCCACCGGTGCTCTCACTGGCGGCGGGTCAGTCGGCAGCAGCGATGGGCGGCCGGAGGAGCCGCCTGCCTGCCCTGGGGATGACTCAGAGGTGGATGAAGTCATGTGCCGCCGTGGATGGACGTGGCCCACAGGACATGCCGTCATGCTGGTCTCCCTCGGCGCTGCTGTCAGATGGAGCTCACGTATTCCCCAGTGAAAGGGCCCCGTGCGTTAGTGCTGACGCTTTCGAGGACTTGCTCCAGGGGGACCGGAGCCACCCAGACCCCCCTTTCCTCTACCAGGGAGCTGTGCTGGAGCCGTGCCAGTGGGGCGGGGGCTGCGGCATGACCTTCCCCAGGCAGCCGGCGCGGTCCCCTACCAGGGCCGACGGCCTTTCCCAGGCCCACCCTCTTCCCTGCCCCCTGCCAAAACCCAAATTGAATTATCCGTTCCGCCAGCTGTCCCGCCCTCCCCAAACACAAACCATTCCCCTCACCGACGCGCATAAACAGCCCCAGCCCAGATTTTTATAAACAACCCATTTACTTTTTTCACGTAAGCGCCATCCCAGCCAGCGAGGCTGGCAGCGGCTGGCAGGGCTCGGGCTGCCAGATGGGCGCTGCCTGCCCACAGCTCTAGGTCTCCGTGCACCCCGTCCCCGGTGCAGAAGCCGAGCACCCGCCACAGACCAGCCTTGCCCTGCCATCACCTTTCCCCCCTCTGTGAGGATCAGGTCCGGAGCTCAGCAAAGTGCCTCTTACACCACAGATTGTGCGTGTGCCCCCGCTCTGTTAACCGCAACGGCTAACGAGGTGAATGATGAGTATTTATTTCTGGGAAGCATTTGATTTTCATCAATCCAGGGAGCGGCTCCTCGTTACTGACAAAGGGTTTGACAACTTCTCTTTCAGACTTGGGGAGATACTTGTCATAAAGTCCTGGTTTAATAATACAGCACATCGTACAGAAACAGCCCTGGATGTGGGCAGTAAACTTTGCAGCCGCAAATACCAATAAATTATTCTGCAAGCATTTAAGCCTGTGCTGACTTGAGCACTGTGTTTTAAACAGCACTGAGATTATCAGTGGAGTGGGCAGGGTGGAATGGTTGTGGCTGCAAAGAGGTCTGTAATGGGGCAGTTTGTGGGGTTGGAAACGACGCCTGGGATGTCAGTGTTGGGGTACGGGTTCGTCTTCTGCCGATGGATGTTGCTGCGAGGAGGCCCTGCTTGTCATCCTGTCCCCCCGGCTCTGCCCCATCCTGCCGGCTGGACCAGGTCAGCTCACTGCTGGGACACAAAGGGGATTGAATTTGGCTCATTTTCTGGACAGGTCTGCAGTGTGATGGCACTGCTGGTGGCTGGGGAAACCTGCTCGGCCAGGCTGGGGTGCAGGACCCATGAGAAGTCGTCAAACCAGGCCAGACCCAATGGTCCTGGTTCTGCTCGAGTGCTGCCTCACGGGGAGAAATGTCTCGCAAAGCGTTTATCCCTTGGGTGCTCATGTGTGTGCTGCTTGGCACAGGCTCTCACTCTTTAAATCTACATCTCATAGCCAAAAAAAATCCAGACAAAAGCAGCTAACCCCCAGAATCCTCAAAAGTGGTCCAAAACCATCCTCATGGAAAGCAGCGGGCTTCCCGTGAGCATGGAGGGTCGTGCTGGAGTGTGTTTGGAGGCAGCAGGTCCTGCTTAGCAGCTGGTGGTATACAACCTGCAAAGAAACCATTTTCTGTCAGGAAAAGTGGTTCTTTCTGGGAAAACACCTCGTGCTTTTCCCACAGTTTGGCATAGCTTGGATGCTTCCTGGCTCACAGGGCAGCCTGACAGCAATGCTGGGGGGATCATGGGCAAGGGCTCGGGTTCTGCAGCCTGTCCTGTACTTCGTTAAATGCTCTCTGTCAGGGCCCACATTCATCTCCATGCCTTGAAACGGGAACATCCGCCTGCCCTCTCCAGGGTGCCGAGATGGCTGGGTACCAAGCATGCAGTCGGGGCTGGTAAAGGGTGTCTGTCACCCAGGGGCCATCACTGCCCTCTCACGGGGGAGGTTGAGCATTGGGGTGCCTGGATAGAGGAGGTGGGCGAGGTGTGAGACACGGCGATGTTCGAGCTGATATTGATCCTGTAACCCTCCATTGTCGCCTGCTCTTTCAGTCTGGGTCCCGTCGCTCCCAAACCCTGTCTCCCAGGTACGGCCCATAAGGTGCATCATGCCCATTCCCCCATTACAAGGGCACTGCAGGTTTCCCGCAGCCCTGCCACCCCTCCAGGCAGCGTAATTGGGCAAACACAATGGAAACTTGCATTCCTGAAATCCCAGCTGCAGTTTTGGGGGTGATTAAATGGAATGATGTGGCCATATTTGGGAAAAGAATCGAAGGATGCGTTGCCACGGGAGGATGGCTGCTCAGTCCCTGGCTCCCGACGCGGCCTTGCAGGCTGCTGCCAGCGTGGGGACGGCAGCGAGACCTGTGGGCTCAGAGCGGGGACGGGCACCGGCAGGCAGGGACGCGCAGCCACTTCCCTCCAGGGCAGCACCAGCGTGGGCTGCCGATGGACCACTTGCTGATGGACCCTTTGGCCACCGCAGCCGGGCTGTTCCATGCAGCTTGATCGCGTCTGCAGTTAGCGATAATAAAATAATCACTTAAAAGTGACGTGACCCCCCCGATTCCGGTTGGCCCCCGAGTTTGGACTCGTGTTTCTCCAGCAGCAGGTCAATGCATCCTCCCGGCGAGCACTCCACCACGCCTGCGCCCACGTGAGTACTCCTCAGGATGGGGGTTTGGGATCCAGGCTGGGCATTACCAATCCCAGCAGGGGACCTGCAGCATCTTCCCGGCAGGACAGGGAGCGATAGAAGTGGTTGGATTTTGGGATGAGTTGTTTTATCTGTTGTTGTGATCCAGGTTTGACTGGGAACGGATGGGAAATAGGTTGCGTCATTGCTAAGTTGCTTTCTAAAGCAGGCATAGCTGAAAATCCCGGAGAAAGCTGCTTCCATGAGGATATGGGGCTTGCTTTGCCCCTGGTGCGTCTGTGGCATGCATGGATGCTGCTCTGTGTCCCGTGAGCTGCCGACCTGGCATCTTCCTCTGTTGGCAGGGCTCGGGGGGGGTCAGCATGCGGCCAGGGGGCTGCGAGCAGGGGGGAGCAGGGTAAAGCAAACCACAGGGAAGAGAAGACACGTGTTCCCCGCCTGGGACAGCGCGGGGGCTCATCTCCACTGCTTCCAAACGTTATGCTCTCTTCCCCTCGGGTCATTTTCCCTTCACGAGCAATCAAATCAGTTCTTAAAAAACTCAGCAGCAACCCAGAAAAGAAACATTTCCTCTTATGGAAAAGCCCTCAGTAATTTAAGGAGGGATCCAAGCGAGCAGGGTCCTGTAAAAATCACTTCTGTGCTTCACTGAGATCAAGGAGCAAGTGGTGGGAAGGCGTCAGTGCCCGCTGTGCTGGGCTGAGCTACGCAGGGGCCTCTGCCCAAAAGGCTCCTGTGCCCAGTAGGCTCCTGGTGCCACCCGAGATGAGCCCATGCTCAGGTGTGTGCACCACCTGCAATCATGCTGTGGTCTGGCGAGTGATGCTGCGGGGTCCAGCATCTCTGCAGTCCCATAGCCGGCCCCTCTCCTCATCCCCGGCACGCTGCTCGCCCCCAGGACCGGCAGTCTGGGAGATGGCATGGGGCTTTCCCGTGGCAGGGCAGCCCAGCTGCAGCTGCCGGCGCTTTGCTGCTGGCACTGGCAGCGTTTTGTGGCCTGCGGTGCTGGAGAGCTGCACTGGCAAGTGTGCGCACAGCCCGTTCAGTGCCTCCCGGGATGTTGGGCACGGCCCCGGCGTTTTCCATCTCTGCCATGTAACAATTGCTGTCTTGCAGAGTTTGTTGTTTACCAGCGGAGGAGCAGCACAGCTCCGGGCTGTTGCAGTCAGAGCTGAACTGAGCGAGCCCCATGCTCACTGTCGTTTTCTTATCAAATCTGAGCCTGGCCTTTTGATTTTTCAACTTGCTTCCACAGCCAACAGCATCAAACCCAGCCCCGGGATGCAAGCGATCAAAGCCAAGTCGCCGGCAGACATTCCTCTTCCTCTCCTTGTTGTTTTGGCAGCAGTTTGTTTTGCTTTGTGGTTTCTCCCATGAGTGGAGGGTGCTGTGCACGGTCGTGAGAAGCCAGGCTGTGCGGCCGTGGGGGGCAGCGAGGGTTGAGGCGTTCGTCAGAGCCTCCAGGCCCTGGGAGTCGGCTACATGATACGTACATGTATTTCTAAGCCATCCTCCCTGCGCTCCGTATCTAGCCTGCCGCTGAGGGGTGGGTAGGGACGTGTGAGGAGCGCTGTTTGCAGCAGCCATGCGGCGTCAGACCTCGGGGGCAGGCGCCTTGACCTCTGCTACGACACTGGTGAATGGGGAAGGATGCTCCAAGGGGAGACCTCGGGCGCCTGGGCAGCGTGGTGGCTAAAGAGGAGGCTGGTGCTGTGGGTGCTCGGTGGGGGAGTCTCTGCCATGGCTCTCGTTGGTGTGATCTACTGGAGGGAGAGTTTGAAAGCAGGTGGAAGGGTGGATGCAGGTGGTGGAGGAGAGAGGACGCTCCCGAGCCACAGCTGCGTGGTGCCAGCCCTGCTCCTGGGAGAGACACTTTGCGCAGTGTCCTGCAGGGCAGGGGAGAGGGGTGGGAGCCGAGTGCTGACTCCCGCCGGCTGTGCCGCGAAGAGCGCAGTGTATCCTGCCCCTTGGTGCCGGTACCGGACCCCGTGGGACGCTCAGGGTGATGCCAGCAGGCACCCGTGTACGCATGTGGCCATCGCAGGCGTGCTGGGGCTCCTGGAGAAGCAGCAAAGCAAACCCCAGGTGTTCCTGGCCAGCATAGCGTAGGCCTTTTGTCTTCAGCTTATCTCGAGCTGGTTTTAATTTGCAACTCCCTGATTGCATGCAATGACCTCGGCCTGAGCCTGCTCCGTAGCCGAGTGCCCCTGGAGAACATCATAAATGCCATTGAACTGAAGTCACCCACAGGAGAAGCGAGGAGCCGGCGCCCTGTGTGTGGGAGAGGCGGCACGGCCGAGCGGGCGCTCCCGGCTGCTGGAGGGGATGGGGCTGGTGCCAGCGGGATGCCGCTCCCTCCAAAGCCCCTGTCGAGGCAGACTTCGGTGTGACGTGGTGGGGAGAGGGCTGGCACGCGTCACTGCGGTGCTGCAGCGAGCCTATGGCAAGGGCTGCAAAGCTGCCTTCGAGCAAAAACCCCAGAGCTCGCTGCCTGCAGTGCCTGGGGATGGGCTTGAGTGGCACCAGAATGAGTTGCCTCGCAGCTCAGCCTGGCACACACGGTTCCCTCTGCACTAGGGCGTAGAGGGTCATGGTTTGCTCCTTCCTGATTTAAGGAGCAAAGAGGAGTTGGTGTTTTCCATGGTGTGTTCATCTTTTCTAAGAGGCCACGGCACCGTAATGACGGCAATGGAGGTGACGCACCTGCTGGCAGCCCCCGTGCAGCCAATCCGCCCTCGAAACCTGCCGTGAGAGAGAGGAGATGTCACCCCCAGCCAGCACTTGGGCTCAGGGACGGGCTCTCGCACAGTGCCGTTACCGTGACCCAAGCCGGTTCCCCGCCAGCGTGTCCACCAGCAAGCAGCATGGCCAGGGGTGGCAGGAGCTGGTGGCCCTGGGGCAGGAATGGGACTCCCGGGGCTGAGCCCCACTAAACATCATGGGGAAAGTTGCTGTGAAATGGTGGCCGTGCCTGTCCCTGTCCCCAGCAGGACCAGGGCTGGGGAACTGAGCTGCGCTGGCAACAGTGGTGTTTTGAGCATATTTTGAGGGTGCTGCAGAGCAGGGAGTGAGGGGGGACTGGGAGGGGACGCGGGTGCCTCAGCTGCAAGGTGCACAGTCCAGCGGTTAATGTCGGGATGCCCTGCGGGCAGCGAGGGAGATTTCTGCGTGGGGCTCTGGCACGGTCCCCGGTCCCCTGCCGCAGCCTGGCACATCTCACCACGGAGGGGATGAGGAAGGCAGGAGCAGTCGTTTTCCGGAGGTTTGCAAGTTTGGAAAATAAATAGCCCTGCGCCGTAGGTTAAGCTTGGCATCCTGGCAGATTAATCACGCTGGCTGCAGCCAGCACTGAGAGCCCCGGTGACGAGAGCTGTGGTTTATAGATGATGATTCATCGACTCGACTTAGAGCGACCACGTTATTCCAGCAGATTGCAAAATCATAAGAGGAATGTTGTGGTTAGTTTACGGCTTAACTATGCAAATCGTCAGGAAGCCTTCAGAGCCGGAGAATGTAAGGCACAGCGCGCCCGGATGGCTGGGCGGTGAGCAGGGGCCGGGAGCCGGCGATGGGGCTGTTGGGGACCGGCCGCTCGCGGGAGCCGGGGAGCGGGGAGGTGAGTGATTTGGGGGGAGATGAGGGTCCGGAGCTCACAGTGAGCATGCGAGCAGTGCGCTTCAGAGGCAGGGGAGGCACCGCCAGCCGGGAAGGGGTTTCTGGCTGGTTTCACCGTCTCTGTGCCAAGGCGGCAGGCGTCTCCGGCGGGGCCGGGGAGGGTGAAGGTGGGGAGCTGCTTCCCCCACCTCCTCCTGCCCTCCCGTCCTGCTTCCAGAAGCAGGCAGAGCCTCGACGGAGGAAGTAAACAGAGTGGGAGGAGCTGCACCTCTTCCTCGCCGGGGCTTTCTCCCAGCCAGACCTGCTGCTGGGATGTGTGGCAAGTTGGTCGGTTCTCAGCAAGGCCAGTGTTTCGAACTCCAGGACCTACCTGGAAGCCGGTGTTCCCCAAAAGCGCGATTGGAGCGGGAGCGTTTGCGGTGGCTGAAATCCCCGTGACGTGCCAGCCCGATGGAGCTGGCTGGGCAGGGCGAGCAATGTCGCTCCGGAGAGGAGCCGGGTGCCGAGGCAAGCATGCATGCCTGCCTGCGGGCCCTGGCGAGGGGGTGGCTGGTGGCGCACACGGTGTTCCCGGGAGGGCTGCCAGCGCTCTGCTCCTCTCCAGCTGCTCCAGGGCCGGTGGGAAATTGGGGTAGAGGTGAGCAGATGTTTGTAATTGCGGAGCAGCTCACGCCGGAGCACAGGGAGCGTGCGGGGAAGAAGGCTGCCCATCCCCGTGGGCTTGGAGCAGGATCAGCCTCTCGCTCACGCGTCCTGCGCGCGATTTTGTCCCGGGGCCTTTTTAAATAAACAGGATGTCGGCAGCAAAAACAAGCAGCAGCGATGCTGGAGAGGAAGGGCGGTCCGGTGGTTAGAGCGTCTGACCTGGGAGGGAGGGACAGGAGGGACAGCCCTGCCCTCTGGCACAGGCATCTTCCCTGGCCTCGGGCACATCCCTTCGCCTTCTTGTGCAAGGTGGGGAGCACGTACCTGCTTTGCCTCCAGGAGGTGGTGTGCCTCATCCCTAGGGGGGTCAGGGAGGTAGGTGGAGAGAGGTTTAAGCTTGCCGGGAGCCGAGCAGTTTTGGTGCCGGCCTTTGACATGTCTGCTAAGAGCTGACCCACCTGCCGGTCCACCTCTAACCGGGGCAGCGTGAATCAGAGGGAAACATCGGCTGGTAATTGGGGAAGCATTTCCTGGCCTGTCACGCTTTGGGATGGCGTCCCGTCTCTTGAATCATCCAGAGCTGGTCCGCGTCCAGCGCTAAGAATAGCCTCCCCGTGCACCGTGGGGGCAGCCGCATGCCGGGGCTGGGGTGGGGGGGACCGGCTGGCTTGTGGGTTCCCGGCTGTGACTTTCCGGCGCTGTGCTGTGCCATGGTCTGGCTCTTATGCTGGCCAGTCAGAGGTTTGGGGTAGAGCACATAGTGCAGATGGGCCAAGGCAGCTGCCGTGGTCAGTCCCCAGTGGGGTGTCCCATCTCCTTTACCCACATGCTGCTTGTAGCTGAGCTCTCACAGAATCACAGAATGGTAGGGGTTGGAAGGGACCTCTGGAGGTCATCTTGTCCAACCCCCCTGCTTGAGCAGGTACACCTAGAGCAGGGTGCACAGGACCGCTTCCAGGCGGGTCTTGAATATTTCTAGAGAAGGAGACTCCACAACCTCTCTGGGCAGCCTGTTCTAGTGCTCTGTCACTTTTGCCCAGCTTCACTTGGGACTCTGGGGTCACCTCTCCCCCCCAGAGCTGTGGGTGCTTCACCCAGCCCTGCAGCCTCCAGCCCAGCACGCACCCCCGGGTGGGATGTAAGGTGGCATTTGTGAGCGTGGCCATCCCCGGAGGTGCTTTCTGGGGTGTTTGAGGGGTGCCCTGCCATGCAGCTGAGCGCTGGCATGGGAGATAAGCTGTCACCGCATGCTTGCCAGGTTTCAAAGCAGCATTTGACCACGAGCCTTCTTCAGACTAAAACATGAACGCAGTCACCGGCCGGGGACAGTTTTCTCCACCATGGCTTCATGGAGACGATCCTGCCCAACTTATGCATTTCAGCCCGGCGGAAGAGGGCTGGCAGGTGAGAGCCATCCCGTCCCGTCCCGCTGTGCGCAGGGTGCTGTGCCCAGCCGGCTCTTGCTCCTGGCATCGGGCACCCTGCCATGGCTAGAGCAGGGCAATCACTAGAGGGCATCCTTGGATTGAAATGCTCCTCTGCGGTGGGAGAAGCCCTAATTTGATGTCCCACTAGGCTGGGCTTGAAATCTCCTAGAGGAGAGGGATGCACAGTGGCCTGCTGAAGCCAGGCCAGCGGGGTTTGCCTGTCCTCTGCACGCTGGAGCTCAGTGGATGCCTCTCCAGGGAAGCACCTGCGTTGCAGCGTGAGTCTCCGTGGCTGCTCGCGCCTCTCCCTGCCTTTCCACCCCTGCTTTTGCAGGCTGGCACAGGGAACTCGTTAGCACTGCCACCATCCCAGCCTGTTCCTCTGGGGAAGAGCTGTGATGGCTGCTTAGGGTGATAGCCCTCTGGTTTGAACGAGCACAGAGACAAGATGAGATGATGCTAAAGTTTCCCTTGGGAGCCCATGCCAGCCTGATGCTGGGGCAGGGACTCATATGGTTGCAGCTGGGTTTACGGGAAGAGAAGAGCTGGGTTTATGCCCTGGGGAGCTGGGATCTCTGGGATGCAGGGTTTCGCCCATCCCCCAAAAGAAAATATTCACAACAGGGTGGTAGAAATACTGTGAAACTCATCTGGGCTCCTCTCCCTTGCCAAAGTGCCTGGTGAACACAGGTAGGTGGTGATGGCCAGGGCTGGGGCAGAGCCTGCCTTGCTCCCTGCCCAGCCCTTGGAGGTCACAGTCCTCACCTCGTGGGTATTTGTCTGGGCTGAACCCACGCTCAGGGTTCACCACGGCATGACTCAGGGAATCAGAGAGTTCAGGGCAGCGCTGAGAAAACACGCGTGACGGAGCCCCTTGCTCCTCTGCCGCCAGTACAGGCTTGCCCACCTCCCAGTCCCGGCAGACTTGCTGGCTGCCCCCTGCTTCTCTGCGGGTTTGGGGGCTGCTAAGGGCAGTGCCTGGCACTGTTGCTTGGCCAGTTGCTGCAGGAGACAGCCCATTCCCCAGGCGTTAAAGATTTATGGACACTGGAAAGTCTTAAGCAACCGAATGCTCATCCCAACTGTTCCCCAACTCCCCTTCCCCAGACCCCCCCCACCTTGCATCCCATGAAGCCGTTCCCGGTAGCGTGGCGGGGGTGTGAGTGGATGCGGTATGGGCGTGTTCGGCACGTGTACCGGTGTGGAGCTGCTGTGGGGGCCGGCAAAGCCTGCCACGCATGTACTGCTGAGCGTGGGTCCTGGCGGCATGGCCACCTCCCCCCCGGCATGGGGAGGAATTGAAAGTCCGCGGGGTTTTGGTGATGGCAGCACCTGTGTTTTAAGGACTTGTGTTGAACCGGGGCCTGAAAGAATCAGAAGCTTTCTTGTTCAAATGCTCTGAACCCCATTTTGACAGCTCTGCACTTCTCATTTTAGCAGCAGCCCGTGGGTGCAGAGGGTTTAGCTTGCACCCGGCGCCGCTGCTGCGAGGGCACCTGGGTTCAAGGCAGCTTCCCTGCTCCCGCAGAGCGGGGACAGGCCAGTCCCCCGGGCTCGAGGGATGCAGGCGCACCTTGTCTGCACTTGGCTGAATGGCTGCATGACAGCCAGACCAGGCCACCCGGGACCATACCTTCTGCTGATAAATCCACTTTAAGGCAATTTTTCCCCCTGTTACATCACCAAACCCTTTCCCAAGGGGTGGTGGAAGCCCTGCAGCTGGGGCAGGGGCCAGGCGAGCCCGGGTGGGTTTCCTGGCAGAAACAGCCCTGCATTAGCCAGGAGCAGGATGGTTTAATAAATCATTTCCGTCTCTAATTTCTACTTCTCTATGAAATGCCTCTCGTTTGCTGGTTGCCAGAGGGAAGGGAGGTCAGGGGAACCAGGCCTCCCCAGCATCCTCCTTCCTGCAGCTGTTGAAACAAAATCCAGAACTATTATAATCGCTGTGTCCCTCCCTCGGGTACCACGGCATCTTCGGTCCGAGCAACGGCAGCAGTGTTGGGGCGGTTGGGTGCATGGCCTCCACCGAGGGCACCAGGTGCTACGGAGCAGGTGGGGAGCCGGGTATCTTCCAGTCTCGGTGATACGGGGACATAAACTTTCCCCGTGGGCCATGTTAGATGCTTGGGAAAAAGATCACAGTGTTGGTATCGCTGAGCCTCAGGGCATCTCTGGTGCACCCATCTCCTTCGTGCTCCAGCAAAATGCGTCCTACCAGCTGCAAGTTGCAACTGATGTTGCTAAGCCATCATCTACAGGGAACAGGGGGGTTGGTCTCACCTCCTTGCCTTCCCCCATGTCGGGTCCTTGCTCGCTGCCTGCAGACCCTGGGGGAGCCGCAGGGGCTGTTCCACTGCCTGGAACGGGAGCCGGAGCACAGCTGTCGTGCCTGATCCCAAACTACCTTTGATCTCCCCGGAAAGCTTTCAGCCCCCGTGGCCTCCATAAGCACCCCGCCTGTACCCTCTGCCTGCAGCTCTTTTTCCTCTTGGCCGCTCGCCCCCCAGCATTGTTTTGCCGTGTTTGTTTAGGTTGGCCCAGGTGCTGCGATGTATCCGCCTCAGCACTGAGGGTTTGTTTTGTTTTATGTCCCTTGTTTTGCAGCAGCAGCAGCAAATGCCCCGGAGCAACCAAGAAGAGAAAGATGAAAAAGAGAAAGAAAAGGAGAAGGAGGGAGAGAAGGAAGAAGACAAGCAGGAAACAGAAAATGACAAAGAAGAACTGACAAAGTAAGGACAACCCTCCCTGCCTGGCTCGCCTCCATCTCCAGCGAGGGCTGGGCATCGGGCTGGGGCTGCGGCGGTGGGATGCAGCAGTGGGACACAACGTGGTCCAGGGCTGCCTGACCCTGTGCAGGACCATGTGCACCCACCTCACCTCCTCCGCAGGGAGGGAAGGGCAGAGCCTGCTCTCCTCTTCATTCCTCTTGCCTGCTGCTCCCAAACTGGAAAAGCGACTCTGATACGCTTTTTTTTTTTTTTTTTTTAATATAAACCCAATCGACCCACAAAGCCCCTCTGATCCTCCAGCTTGTTTTGTTGCAAGAGCCTTCGGGAGTCAGAGGAGCAATCCGGGCGCAGCTGAGCGTGACACTTCACCTTTAGTGTTATTGATATCAACGTGAGTGCTCCCAGATGAAGGGCTTCAGCCAGCCCTGCCTCCCTCACGCCGAACAGGGAACATCAGAGCCATGGCGGGGAAAGGTTGGCACGCAGACCGCTAGCTATCTGTAATGGGCTTAATACTTGGTTTAAAAGAACATCTGGCTTCATTATATCTAGGCTGCTAAGACATTTACCAGCAGGTCCCTTTCAGGAAGATAAATGAGGAGGAGGCAGGGATGAATTTGAATGGTCTGGTATTAAACCTGTCTCTGTCAGGTCTCTGCGTGCACTTGGTGGTGGAGCTGCAGCCAGCTGCAGAAAGAAAACCCCACCGCAAATCACCCCACTGCCAATCCAGCCCGCTCCCAGCCAGGAAAAGAGCCTGTGTGTGCAAAAAAAAATGCAGACATGCCCCCCACAAAAGACCAAGGAAAAAAACCCCATCCCTAAACACGTGCAGAGAAATAATTGCTTGACCTAAAAATCAGACCAACCCAACAACATTTTTTTCTTCCCTCCCCGTTTTTGCAGGGACAAGAACGACGACACGTCTGGGGAAGACAACGATGAGAAAGAAACCGTCACCTCCAAAGGTCGCAAAACCGCCAACAGCCAGGGCAGGCGCAAAGGCCGCATCACCCGCTCCATGGCGAACGAAGCCAACAACGAGGAGGCGGCTGCCCCGCAGCAGAGCGCAGAGCTGGGTGGGTAGCAGCGAGTGCAGGAGCGGGGGACCTTGGAAGGGCTTTTGGGGTGTCCACTCTTCTGGGACGCGACGTCACCCTGCTCTGCTCCCTGCTCACTGAGGCGGGGTTTCCTTCGTGAAATCCTCCTTTTCGGGGGGGCAGCAGTGAGGTTTCTCTATCCCACGAATTACCCAGTGCGGTTTGCCTGGATGAACCAGAGGCACTTGCAAGCCTGGGTTGTCCTGGCTGAGTGTTAGTGGGTTTTAGGGCCTCAGAGGGAAAGTATTGCAAAAGACAAAAAGGGAAGCCGTCGTTTTTAGCAGTGTGTTGGCTGGGTTCGTGCAGGGCTCGTGCACCTTCTGCACCCAGAGGTGTGTTTCCCTCTGCGGCAGCTCGGGGTCCAAGTACCCTCAAGCTCTGCGCAGGAGCCTGCTCTGCCCTCCTGGGCTTGCCTGGGTCTCTGCCAGTTCTCCTGCCCTCTCTGTTTTCAAATTTGCCTGGAGCCCGAGCAGCTGCAGCCTGCGGGGTCTGTGACTCCCCTGGCCTTGGGAATCGGGCTGGTCCCTTCCTCATCTCTGCAGCTGAAGGACGTGGCGAGGAGGCAGTGGGTTACGGCTGCTCAGGAGCCTCCACCCTGGCTGCAGTCGTGCTGTGCACCCCAGGTTGCGCTTGTTTTGCCCAAAAAGCAGCATTTTGCATGCTGGTCCCCGGTGCCCCTGCTCATCTCCCCCATCAGTAGCTGGCCAAGCACGGTGGTCAGTAGTTTCCTTCCTGTCCTGCCTGTGCAAGGCTGCAGGGTGGCTGAGCGCAGTGGGCAGAGGCCGGGAGCGGCTTCAGAGTGAGGTAGATGAGGCAAAGCGTGCTGCCTGTAACATGGCACCCAGGGACCACGCCAGTCCACATAAACAGGAGGCGGTCAGCCGGAGCCACGCGATGCTGCCACGCCTGTCTCAGGCTAGACGGGAATTCATGGCAGCATCTGCAGCCCCACGTCAGGTGCATCTGCCTCTTGTGTCTGCAGCATCAGTAGTGGTCACCCTGTGAAACTGCTCGTGTATTGACTTAAAGAAGCCAATGCATCAAGGAATTTGGCTGATTTTCCTCTGTTTTGTACTCTTATCAAGTAGAGAATTATTACTGCACTACCTAAGGCAAGTAAAAATAAAAACAGGGTGACTCCTCTTGGTTTCCTTGCTCTGCAGTTTCTTGCTTGTTCTGTTCCATGTGCTATAAATCACCCGGAGGTGTTTCGCCTCCCTGTTCCTCTGCTGACAACTGGCTGAAGCCTTGATTGCAAGCGCTCTGTTTTCATACAGGCGATATAAATAGTTCCCAGCACAACAGAACCCTGCTCTCCCTCTCGAACTTGTTAAGCAATGCTGCAAAGAAGCAGCAGATAACGCCAGTAACTTAGATGGGATTTTTTTTTTATCCCAGCATCTCAGAGTCCTCGATAAACTTCTCTGCGAACACGGGGAAAAGATTTTAGACTATGTTAAATTGGGAAAAGGGAATGGATCGATTCCAGTGACATATCTGAGCAATTGGTTTCACTTTATGTCTCTCCAACAGTGCTTTAATTTAGGTTGGCTAAGAAAGTTATTGCATTTTAAATACCAATTGAACATTAAAAAACAACACAAAACCGTATTGTGGTTTAACTGCAGCGTGCCGAAGCTCCCCGTAGGCATCTGTTTCATAACTGCGCAACCTCAGTAAATACCATTAATCAAACCAAACGGGCCGTTTCTTTGACATTTCTTTACCATACAATAACAGTCATCCTCAAGCTGAGTGAAGGGCCTTGTGCAGCACGTCAGGGACGCTTGCTTTTACGTAAATGAGTGCGGTGGCCGCGGCTCTGCCCGCGGCCGGGGGAAGCAGCAAAGTATTGATTTCCCTCCCTCTTGGCTGGCGTCCTGGGGGGCATGGCATTTCTGGGGGAGGAGGTGACCTGCGCTGACTTCCAGGAGGTGACACCTGCAGTCGTGCTCAGCCTGCTGTAAAGGAGATTCCTCTTCCTGATGCCATGGGCATCAGAGCCCGCGTTGTCCTCTTGCAGGGTCTTGGCTTCTTGTAGAGCTTCTTGGAAGATGCTTCCTCCTCTCCTCACCCGTATCCTTTATCCTGAACCTATCAGCCTGTTTTCCATTTTAAAAGGACACTGTCAAAACATCTCTCATCACTGTTGAAATAATGCTTTGCCTGTTGTTTAGAGTAATAACCCCTTGGCAGCCTGAGCCGGAAATCTGTTTCCTTACCGAGTTGTTTTTTGCCTCTGACTCACACCCTGGTTTGTTATTGTAGGGCTTGCTCTAGTGCCAGGCTGCCAGCAGGACTGTTGCATAGTGAAGGCTTTATGCAGGACCTCGGTGTCCCTGGCACCGCACCTGGGGTGGGGGAGAGGGGGAGCATCAGGTGCTGACACACCTCTCCGACTCTCCCAGCCGGAGCAGCACATCCCCCTGCGATGGGCGCTGCTCCGGGTGAGCCCCAGGCATTGCTGGAAGTGGCTCTGAGATGTCCAAGAGCCCGGTGATGGCACTGAGGGAGCCCACGGTCAAGCACAGCCAACTCTCTTGACGGACGCGGTCGGCCAAAGTCACCACTGAGGTGACGCTGTTTCTCCGTCTCCGCCGAGAGTGACGGTTCCACCCTGCGTCTGCCACCTCCAAAGCACACAGCTGAAGTCGGCTTCATCTTAGGTACCTGTTGTTGGCGGGCCATAGTGCATGGCACCAAGTCAGCAGGAAATCTGCTGCCACCCTCAAGCCATCTGGCTTCGCTTCCAGTCCCAAAGTAGAGGTTTTGCATCACCGAGACGCATCCCAGGGGGGATGCTGTGCATGGGTTACCATGGCGTGGAAAAGCCTTGAGAGCCCACGCCACGACAGCCTTCCGTGCAGAAGCACTTTTGCACTGCACGGCATTTTGTTGTGCCTCTGGGGAACAGGGTGCGGGACGGGGTTTGGAGGTTTGAGCATCTCCTGTGAGCTCACCGGGCTTGCTGGGTCCTGCTCACAGCTGACTGCTCTCCTTTCCTTCCTCCTTTCCAGCTTCTCTGGAGATGAATGAAAGCTCTCGCTGGACCGAAGAGGAGATGGAGACGGCTAAAAAAGGTAAGCTGCTCATTTTCTTTCTCCTGTCGGCTCTGCTGGAGCTAACCCAGCAATCGGGGATGGACGGTGTTTGACTGCTGGAGGCTGTAGTGTGCTGGGTCCTGAGCCGTGGGGCTGGACTGTGCCTGTCCCGCTGCTGGTTTGTTCCCAGCGAGCCTTGTGGGGCAGTTTTGGAGGAGGCAGGCAGTGGCACGGGGGGCACGCTCGGCCTCTCTGGACCCGGGAGCTGTGCCAACACCAGGGATGTCTGGGCTGCGGCTGGAGCCCGCACATGTCCCACGAGGCAGGAGCCAGCCATAGGAAATGAGGAAGGCGCTTCGCCTGTTGCTTTTTGCAGCTTGGTGTCTGTAGCGTGAGGTGCAGCTTCACGCTGCTCTCCGGAGGTTCGTGCTATCGGCACGATCTGTTCCAGACACACCAAGAGTGTCTGCTTGCGTTCGCAGTTCTGGGATTTAGAGAGAGGATGGTGAACCTCGGCGCTGGGCGGCCACGTGTCGGGGAGCTCGCGAGAACCGGGGCTGCGGGCAGCGTGGGGTGACTTTACATCCTGGCGCTGATTCAGAGCCTTTGCTGAGACCATTTTTAAAAAGTGCTGAGTGTAGCACAGCCCTTCTTGCCACTTCCCTTCCTCATGCCGCTCCTGCGCCAGCTCTTTCGCTGCTTTAGTATTTTTGCCAAAGTCGCGTCCTATTGACGGGCTGTCGAGCTCACGTCCTCAGCCCATGCATCCCACTTGCATCGCTGCCGACTCTTGGCCCAGTGAGGATTGTAAATGGGAAATTAAAATGGAAATGAGTGCTGTTTGGGGATGGCAAACGCAAACAGGCATGTTAGCGGGTTCGGCTCTGCTTGGAAAATGCACCTGCTGCTGGGATGGTGATTACATGTTCTGGAGTGCCGGCTGCCCAGGTGCTGGTGGGAGCTGTGGACTTGGATTACTTTGCCTGTGAATATCCCAAAGTGTTTGGCTCACTCGCCTTTAAGCTGTTCCAACCCTCTTTACAGCCCAGTGCCAATCCTGTGTGTTGCCGAGCGGGGCTCTCTTATAGACACAAAACTTAATAGATAGACTTTAATCAAGCAAACTGGCCCGGGGCCAGGTAATGGGGCGAGCAGGTGCTGAGCCGGGGAGGGTCGTTGGAGGGATCTTTTCCGAGCGCCACTTTGTTTTGGAGATCGCATCTGGTTGTTAAAAAGTGCCTCTTGCTGTTTTATGCTGGATGCTGGAGGTGCGCTTAAGGAGTCTTAAAACCAGCTGCCAAAGCGTGCGTGGAGGAAGGATGAAGCGTGGGAGCACGTAGCATTATTCCAGCCCAGGGGCCAGGACAGGGCAGGGAGATTTGCTGGTGTAAAGCCCGATTGCTGATGTTTTCCCCTCCATTACAACCTGGGAAACTGAGGTTGCAACACCAGACTTCTACAGAGAAGCCAAATTCCCCTTTGCCAGGAAGCAGCCGCTTTAATGCTTCGAACTGGCTCTGTTTGGCATTTCCAGGGACCGCCGCGGTGGGGGTTTCCGACTTGCAGCGGCTGCGAAACCCCAGAGGTAACCTCAGAGGCTGGAGGAGGTGGCAGCAGAGCCTGCTGCCGGCATGGCTGGGCAGGGGCGGAGGAAGCAGCAGGCACCCGGCTCCGGGTGGGCTCAGAGACATGAGCACCATCCTCCTCACTGTAAGGACTCGGCTGCCCCAGCCACACTCTTCCCCTGTACTGGTATCAGTCTGAGCCCACAGCCGGCTGGTTTGGGGAGTTAAACAAGCAAGATGTGAGTCCTACGGAAAGTCAGCCCTAACACCCTGGGGTGCTTGGGCAGCTGGGGATGGTGACCTCTGCTCCCAGCACCCGCCAGCCGGCAGATCAGCCTGGCCTTGCCATCCACCCCCGGCTTTTTTGTGTGTGGCATGAAACCCCGTGTCATTTCTGCTCAGGGAGGTAAGAGAAAACAGCCCTGGGACAGTGAGGCGCCAAAGTCATCTGCTCTGCTCCGGAGTTGCAGAGCTGCACGGAGAGTTTCCAAGCAGGAGAAGGCAGGACTGTGTCTGCCGGGAGAGACAATAAAGGGGAGTACCGTGTTATTAAAGTTAACTAGGGGAACGAAAACCTAGTGAGAGGAAAGTTCTTGCTTAATGACACTTTTATTATGCAATAAACTTTGATTCACTAGTCTGTCAAAATGTGCAGAGATTGGTATAATTATGGGGTAGCGTGTTTTTCGATATTGCCTCCTTGCACCGTGGCTGTGATCCTAAAAGCAGGAGGTTCTGATTAACTGGAGTTGCTCGAGGATTTCCCCCGTTCCCTTCCTGAGCCAGGGAGCGGGCAGCACCCGCTGCTCTGCCTGGCTTTGCCGCCAGGCAGGGCGCGGAGGCTTTCGGCAGCTGGACGGGGCTGCTCCTTAAAAGGCAATGTTTAGGCAGCTCCTGCCTTTGGGGGACCCGCTGGCAGGAGCCCACACAGGCAGGAGTTAAAGGTAGGCTGGAAGGGAGTTTGCGAGCAGAGGTTGAGCGCCGACCTGGAGCAGCCGGGTGGGTTTATTGCACACACCTCTCCCCCCCCCAGCCCCTCCGCTGAGTTTCGCCACCAGCGCCTGGCGTTGCAGAGCAGCCGCGATAGCGCTGGAGCTGAACTTGATGAACCGGGAGGTTTTGGCGTGACCTTCGTTACTCTTTAAAGTCTGGTATCTGTTCTCGCCCCAGCTCTGGGTTTTCCCCCTGGTGTCTAACAAGTGGTTTTGTTCTCTGAAAAGAGGCGGCGTAGAAATGGCAGTTTCTTGCTTACCTGAGGTCCTCTTGCACCTTGCCAAGGCTCTTTGCTCCTCGCCCTCGGGGCAGAGCCAAGCTCGGGCTCTTTATACCTTTTCCCAGGCCAAGGAGCCGGAGAGGCCACGGGATGGAGTCGGCATGATGAGGCAGAGGAGAGTTGGGCACGAATGTAAAAAGCTGATGTCAGAGAGTTAAATAACCCATGAAGACTCCTGATTAGTTCATTTTGGGTAGATGTAAAATATTTCCCTGGATACAGAAGGTATTCTTTCGGGGCTGATTTTCAGTTCTGCCAGCAACCAGCTCAGAAAGTAAGATGAGTTTTGGACTGACCTAAAGCATTTTTTTCCCAGTCCCATTCTGTCCACAAAACTAAAATAAAGTGGAATTTTTTAAAAAATACTGATTTCTTCAAATTAACACACAGCCAAACCCACTGACACGAAAGCCCACGGCAGAAGCCAGCCATCTCCCATCACCTTTTGAATATGGCTGCCTTTCAGCATGCTGTCTCGCTGCACAGGATCCTTCTGGAGCCTGAGCGGGTGTGTAAACACATGCACGAGCATGCGCTCCTCCAACCCTAATTTGGGTTTGCACTGTTATTTCTAATGAGCCGCTGGCTGAAGGGTGGGGGAGGTAGGTCTGTGTGGGTCTTCGCATTTTCCTCCGTCGCTTCATGGCAGGGCAGCCATTGCTCTTACAAGGAGCTGGCTGTAGCATGGGCGATGCTGGGAAGCCGGAATGGAGCTGAGCTCCGTACCTTCCACCCTTCATCTCCCCTGTGCTCGTGCTGGAGCCTTCCCCTCTCTGGTCAGAGATATTTACTGCTGTAAAAACCTGCTGATGGTAGTAAATGTGGGCTGGAGAAGACGGTGTGCAGCTCATGCTGGTCGCTGCGTGTTGTCCCTCTTGCTGGTCCTGGGATGGGACATGCCTTGGAGTCCCCCACCCGGGTGCCCTCCATACAGGCTGAGTGCAAGGACAGCCCAGCCTGCTCGTCCCTGGTGCCCGCCGCCGTGGCCAGAGCACCGGCATCTGCCCGCTCCGAGCAAGCCACCTGTTTGCCATGAAGTTCATATGAAGCGATGTGGAAGTTATCAGGATGGGGCGGATTAAGTGCCACGAGGGCAAAACTGCATCCAAGGCATGAATTGGCCACGCTTGCCCTGGAAGAGGCTGCGGTCGGCTGTGGTCCCGTCTCCACCATCCCAAGCTGGGGCTTTGCTGCTTCTCGGCCAAGGTGTTACCCCTGGGATAGCGCCCGTAGTGCCGCTGCCCAGCATGCCCCCAGAGCTGCGCTTTCTGCCACCGTTGGTTGAACATCTCGAGCATGTAGGAGAAAACTGCGAGGATTTGCTTAGTGAGTGTCAGCAAATGAAACACAAAAGGCCTGTCAGGGGGAACTGCTGGGTAATTACTATAATTTACAGCCTACATTTTAATTCTGAGCGTTATTTTTTCAACAATAAGGGAGCAGGAATAATATCCGAACCAGGTGAAGGGAGAGAGCTGGGCCCACCGGGAGCAGCCGCTGCATGTGGACTTGCTGCCTTGCGCTGGAGACTATAGAGTTTCCCCGGCTGGACCAGAGGGTATAGCACCTCTCGGGGAGCCGGGAGGCTTCCCATCCCCTCCCAGCAGTCGGGCAGGCTCAAAGGATGGGGCCGCAGCGCAAAAGGATGGTTGTGGTAGGAGGGGGAGAGCCAGGCAGGTCCGTGGTCAGGGCACGGGGCTGGATGTTTTTGCAGCAGGTTGATGCAGTGGTCCAGAAACCAGCTCCTCCGAAGGGGAGACCTGGGAGCTGAGGGTCCCCAGCTGGGGCCAGCGGAGGAGGGAGATGGCACTAGAGCTGAGCTGGCCAGGGATCCCGACTCTGTACCCACACCTCATTTGGTGGCACTGCCTCCCTCCGGAGAGGTGGTATGGTGGCCATGAAAGCTGCTGGGCAGTTTTGCTGCAAGCTCCTTTGTAGCCATGGGGCATATCAGAGACATGCTTGCATCCAGCCACCAAAGGAGAGGTCCGGTGGGAGTGCCACAGGCTGATACTGGCGTCGCCTTCCCAAGGAAGGATGAACATCACCCGCCGCTGCAGCGAGAGCACACCGAGCCAGCTGCCAGCGTGACGGTCCCTCCAGCAACGCCCCCGGCGCCTGCGGGGACGTGGGCTCACTGCCTGCGTACCGTCCCCGCTGCTTTCCTTGGCGCGGCATCAGGAGCCCAGCATTCACCCGGCTCTGCCACCCACTGGCTCTGCGGCCCTGGAGATGTTACTCACCTTCCTTGTGCCTCGGTTCTCCCACACGCTGCAAACCGCCCTGAGATTGGCGGGGGAAAGCGGCGCTGCAATGCGCTGATTCAGCTCAGCGATGCCGACCACGCTTTCGGGATGCCATGGGTGGTGTCGCTGACTCCGTAGTGCCAGTCTTTCTCTGGGACAGGGTTACAGCACCTTTTGGCTGTGCTGTAACCAGAACTGCCTCCATCCCTGCCCCAAAAGGGTGCGTGGGTGTGAGAGGGGCTGGAGGATCGTACCAGGTACCGTCAGGCGTAGGGGAATGAGATCACTTAGTTTTTCCCGTGTAACCTTGATCTGTTAATCCATGCGAGCTCCCATTAAGGGACCCTTTTATGGGCTCCCTCCACCCTCGCCAAGCCCTGGGTGGAGCAGGGCGGCCGCACTGGAGAGCCTTGGAACGGCTTTGGTAAAAACCTGCAGCTGTGGAGAGCCAAGGGGGTGTGAGTCGATGGCACTCGCCTGCCGGGCTGCCCCTCCGGGTGTCTCCTCTGCACTCCAAGACGCCGAGCGCACACTACCACACTCTCCGGGCTCCTCTTCCTTCCAGCCTCCGCTTGCCGGTACAGCAGCAGGGGCCCCGGTTCGCCCATGGTGAGACTGATGCCAAAACTCTCCTCATCCCTCCTCCACCGGGGCAGCGGCCACGGGGCCGAGGCGTGCCGGGGTACCGCGGCATCCCACCGGTGCGACACTGGGCTTGCAGGCTTGCACCTCCCCAGAGAAAAGCGCCTTTGATTCACTTGAGAGCAGAGGAAACTATTAGCCAAGCTTTGTTTTCCTGGATCCCTCCCCCTGCCGCTGACATTCAGACTAGAGCGAGAGAGACAGAAAGTGAGAGAGGGAGGGCGGGAGCGGGTGCCAAGCGGCCGCACCCCTTGTCAGCTTGGGTCAGCGCCACGTTCGTTATTAATGCTCTGTCTAGAGGTCACATTCAGATGCAACGAGCCCCGGGTCAGCCAGAGGAACAGATTAGAGCTCGCTCGCTGCTCCACCACATACGACGACACCGGCTCCCCGTCCCCGGGCTGGCAGGAGCAGAGCTGCAGCGCACGGTTGGCTGCTCCTTCCCCTTCGCCTTTCTCCTGTCTTTTTTTTTTTTTAAATTATTATTATTTCTTGGCCACGTCGGGCATCTCCTGAAACTGCACAGCTTCCCTGTAGTCCCAAGCTGCTGAGCGAGGAGGTGAGGTAGGGGGGAAAGTACCGGAGGCACTTCCATCCACCTTAACAACCGCAGCTGCAGCCGGCTGGAAAGCTCAGCGAGTGAGCGGGAGGAGCACGGAGGACGCCGTTCGCTCGCCAGCCCCGCCGGAGGGAAGAGCGCTGGGGACGGAGCATGTGTTCCCACCAACTTCTGGCATCGGGGTCAGGAGTCTCCCGCCTGTGACCTGGTTTCCAGCCTCGGTGCCCGCTCACTTGCCGCTCTCGGCCGCCCATGGCTCTGAAATCGTCTCGCCCCCAGGATTTAAGGAACCGGCTTTGCTTTCTTCTCCGTCTCCGGCTGCTGCGAGGGAGCGAAAGCAAAATGCGTGGGGAGGGTGTGAGCGGAGCACTCGCAGCGCTTCGCAGCAGGCTGCTGTGCCCAGGGGGGCTTTGAAGAAGTGCCCCGACGCCCGCGTCCTTTTCAGCTCGCCCACTGCACGCTCTGGGCGCGCTCCCTGCCTACCGGAGCCGGACCCGGAGCACGTAAGTCCAGCGCTGGGGTCCAAAGGATGGGGTTAACCTCAGGGCTGCGTGCCTGCGGGCAGACCCTGCGTCCGGAGCCCCCGCCCCAAGCCAACGAGCACAGGGTTTGTTAAGATCTGATAACTCGGTTAGTCATAGTTTCAGATGTGCTGCGGAACGAAGGGCCGTGCGATGCTGAGGCAGGCTGGCCTGCCAGGGAGCGCGGGGCGGAGGCTGGGTGCGTGCAGGGGCTGGGGGCTGCCATGCTCGCGGAGCTCATCGAGCTGGGATGCCCGGTGAGCTGAGGGCTTAACGGCACGTCCCGGGGTGTCTGGGCTGGTCCCTCCCCGAGTGTGTAGATAATTATAGCGTGAGGAAGCAGTTGTTGCTGTTTTGCTCTGGTTTTAATGTAAAGAGAAGAGCAGCTGGGCTCCCTGCTGGGTCCTGCAGGCAGGGGCTGCAGGCAGCTTCCTCCTCATGAGCCTGGCAGGGACGCGGCCACCTGCCCGGCCAGCTGCTAGCTCCTCTGGCAGCATCCCTGTCCCCAGCCCTGCAGTGGGCAGGGGCACAGCGAGCCTGGGCAGGGGAAGGGGCAGCCGGGAGCTGGCACTGCCCGCGGCTGGCAAAGGTCACACCGCGCTGGGGACCACTGGCACTGTCAGCCATCACCCCCTGCCCAGCCCTGGGCTCTGCCGTGCCAGGTCCTGCTTTCCTCCGCCAGACAGCACGGCATCTCGCCCACCGAAGCACCAGGGCTCACCGCACGCCACTGCCAGTGTTTGCGTTTCGGGGCTTTGCCAGGGCGCAGCAAACGGCTCCGGCCCCGGCTGTCACACTTGGTGCGGGGCCACCGGCGCGGCGATGAGCAAAGGGGGCTGAGCCGCTTGTTTGCTTTGGATGGCGGCCGACGGGTCGTGACACAGGGGACGGGTTGTGACACAGGGGACTGTCCTGTTTTCCATTGCAGCCTTCAGCGACTGCGGGGCAGGGACTCCCACCCCAGCTTGTTATCTCTCATGGTTGGTGGCCGGAAGTCCTTTTTTTTTATTATTATTATTTTTAAGAATTCCCAGCCTGCCAGCAGGGTGATGGAGGTCGTGGGTTTGGCTGGAGCAAGGCTGGGAGTTGCAGAGTTAAAGCTCAAACTTGTTTCTTGGCTTGCCACGGCCTTTTGTGGTGCTCAGCGTCTGTGATGCCTGCTTCTTACATGCAATTTGATAAGCCCTGGTGCTAGGACGGGGCAGGATGCAGACACCACAACTGGATGTTAACTCCTGCTGTGCTGGGTACTGCTGGTTTTCTCCAGGACCTGGGAAGCAGGGAGGGGTGTTTCCTCTCTCCTTGGGTACGTGGTGCCGTCTATTCAATGCAGACATACCCACAGCTCCCATGCTGTGCCCTCACCTTGCACAGGTGCACTGGCTGGAGGTGTGTCCCTCGGGCCCTGATTACTTGTGGCTGCACTGAGGTCAGTCCATCCCAACGGGGGTTTGTTGTTGGGCTGAAGCAGGTGTTGGGCTGGCACTTAGGTCCAGGCTGGGGCTCAGAGGTGACACGTGGCAGTAGTGTGGCTGAAGCTGGCATCAGGGCTGGGACACAGCTGCTGTGGCTCCCAGGCACAAGCAGGGCCATGCATGGAAGCCCTAACGTGGGACTCACTGCGGTCCCAAGCCCCAGAGCATCGGAGCAGCCAGGGAGGGGTTTGGGGATGGAGGACAGAGATGCCCAGGCAGTGCCTGTTCCCAGGCTCTGTGGTTGGTGGCACCTGGGCAGAAAAACCCCTAACAAAAGAGGAAGATGCTCCTAGTAGATTCATTCCCTGCTGATTTTCATCTTGAAATCACCTTTTGTGGCAGTAGCATGTCCCTGGGCTCATAGCCCCTCCGTCCCGTGCTCTACACAAGGTGCAGGGGAGGACCTGGGGAGCTGTTGGCTTGACGGTGGCATCACGTGGGCAGCCAGGAGCCAGCTGGACCAGCACGACCCAGCTCAGCTGGCAGTGTCCCGCAGGCTGGTGGCAGCTCCAGCCCCATGAGGCACCACGGGAAGGACCAGCCACACACCAGGAAGGATTGCAGGCAGCAAGGCTTTATTTCCCAGAAAGCCTGGATGGTCCTCACCCAGGTCACCTCCAGGAGCCTGGGATGAAGGGACCAGGGTGCCGCTGCACTGCTGGGCTGCGGTTGTGACTCCCACCTCCAGCTGCGGGACTGGGGGTGCCCAGACACCCCTGCAGAGACCGCAAGGACACGGGGTGCTGACTCGCTCCTTCCTCCTCCTCCACTACCCTGCTGGGTTGCCCCAGCACTGGCAGGAGCCCCGTGCTTGGGTGGCACTGTCTGGCCAGGATTGCCAGCCCTTGGCATGATGCCTGGCCTGGGAAGCTGCTTTTGCTCATGAGCCTGCAATCAGCACTAATCCCCTGGCACGCCTCTTCCCAGCCCCGGGACATCACCCGGGTTTCGCTGCCGCTTCCCTGCCTGGGCTGTTCCTCCCCATCCATAACAGGACTCTGTGCTCCAACCCCCTGCGCCGCCTTGTCACCCCGGTCAAAGTCATCACTGGGGCACAGGAGGGTGGAAGAGCCTTTGCTTCGTGGTAGAGACTGAGAGCTGCTGCCCCAAGTTCTCCTGAGCATGGCAATGCCTCCTGCAACCGTCCCAAAGGGAAGGCAGCACCGCTA
Organism: Fregata magnificens; assembly: GCA_013389945.1. Taxonomy (NCBI): domain Eukaryota; kingdom Metazoa; phylum Chordata; class Aves; order Suliformes; family Fregatidae; genus Fregata; species Fregata magnificens. The sequence continues at coordinate 241,197 of WAAD01041881.1, read as the reverse complement.
ACCCTCCTGACTGGCCGGTGACTGGCCGAGACGTGGCTGTGGGATATGTTTTGTTCCGGAGGCGGTCAGCATAGTGCCTTTTTTCCCCTTGGAAAGAAAAACAGGCTCTTGTAGGTCATCCTCTGGCCTAAGAAGCCTTGCAGACGGGTGCTGGTGACCATATTGTTCCTGTGGAGTTTGGCTTGCGCAGAGGATGTTTCCCATCCTGCTGCCCTTGTGCGAGTGTATCTGGTGTTAAACCCTTCTCCTTTTTCCCTCCTGTGACCACAGGTCTCCTTGAGCATGGGCGGAACTGGTCGGCCATTGCCAGGATGGTGGGCTCCAAGACCGTGTCGCAGTGCAAAAACTTCTACTTCAACTACAAGAAGAGGCAGAACCTGGATGAGATCCTACAGCAGCACAAACTGAAAATGGTGAGGGCCCCGTCTCAGCCCACACTCGTAGATACTTCCCAGCAAGTGCCTGCGTGCTTGCCACAGCCAAGGGGGGTCTTTTATCATCTTTGGAGTGAAAACTCTGGGGACTGGGGAGTGGGAAGCAGTGCAGGAAAGGGTTGTCCGCCCATCTGGCCCCGGGAGGTCTGGAGGAGGGGGAACTGCTGCGTGGGAGATGCCTGGGTGCCTGGAGCATGGCTGGTACGCGGGGAGATAAGAAGGAGTAGAAGGAGGAGCGGGGTTGTGGTGTGTTGGCCAGGATGAGAGCTCAGTCCTGGCTGCACAAATCCTTCAATGCTGGCAAGGTGGTGCCGTTCCACCCCGAGGAACGGAGAGCCCCACTGGGCACCCCAGCCCTGTGCCTTGCAGGTGCCACAGTTACCTTGCAAACTGTCAGTTTGCTGCAAAGAAATGCAGGGGTTTAGGACAATGCGAGGAAAGGCTGGTCCCGACACGGATGTCGGTTATCTTCGGGGCTGTGAGCAGATGCACGCGTCTCTCCGTGCCTCAGTTTCCCTGTCAGAAGGGGCTAATGCTGCTTCTTTTCTGGCATGCAGTGCAGGGTGTGAATGAAGAGGGGCTTGTTTGGCGTTCTGGAGGTAGGACGGACTGCTAAGAGCAACTAAAGATTATAATTATTTCATTTGTAGAGTATCCTGGGGTTCCCAGTTTCTAGCTAATAGAATTCACATGGCTAAACCCCCAAGGGGTGCTTTGAAAATGCAAAGGACAATGTTCAATGCAGGAATCTCTCCAAGCAAGCTATTACAGCAAGAGTAAAAAGAAAGACAGGAAAACATTGAATGACTCACCCAGGAATTTAATATCCTAGTCAGTCTATAGGAATGAGAGAAAGAGAAGACATTGGCGATTCTTTTTTATTAATTCTCTATGCACAGAGACACTCCTGTGTTCCCATGTTTCACCAAATTGTTTTTAGAAACAAAGCAAACAAACTATATAAAAGACCCCAAAAACAATATAGAGACTGGAATGAAATGTGCATCAAGCCCTCCGAATATAAAATGTTACATTATAAAGATATCATTGTTCATTACTGGGGAGAATCTGAAATAAGATCATACAGCTTAGCTGGCAGTGGAGCCGGTGTATATTAATTTACTCTGCTTCCTAATGTTTCAGAAATTATATCATGGAAGTGTGTTTCTGCAGAACCACATTTTTCCCTGCATCCGTCCCTCCAAGGCAGCCACTAGACTTCTTCGGTCTAATTGCTCACTCTCACTTACAGTTTATATCAGCATCATCATTTTATTTTTTGAGCATTGGAGGCTATGGGAGGCGGTTGTGGAGAAGAACAATGAACGTTCAGCTGTTATTTATTGTGCTCTATTGTTTTGTGGCAACAGCAGATGCCAGAACGCTGAATAAAATAAAAGAACAACTGAGATTAAATTGCCATAGACCTTCCTTCCTGACTCCTAAATATATTCACGAGCAAACCAAGCCTCCTAATCTCATCCTATACCCAGTAGTCAGCCGTGATCTCTGTTGAGGAAGCACGTGGTGAGGCAGCGAGGCATTGGCTAGTTTTGCCATGACATCCCCAGATTATTCCCTGACCTTGCCACCAACAGCTATTGCTGATCATGTGCAGGGAAACACAGTGGCTCTGGTTTTCTTCCTCTTGCTTAATGAGAGTAAACTTAATTAGCAGATCTTATTCATTTCCCAAATGGGGCTCATTAGTATTGTAGCCTCCTCTTCCAGGTAGGTGTGACACCGGATTTCAGCAGTGTGCAGGTGACTCGCAGGAGCTGCGGGGACGGGCAGGCAGCAGTGACTGGTGTGGGATGGGAAGCAGAGCCTGGCAAGGTCCCTCTGTCCCCAAAATGTGGCAGAGTGTGGTGCAGAGCAGGATGTCCCCATTCCCCATGCTGCGACAGTGCTGGGTGGGATGGGGCCAGGCATTTCAGCAGCCCCTTGTCCCCTTGTGTGCTGAACCCCAGCTGGCCAGAGCCCAAGGAGCTTTGGGGACGGGAGGACCCTCCCTCTGAGCATCCGGAGCATTAGGAAGAAGGGTTTGGGTTGCACCAGGTGAAGGTGTCTGGCACGGTGACGGCTCCTTTTCCACCTCTCCAGAGCCCACATGGTCCATACGCTTCCACATGCTGTGTTTGGGGTTTTAATTCTAAGACCCATCCTTTTTCTGTAGGGATTCTCCCCTGGGGAAGGAGGACACAGGGGCTGGGGAGCTGCACGTGGGCTGTGTCAGCACGCAGAGCCCCATTTCCATTCTCTCCTGAGCTGCTCAGCGCTCACGAGACCCTTCTCCAGCCCGTTCGAGGAGGGGAATCCCACTGCAGTCCTGGCTCAACAGGACTGGATGCCACAGATCCTTACCCTCCTCCCTCTGCAAGCACACCCATGGATCGGGGTGTCCCTGCCAGCCAGCTGCACTGTGGGACAGGCAGCCTGTTACTGCTGGGGCAGGGTCAGGCCACCTTGAGGCTTCGCTTTATCTGCCCTGTTATGTGTTTTGGCTTGGTTTTGCTGCCAAGCGGCTCGGATGCGTCCCAGGCATCAGCGTCACTTAGCCTTGACCTTCTGCACGCTGCGCTCTCTAATCTCGGCATTTAAGGAAAGAAGGGCATTGGGATACACGGTGTCCTCAGAGCTGCTCTTTTTGTTAGCAGTTGGAGATTAGGTGCTGTCTTCAGTGCGACCTCTTTGCTGTGTGATTGTCACTTTGGTCTAGTGACTACTGGGGCTTGTTTTGGCTTGTGCTGCGAAGATGGGCAAGTTATCTCCTGGGCTGGTGCTGGTCCTGCTTGGAGGACCAATCTTTTGGACCCCTCTGAGCAACATCTCTGCAATTCCTGGCTTTTTTGGGTGGTGCTGGCTTCGCACAGCAAAGCTGCTTCAGGGGGGCAGCCTGGTGGCCTCTTCTTCTGGAGGGTGAACAAGTCTACCTTGCCTTGGTGCGGAGCCTTGGGCTGGGGAACTGAGACCCTCCTCACCACAGTGGGCAGAGAGGTCCTGCCTGTGGGATCATCCCTCTGTCCGTTCCCATTGCTGCTGGCTGCTCCCACAGCAGAGCACGGGAGTCACTGTGTGGTTAGACCTAGTCCTGGTGCGGTCTCAAATACGCATCGTTACGTCACACCAGTCTGGGACTGCCTGGTCCTGCTGTTAGGACAGGCTGAGGTCGATGCTGATGGGAGGTACCCATGTCGGTAGTAGGGTTTGGAAGCTGTTTTGGCTGTTGCTGCCACGTCAGGTGGTAAGTGCAAGGAGAGGCCAAATTTGTTGGGACGGCTGCTCTGCCTGCGAGGCAGAAGGCCAGAGAGACGTCGTGCCCGAGGGCTGGTGGCAATCTCCGTCTCCTCCTCCAGGACAGGTTGTGCAGGTGAACTTGAGTGGTGGGAGGCAGTGCCCAGCACCTGGGATGGCAGGAGGGGAGGTGGGGGAAGAGCTGTCCCTCCCTGCCAGGCTGGGAGTCAGCATGATGGGGCTGGCTGGGGACCAGGTGCCTGGGAGGACAGCGCAGAGGAGCAGGCATGGAGTGACCCCTTGTGCAGGGTTTGGTGTCCTCGCTGTGCACAGCATGCCTCCTCAGTGGTCTTGGTGAGGCAAACTGCTCAAATGGCACCAAGTCCTGGATGCTCCTGCAAAAATACCTGGTGGCAAGTAGAGAGCAGAGATCCCGTGAGCTGGGATAGCACAAAATGAGCATCAAAGTGCCCATAGCAAATGGTCCTGGCACCTTCCCGTGGCCTTGCTGGTAATCGCTTGGATTAAGAGTACGTCGTGACGATGGGAGACACCTGGTCCCAGGCATGGCTCACAGATACTCCTCCATTTCTGCCGCAGTCGTGGTTAGGATCCTGTGTCAGACGTGGTGGCCCTGTGGCTGCTTACAGAGGCAGAGCAGAAAGGGATGCCTTTCCTGGGCAGGGTGCTGGGAGCATGAGGGGGCCAGAGCTGTTGGCATTATAAGAGGCGAGGTGGTGGCCTGAACGTATCTCTAGATGTAGCCAGGATCTGCTGCCTGGATTTCACATCATCTTCCCTAAATACCAGCAGCGGGGTCTTGCCAGGAGAGGGACCCACGGTGCCCCAGGGCAGCTCGCTGTTCCGCTCTTCCAGCGGCTGCCGGCCCCCGGGCTCTGGCCAAGTAGGGTGCTGAGGCAGAGGCTGGTTCCCAGCTAATTCCCCAGCGAGGAGCCTGCTCCTGCCCGCAGCTGAGTCACGGACCCATGAGTAAGAGGCAGAGAAGTCTTTGCCATAGTAACGTCGGCGCTTTGTCACCGCATTAGCGTGATGGGGAACTGCTGCTTCAGACAGAAATGTGCGGTTGCTGAATCGGTGCCGTGGCAGAGGCGCGAACGCTGGCAGCGCTGGGGCATCGCTGCTGCCACCGGGACGGGGCGAAGGCACCACAGAGCCCTGCCTTCCTCCCGCTGCGTCTCCGCGCCTTCACAGAGCCCTTTCTCAAGTGCCTTTTTTCCCCTCTCTCCTGCCCAGTTTGATAAAAATAGATTTTGAGCAAGCAGTGTTTCCAAGCAAAAAGCAGTTGTATTTGTTTGTTTTATCTGGAAGTTTTTTAAGGGACTGAAAAGTTGAGGGGGGGAAGGGGAGGACCAGCTTTTCCCAGCACAGAGATCCAGCAGCAAAGTTAACGTTTCCACCACGGCTTTATCTTCTCATCCATGTAAATAAACGTCCTACACACGTCATTCGTGTGGGGTTTGCAGGCAGAGCTGGAGATGATGGGCCTGTTCCTACTGGTAATATTTACTCAAGCAACAAGAGCAGGAAACAATAGCAAAGCCGAGACTTTTCCTTTAGGTCGGCGGGAGGGAGCAGCTTTCCGTGCCCTCGTGGCTGTGGCACGTGCCCCAGCGAGCAGGGACGGGGCTGTCTCAGGGCAGGACGGGGCACCAAGCAGCTCACCTTCGGGATGCTGTGCCGCACGGAGCATCCCCACGCCCACCAGCAACAGCCTCCCCAGCACAGGAGTCAAAGTCCTTTGGCAGCACCTGCCGTAGGGGACACGAAAGCTAGTGCGTGAAAATATTGGCTGGGCCATATCTGGGGCGTCAGCTTCGTTATCTGCAGATGAGCGTCAGGCTGTGGCCGCACATGTTTGTGTAGCTGGAGGTAGTGCCTGGAAATGCGCAGGACGAACACGTCGCACGTGCGTAATGAGCAGATGCGGGACCACCGGGCTCTTGCCAGCCCTGCACTGGTGACTTCTGCACGCGTGTCCCTTGTCTACGCGTCCATGCCAGCCCTCCCTCAGAGGCTTGCTGCTGCCTGGGGCTGGAGCTCCGCGTGGAGCCGGGCTGGCCGTTGCACGGTGGTCAAAGTTTTTTGGCCAGGTGAGACCATGCTGCCAGGCTTTCAGCAGGTCAGTCTGGTCCCGAGAACTGATTTTCAGAGGGTTTACCTGGGGGGACCGTGGTGGTGTTAGCACCCCTCTCGGCCCTTCAGGCAGGTGCTGTCTCCTCCCCGTCCCTCTGGTGTCTCCTTCTCACCATCCTCTGCTTCTTCCCCAGGAGAAAGAAAGGAACGCCAAGAGGAAGAAGAAAAAAGGCACCGCCGTTCAAAACGAAGAAGCCGCCTTCCCTCCTGCAGCCGAGGACGAGGAGATGGAGGTGTCGGGGATGAGCGGCAATGAGGAGGAGATGGCTGAGGAGGCGGAAGGTGAGGCGGGTAGGGGGCTGCGGCAGGGCGGATGTGCTCAGCTCTCCCGGCTTTGCTGCACAGTTGGGGCAGAGGCACCGCGCACAGCCTCTCCAGGGCTGCAAAGATCAGCGCTCACGGGGGGTCGCATCTGTCATCCCAAGGCCACACCGAGATGATGGCATCCCCCAGAACAAGGTGCTTGTGGCCTTTCAGACGCCTCTGGCTTTCATGCTTGCAAGGAGTGCCCTGGATCACTGCCCTCTTCCCATGTCTGTCTGGAGAATGTTTATTTTGGGAAGCTCGTGCAATGCAGGAGCTCTGTTACCAGCCCGCCTCTGCCGTGGCTGCTGGGCATCCATGGGGGTCCTGGAGGGCACAGGGAGGCTGCCAGCAGCCTCTGCTGCCCAAGGGCTCCTTGGCCCCTGCATCAAGGCTGCATGTAAAGGGCTCACCCGTAACTTGGGGTGATCCCAGCAGCTTCTCCTCGCCCTGGAGGAGGGTGAATCCTTTGGTTTCCCATTCCATCAGCGCACACTCTCCAGAGCACCCAGCTTGCTGGGGCCTGGCACACTTGTGCGCTCCTACAAATCACATTTCATGGTGTTTTCCCCCGAAGGGGGGCTCCTGCACGCTTGGCAGAGTTAGATAGCTGCCGCCGTGGGGTCTCGAGGAGCTTATCATGGGCTCAAGGAGCAATAACCTGCTACGGTTTACGTGTGCCCATCCCCGTCCCGTCAGGGCATTACTGCCACTGCTGCCCTGGACAGTGGAGCCCGCACTGCCAGCAAAGGCAGGGGAAGCCGTGGTCTCCCACTGGCGAGGCTGATGTGCCTTGGTGGGTCTTTTCCTCCTCCTTTCCCTTTTAAGGCAGTGTTTTCCTCCCTCCCAGCCATACCAAAGAAAGGAAACAACTTGAAAGTGACAATTTTCAGCTATTTATCGCTTAGAAAGCTCGGCAGCGAGTTTGGAGAAAATGTGCATAATTTTCCAACAATAGCCCCATTTGACTTTTGTCAAAGTAATTTAATAACTTAACCAGCACTGCTGGCACCACGCTGGTTCCTGGCCTTAGCACCCAGGCTAATGGGACTCGAAATGGGAAATCTTTTCAAATCATCATTGTGAGTGACTCATTACAAGGCAGATTCCAGGTAAATCTTTGTGCGAGGTGATACGTGACTCAGAGGCGCAAAGTAAAAGGTAGTTATTGCTCTTTGTAAGAGTGCCTGAGAGGAAACAATGTATTTTTGAGATTAGAGATGGATCTCTTGACATGCTCCCAAGCCTTATACTCCAAGCCTCGTCGCTTGCTCTGCTGCTGGGGTGGGCTGCAGAGCTGAAGAAAGGCATAAGCAGGGAGAGACGAAATGTCAGGGGTGCAGAAGTGCCAGGGCGGTGTTATGTGCGAGATGGCCGCTGGCTCCAGGGTGACATTTGGGGATGCTCAGGCAATAGCTTGGGGTCAGGGGGTCGTGTGGCCGGCTAGGGAGGCGGGGAAGGATTTGGCGTGGGGGTTACGGTGTAGACCACGGATTCAGCATCCAGAGGGAGTGTGCTGGAGCCTAGAGCTTGGCTGAGCCTGGGACAAGCCACTGCTGGATGTCTCAGTGTGGCATTCAGAGTAGCATTGAGTGGCAGTCAGGGAGTTTGGCAAAACGCGCTGTAAACCTCGTCCCTGGGTGGGGGACAGGTTACCTCATCGCTTGATTGCAAGTGAGTAAAGGTTGGAGAAGGCTGAGACTCCTGATGAGTGTGGCATGTTCTCCTGCCAAGGAAGGATGGATGTGCTCCGGCGTACAGCTCATAGGACACAGTCCCTCTGTGTCACTCATCTTGCCGGCGTTTGAAAGCTGTTTGTGCTGCAGCGGAGAGAGACGAGTAAAGGAATGTGCGGGAGGAAGCCTTTGGGCACAAGTGTGAGAGCCATACCTGGCAGGGTCATGCTGAAATGGGACCGTGGAAGTCTCCTGGTGCTCCTGGCCCTGGCCGTGTTTGTCCGGCGAAGGCTTGGTGGGAACGATCCTCTCCCCAGCTGTAGAAACAATCTCTTGGCAGCACCTTCATCTGCAGTGGTGCACGGATGCCTGTGCTTCCAGCTCACTTCAAGCCGTTGGTGGCAGATTTGAGAATGATCCTTTCCATGTAATAATTAACCTGTCCCGCAGCACTGCCAGCGCTTTGCTTTTGCCGACCCTGACCTCCTTTCTTCTGCCACTGGCAGCTTAAATAACAACAAACAAGCGCAGTGTTTCGGGATGGTCCCCAGCTGCCCCAGGGGTGGTAGAGCCAGGGACACGGGCGACGTAAGTCAGCAAGCAGGATGTCAGCGAGGTCCCTGGCCCCGGGGGAGCAGAGCTGATCCAGAGCCATGGGTGAGAGGGCGAGGAGGGAGCAGGTCCTGTCCTGCAGATCCAGCCAGCAGCCAGGGTTTTCCCTTAAAACCCAGTCGCTTGGTCTCCAGGCTTTTGGGCATGTGGTTTTGCGTTTGGGTGGGGGTTAACAACAGTCGTGCTGGGCAAGTAGAGAGGGCCCCAGAGCATCCCTTTGCTTATTAGGCTCTGGATCCGGGGATCCCGGCACAGCTCTCCCAGCCCCGGGATTGTCTCTCCCTCAGAGGAATGAGGGCGTTCTCCTCCCATGGGAGGGGGCGGAGGCAGCGATATGGGAAGCGAGAATCTCGGGCTGATCCTTATTTTTATTTCTTCCCTTTTCTCAGCTGCAGTAAATAACAGCTCCGACACCGAGAGTATTCCCTCGCCGAGGCCCGAAGCCAAAGAAGGAGGCGAAAACGGGGCCAAGGCACCACCCGGGCCGGGAGGTGACTCCGGCGCAGAACCAGCAGTCAAGTTGGAAGAAGCTCCAACACCCCCCGACGCTCCCCCCGCTCCCCCTGCCAACCCCGCTCCTGCCACCAGTCCTCCGCCGGAGGCAGCTCCTGAGCCACCCAGCAGCGAGGAGAAGGTGCAGGAGGACCTGGTGGTGGACGTGGTGAAAACGGAGGAGCCAGAGGAGAAGGTGAGCGAAGAGCCCTGCAAGAGCGAGGTGAAGAAGGAGGAGAGCGAAGACAGCCAGGAGAAGGACAAGGGGAATGACAAGAAAGCAGAAAGCGGTGTCAGCGGCGGAGGGACAGCAGGGACAGAGGGGACGCCCAAGGCTGAGAAGAAGGAGAGCCATAAAGGCAGTAAAGGCCCCGGGGTGAACCCTGACAGTGACTCCAGCGCGACCTGCAGCGCGGACGAAATGGATGAGCAGGATGCTGTGGACAAGAGCAGGTAGGAGCGGGGAGAGAGGTGGGCAAATGCACGACCCAAGGGCCAGACGAGCATCTCCGTGGTGTGCCGCAGTGCCCACGTGCGCTTTCGTGAGCTCCTTCTTGGGAATATCACCGCTGAGACGCTCCCCCAGGCAAAGGGATGTGCCCGACTGTGTCCTCACGTGGCTGTGACCCTTTGGCCATCGCTTGCAAAGGGGCCATGACACAACGGGCAGTGCGGTGTCCCAATGTACGGGTGCTACTGGGCAATGGCCGTGGGCAGGTGTTGGATGCAGAGGCACTGCGTCTGCTGGCCGCAGCCCATCTGGGTGATGCAATGGAGTGGGATGTGCCCTCGGGGACAGCAGAGTTGTGCAGAGGCACAGGCTGGTGTGCCAGCATCCGCGGTTGGGAGCGGTTTCTGTCTAAGTCGGCGCTGGCAGGAGAGAAGTCACGTCAGGGACGTGTTCCCAGTGCAGAGAGGGGGCGAGTTGCTCCCTCGGCGGAGATGCTGCTTGGATTTGTAGGGGTGAATTATCTGTGCTGGCCGTAAAGGCAGGAGAATGGTGTGGGCTGTGTGAGCTTTCCTGCGGCCATGCCACTACGTCTTCACCTGAGCCGCTGCGGTCCCAAACCCTCCACCCACCCCTGGGGCCAGCAGCTGAGGGTGCCTCTGACCCTTCCTGGGTGGCTGTTGGAACAGGGAGGGGAAACAGTGGCCACCTCCTTGGAGAAACGTCCTGTTCTTCTTCTGGCCCTTCCCACAGATCCCTCCCCACCCAAGAGCCTCATAAATGGGGAGAGGGTTTCCTGTTTTTTAAAGAATGTATATGAATACATGCGTCTTTGTAGTGCTGATTTCTCTAATGGCTCCTGCTTCCATCCACGCTGACTCCTGGGTCAGGAGGGACCTCTGAGTCTGCCCTGCCGTCGCACGTGGGGATGGCAGTCCCTCCCTGCTCCCCGCCTCGGAGCTGGGCTGGGATAAGAGGCTGGCATCCCGCATCCAGCGTCCTGCATCTCACATCCCACATCCCTCCCATGGGCTTGCAGGGGGCAGTTTGGCAGCAAGACGGGTGCTGCCAGGCCAGGCGGGCTGTACACAGCGCTGTGGACGGGGCTATTTAGAAAACCAACCGAGCAAAGCAGTGGGACGAGGTGGTAGGGAGCCATCGTGCATCTCCACGACTCCTAACAGCCTCCGCGCTTTCCCTGTAATGGATGCAGGAGCCAGTGGGTGAGTGCCGCTCGTGCGGGAGCATTCTCCGTGCTGCCTGGTGTGGTGGGTTTGGCTGTGTGGTGCTTAATTGCCAGCTGGGGTTAAACCATGACACCTGGCCACCCCGGAGGGAGCAGCCCCTCTCGCTGCCAAGCAGCTGGAAGCAGCGCTGACATGCCAAGGGGTGGTGCAGATGCTGCTGGCCCCGGCCCCATGGCAGGGCTGAGGCCTCTTGGCTGCTGTGCTCCTCTCCGGCGGTGGACGGAGTCTAGCACCACCCTTTCCCACCCTCCCCTCCTTCCCAGACAGCAGAAAACCTCCCAGCAAGGGAGAGTGAGGCCAGCGGGGCTGCACTCCTCAAGTTTAACATTAACCTAACCGAAAACAGGACAGCAGCGGCTTGTACCAACTTCCCAGCAGCAAACGAGCAAGTCGTCTTGGGAATGACTTTTTCATCCCCAGCTCCTCATTGAGTCAGCGCCTATCTCATTTGTCAAACAGTTACCAGCTTCCAGGAATATTAAACATTAAACAGGCATCCCGCAGCTCCTGGGCCACTCCTCTTACCTGGTGCGGCGGTGAGGCGCGGGTGATAGCAGAGCCTGCCAGCACGGGAAAGCTGCAGCCGACGCCAGCGCCTGGCACTGCTCAGCCCAGGAGCCCCAGGAGCATCCACGGGGTCAGTCTGCAGCCGGATTGGAGGTTTCGGCACCATCGTGCTCCCAGTGGGGACTCTGCGCCCTTCCCTGGTCTAACTTTGCTCCCTTGCATTTCCCACCAGCCAAGGGCTGCTCGCTCGCAGGCGGTTACCGCAGCCCCGCTGCTGCAGCGTGACTTGCGATGAGCAGGACGAGGCTGCCGAGATGCCGCGTGAGCCGCCCCGTCACCGCATCACCTGATGCTCGCCCGCCCACCCAGCGCCAGTGGGGCGTGGGTGCTCTTCCCTGCACTTGTAAAGGCACCAAGCTGTCCGCAGCATCTCCCAGGAGGGGACGGAGGGTGGCTGGGGTGTCCCTGCAGCGAGAGGGAAGGGGTGCAGGGTTGGTGTGAGGTGTAGGGGCAGCCTTTCTCAGGTCCTCCTGTGGTTCACACTAGCAAAGACAAGACTGGGAGAAGGAGTCACAGCCTTAACTCATCAAAGCTGAAGAAGGCAGCTAATTGTCTGTGGTTTCATACCGCCTGTGCTGCAAGAGGGCTGCTGCTAGAGCTGCCAGTACTGCAGTTCAGCGGGAGGTCACATCAGGTGGGAATGCATGAGGGAGGCCATGCACAGTCACCCGCTGCAGACCTGCAGCACAGAGAGGAGACACCCGCACGTAAGCATTGCACCGAGCCACCCCTGCGCTGTGCATCCCGGTCGCTGGCTCAGCCGTAGGTGTGAGGGCTGCACTGGGCCAGTGCCGCATTGCCGCCATGGCCCTGGCTCGGGGGAGCTCACCAGGGAAATCTGGTAGCCATCACCTTTGGACAACCACTGCGTGTGCAAGGAATTGCGTTTGGCTGGGTCACATATCAGTGCGTTGGCTCGTCTGGCAATGAAACTGGTCCCCATCTCTGTGGCAGAAGTTTGGGGAACGTGGTGTCCTGGTCACCGCCAAAGCTTTGTGCCTGGAAGGGGACATTTCCACACCGCCAAGGCTCAGCCGTGTGCATGCCAACCCCTTCCTACTCAAACCCTTTTCCCATCCCTCCCAACACCATCACCCATGTTTAGGGACTGGTGGTTGGGTTTCGGAGGCCCTGGGTTGGCAGCAGGTGGATACGAGATGCTGAGGGTTGTTCATCTGGTGACTTCCAGAGCAAAGCACCCAACAGACAGCCCTGTGTCTGGCGCAAGATCTGCTGGGAGGGACATAATAAATTATGCAGTTTGCATATTGATACTGACTCTGGCTTCCTAAGTGTCAGGATCCTGGAGGGCTTTAGGAAACTTGAAGATCTTGAGTGTGCTTAAGGGACCTTAAGGGTGCTTAAATGCATCTCTGCAAGTGCCACGAGTGCACGAGGTGGCTGCTGGGGTGGTTGCTCTGCCGGCGCCTGCCAGGGCTGGTGGGACCCCGCTTGCTGATCAAGCTTGCCAGTCTCTGGAAAATTGGGCTGTTTAGCTACGTGTCCCGCGAGAGTCACTGCTGAGGAGGAGAGCGGTGCTGAGCACAACCGTAGCTGCTGAGATCTGTCCCGTGCCACTAGCAGTGACAGTGACATGGAGTTGGGCCAGCGCTCCCAGGTCTGTCACCTCCCGGTGAGCACCAGGACCCGTCTCAGCCCCGGGGGTGACACATTACCTACCGATCTGGCAGCGCTGGCATCAGGGGTGAAGTGGCAGGAGGGGAGCCCGTTGCAGGCACCGGGAGCCAAGCAGCATGGTGCTGGCAGCCTGCGCTGGCTGCACTGCCTCCTAGATGAGGCTTGCCCAGAAAAAAATTTACCTTTTTTAAAAATAGTTTTTAAAAGATTGGCTTCTTTTGGGCAAAATCAGTGCCCAAAGTGCTGGGGGAGTGGGGCCAGGGCTGCAGAGCATGCTGCGAATACGGGGTGTCCCCAGCTTGGCAGCCCCAGCAGTGCTGCAGCTCAGCACGGCGTGAAGGTCTTGGGAGCAAGTGCTGGGTGCCCTTGTCCCCAGCCACGTGTCTCAGCAGCCTTTGAGGCATTGCACCCCGCCGGGAGCCCCATTCCTCCACAGCCTGACTTCACAACACCCATGCGGCTCCATGGGCAGACATCGTTGCAATTATTCATGGAGCAACTTGGAGTTGTTGCCTCTCGCCTGGTCTCCCCTGGGTGCCTAACCAGAGCACCCTGGTCCCACTCCGGAGGTGGGTCCCCTTCCCCTCTGATGCCGGGCACTGCGCAGAGCAAGGGCTGGGGCGGTCCCAGCAGCGTGATGAGTTTATTTCCCGCACATGGCCTTGCCGTGCTTGTTTATTCATCCAAGGGTGAGCATGGGATGACCTTGAAATTTATAGGCAGAACAGAGCGGTGAAATAACAGCTAAAATAAACAAATCAAACTGTAAAGCTTGAAAACTATGAACTGGCTTCAACAAATTGGAGTCAGGAGGGAGAGAAAGCAGAGATGGCCTGGAGAGATGTGGTCCCCGGGGTTTTGCCACGGGCTCAGGAGCTGGATGCACTGAGGGTTTGACCCATGGGCTTCGCACACCTCCATCCCCATCCCATTTTGATGGCACCATGGAGATGCCTGCGTCTCACCATTTGCACAGGGGGTTGGGGCAGCCATCTGGGTGTCTACCAGGCAACTCAAACAGCCAAGGGGAAGAGCAAATGGAGAGGGTGCAGGGCTGCACAGCCGCTGGGCTGAACACCAAATCCCATCTAAATCCGGCCTCTCATCTTTCAAGTGATCCGAGCGCCTCCGCTGCGTGCACGTGGTTGCTTGCCCAGGCTTTAGCATCTTGATAAAAGACAGTCCTTGAGGAGGAGCATGAGGCCGATCCCAAGTGCCGGGCAAACACCACGTGTGAGCTCCGGAGGGTGGCGTGATGCCAAAATGAAATCTGAACTGGTTGCCCTGCTCTGTAACTCCCGGCTCCGGCTCTGGGCTCCATTTCTCCCTTGGGTTTATTCTGGACAACAGCAGCAGATTGGCTAGAAATCTAGCGTAGGGGATGAGGGAAAGAGGGCTCGAGATCCTGTTGAGCTGGACATAATAGTCTCGTTTGAGCATGGAGCCCCGTGGGGATTGTCTTCTCTGGAAAGCAGGATTTGAATCCCATCCTGCTCTCCACCTCCCCTCAGCCTTGTCATCCCGTGGCAAAGCTGCCCCAGTGCCTAGCTGGGCATTGCTGCGCCAGGTTGCATTCCCCTCTGTGCCTGCCCTCGTAGACCAAGACGACCCGGGAATGTCTGCAGTCCACCAAGGTCGAGGTTGAGACACTTCCCCAGTGGCTGTGGGTCCCCCATGCTTTGGGCAGCGTGGCAGATTTTCCTGCTGAGCAACCTCCTGCCAGACAAGCATCCTCATGGTGGTTGCTGAGATCTTCTGAGTGGTAGTTGCCATCTAAACAGGTTTGGGGCCAGGGCGGCAGCTTGCAAGGCTGGAAGCCCAAGTGCGTGATGTGTTCAAGAGCCCGGATTCCCAGCAGCAAGCAGTGGTCCAGCACGCTCCTCTCTGATGAAGAATATGTCCCCTAGGCTTGGCAGCATAAAACAGAGGGGTGCAGGATGTGGGGGAGCGATGGGACGTGGAACTTGTCCATGGCATTGCCCAGCTGACATGTGTGTCTTGTGTCCAGGTTGCTGTCCCCCCGGCCCAGCCTGCTCAATACCGCCAGTGATGCCAGACTGAACTCCTCGCCGCAGAAGCCGCTGGACCTGAAGCAGCTGAAGCAGCGTGCCGCTGCCATCCCTCCCATCGTGAGTACCCCACCAGCGAGGGCCGGGACTGAGAGCACGGCAGCCACGTGTGCCTCGTGCATGCTCTTCCATTGGGCTGCGTCCCTTGTGTGGTATGCATCGGGGTTGCAAGGATGTGCTCATCCCTGCAGATGGCCAAGCTTGTGGTCTGCAGAGAGCTGTGCCTGGGCAGTGCGAGCCCCCCAGCAGGCAAGGTGCTCTCTGTGCGGAGCGTGTTCCCAGCTGCTGGAGCAGCTCTGCCAGCAACATTTGGATGTCCCTTGAGCTCTTTTATCAGAAAGTCGTGGGAGGTCTGGACAGAAAAAGCTTCTCATTGCCACATGACTGCTGCCTCCCGTTGCTTTAAAAAGCGAGCGTGCACCTTCCCAGCCCTGTGCTTCTCTTCATCTCGTGTGTTTGAAGGGTACCACATAAGAAGCATTTATGCTCTTCCTCATCCAGAAGTTCTGCTTGGTCCCCCTTTTTGGCTACCCAGCAGCTGCGTACTGAAAGAACACGTTTTCTCCGAGGCTGATGGTTCCTCCTGGTGCAGTGGCTTGGGCTGTGACAAAAAGCACCCTGGTATCTCCAGGGTCAACACCAGAGGAGCAGCATCGCAGGGTGGGCAGGGTTTTTAGTACTCAGGGAAGACCCATTCCTGATGCTCTTTCAGCTTCCCATGTTACAGCTTAAGATGTGGCTGCCGTAACGTAACTTCTGGCAAAAGCTACAAGCACTTAACTATAGATTAGAGGTTTTAAACAAGGGAAGTCTGAGGCCCTCCTATAGTGTCACCAGCACAGAGCTGATACTCTTTGTTGTGGGCTTTTTTAATCTGTGGCTGGTGAGCTTTGGAGCCTTGTTTGGGCTGGTAGACTTGCAATGATAGTGTGGGGCAGGTGCTTCTCGTAACACCTTGATGTCTCCAAGACTGTTACGGATGTCAACAGCACAAGGCAAGTGTCACCAACTCTTATTGCTTTGCAGATTTCTGAAGGTTTCTCGGAGGGGATATTGCAGACTGGAAGTGTGAAGCCTCAGGTGCCTCCCCATGCCTTGGCCCTCTACCAGCAGCAGATCACGAAAGCCCACGAGTCTGCCCGCGAGGACATGCCCCCAGGCAAGCTATCACAGTCCCAGCAGCAGCAGGCTGAGAAGGAGCAGCAGCAGCCAAGCAGCAGTCCCAGGGGAAAGAGCAGGAGCCCCGCTGTTGGTGACAAGGAAGGTAGGAGGGTGCACACATTGGTGTGTGTTTATCTGCACAGAAATGCCCGGTGTGTGCAGCTGGACGCAGCCGGCAGCTTTCCTCCTCGTAGGTGAAAGCTTGCTTCAGCCCTTGAAAGCTCTTTAATAGCATCTTGAAGCAGGACCAGAGAGGCATGGCTAATTTCCCATGTTCATTAGACAGTACATCATGTCTCATTGAGCCCACAGCAAACACCGGGCCAGTGTCGAGCGCTGAGGAGGTGAAGATTGCCTTTATTAGCGTCTCTGCTATTCACTTGAGAGCAAAGGGGCCTGGAGGCATGCCAGGGCTCCGGGTACAATGGCTCTTTTCTACCTTGCTGGCTTTCTATAAAGAATGCTTTTAATGCTCAGCGGGGACCATTATTTCATTTAAAATCAATGCTAATACTGTGACTCGGAGTCCAAAGGTTCTTGTAAAGATTCCCAGTGCTTTCTCCCCGGAATAGCTCTGATGTGGTTTGGCTGCCTAATGAGCAATTCAGAGTTTCCCACCGTAGAGCATCTGAAGCGTTATTAGCTTGAGCACCTGGGGATCAAGGTTAAGGAGAGATGGGAAGTCCTGATGAGACCATCCTCTAAATGTGGTTTTAATCTGAGTGTCAGAGTCTGTTTCAGTTGAGAGTCTGTGTCCCTGCCCCTCGTAGCCAGCCTGCGGTTCAGGTGCATGTGAAGATGAGACGGTGTGGCACGATCAGAGGAGCAGGGAAGTCAGGCTGGGTGGGTGCGATGTCCCCCAGTGCTGGATCCTGCACGGGGATGGGTGCAGCTGCAAAAACTACTTGCTTGTGCATGGAGATTGAAGGTGGATGAGACTACACGGATGAGGCAGATCTGTACTGGACCTGGGCTGTGATCTTTGCTGGAAAATCGGTGCGCTAGCTCACCCTCCGGTAGCCAGGATCTTAGCAGCCTGCTCTGCAGTGTCCAGGCCCAAGTATTTATTCTTCAAGCAGTCACGTCCCTCTGGACAGAATGGTGTGCTTGCAAGAAGAGGTGGTTGGTGGCACTTGGCCAATTTTTTTTTTTTTAAACAATAAATAGTAGCATTTGTGCATCACACCTCCAGAATGCTTTGCATATAAGCAAGGAAGGTGACTGCTCACCTTGAAAGAAAGGGAGTTCCCCCCGAGTCGTGGTGTTGCCACCTGTGAAGTCCCATCTCCAGCTGTGTTCGTGTTTGCTGCCCACACAGAACAGTTCCCCTTCAGCTCTCTCCACTGGCAGCGGGTAATCAGGTTTGATCTCTTCCTGCACCATAATCCTGTGCGGATCTGGTCTTGCACAGCTCAGCTTCCTGGTGGGCTGAGTGGCACAGCCAGCACTCAAACCCGGAGTTCTGCGTCGCCGGCATCCCAGCGCTGTGGCTCCAGCTTCCTCCTGGCCGCAGGAGGATGAGGAGGTGAGGCAGATTTGTGTGTGTTAGGTACAAGACAGGGTTTAGGGGTTGGAGGTCAACCATGCCATTCTGTGACCTGTTGGCACTATTATTAAATGCAAGGATCTGATAGCCAGGGGGATTTTTTATGGCTTTGTTCTCTGCAAAGCACTAGTGATATGAAGGACTTTATTCACTCCTTTCACACCTCTGTAGTGCTCTGAATCTTCCATGTTAATGAAACTAATTACGCCTCCCTGTACCCCTGCAAACATCTCAGCAGGTCTTGGGCTCCAGCTGTGCGATCTTCAAACCCTGCGTAGCTGTGCACGCATGCTGGGTACCAGTGTGGGTCTGGGCTGCACATGGACCCGAGGGAGCCATAGGCTCGTCGTCTCTGTTTGTGGTGGGAATGCATCTCCCATTTGAAAACCAGCAGGTTTGTGATGAGAGTCACCTCGAGGGGAGAAATCAAGTCCCCCATAGCCCTGGTTTCAGTACGGGTATGCACTCAGGCAGCTGCTCAGTGCTGTCTCCGCCTCTTGGAGCACATCCCGGCTGTGGATCAGGGGTTAGAGGGGAGATAGCCAGATAGTCCTGGCAAATCCGTGTACATCCCTTCCCTTCCCCTGCTCTCCGAGGCGTCCCAGTGAAGTGGCAAGCATCCAGACTGCAGACATTGGGCTGCCACACTGCCTCTACATGGACCTCGCGTTAAACGGGAGAGTCCAGCACAGCCTGCAGAGCCTTCAGGAGAGCAGCCCCATGCCGACTCCTAGCAAGGGGCCAGCTCTGCCGGAGCAGGTATTCCCGTTCCTCCCCTGCTTGATAAGAGAGCTTGAACTCTTGCAACTGCTCGAGAGATCAACATCCTTCACACCGCTCTGGACCCGCTTCAAAGCCAAGTCTTGCACACATCCTGGCCGAGGCGTTGGCTGCCTCGCAGCTGCTGGCTGGGGCCGTGTCGGCCTGGAGGGCGGCCAGCTGAGCCGTACCTTCCTGAGCACTGTCCTCTCCTCCCCTGCCTTCCAAGACAAGCTGCTAATCGCGGGGCCGGGCAGAGGCAGGCAGCCCTGCCTGGATCTCACCGACAGGCAGACGGATCTCTTTTCCCATTGCTGAGTTGCCGTCGGGCATATCTTTGGTTATCGCTCGGCAGTTTGAAAGCCAGCGGTATGTTTTGTGTTGATTTAGTTGTGTTTCATTTGGCCTTTGTAGGCAATGAGGAGCCAAGAGCATTAATTTGGATGATGGATCATATAAACTCTGACTCCTTCGCTCCCATTCCAGGGGCTTGATAAACGGTAATAGGAACTCTTTCTTCCCCGCGTAAGTGCTATTTTATCAAAAGCTGGCTGAGTTACAGCCACCCTCTAATGTGGGGGCAATTAGGAACTGGCCGCATTTCACAGGCTGGAGAGGCACGCAGGGGAGGGGACGGCTCCCGCGGGGAGGGGAGGAGGACGGGGCTCTCCAAGAGCCATCCAGGGTGCACGTAGCCTTGGCTGACAGTGCCTTGGTGTTGGAGAGCATCTTCAGCCGGGACATCCCAGCACCATTCGCCCCCGCATGAGTAGAGTCGAGTGGGGTTGAGCTGAAGGGGAGAAAATTAGGGAGTGTGGATGTGCCAGGGACTCTCCGTCGGTCTGGAGGATGTGCCTGGGTTCCCCCGTACTGGCAGGATGAAGGGATCCTCTCTGGGGTCCAGCATGGGGGGAGAAGAGGCTGCAGCCGAGGTCCGGCCCCACCAGACTGCAGAGGTGTGTGTGCCTGGACACCTCTGCCTGCTGATAATGGAATTCTTCTCTCACTGAAGGGCACAAGAATAATCTCCCAGCTTCTGAGTACACTGAGCATTAATAATGATAATGCAGTAAAGCCTCATTAAATTGGGCCTCTGATAATCTACTTGCCCTATTATTAGGCTTAGCAGGATTCGGGCCTCTATTTTTATCAAAAATTGATGGTTAAAAACTGGGTTCATCATTTGTGATTGCTATTGTTTACTGCCCAGTTTCTAATTTCTGGTCAATGCGGATGTTATACAGGTGGGTCTGGGGAAGAAGGGCAGTGCAGAATTAAGTGTTTATTGATTACAAGCAAACCCTACCAAACCTGCCTGTAATCCATCCAGAAAAGGCTGTCTCATCCATCTGCTCAGCAAAGCATGAGGATGCACTTGGGATGGAGCTGATGCAGATGAAGCCCCTCTTTTCCCCAGCACCCTGCAGAGCATGGCAGGGTTCAGGCATCCCCAGCACGGCTTCTCCATCGTTAGGCACTTCTTGGCCTCCAATCAGCCTTTTTATACCCAGGGTGAACCCAGCCTGGCATCCAGTATACCGCAAGCCAGATAATTTCAGGAAGCTTTCCTGCCCCCAGCCCCAGTGCCTTGCAGAGGACCAGAAAGCTCCCTGCAGAGGCATCTGGTCGTCCCACAGAGCCTGTCTTGCTCTTCATTTGCCTTTCACAGTCTCGTACAGCGCGGTTGTCCCAGGTGTTCGGAGAACATCTGGTCACTTGAGGCACTGCATGTTGTTCCCTTGCTGTCCAAGAAACTGATGCCATTATTTCTGGCCACTTCCCACAGCCTCCAAATGGTTTATAGCTGGCAGCCGTCCTTTAAGAGCAGCTGAGTTTTCGCATCGCGATGTGATGTGGGGGTAAGCTTGCTCCCAGCGTGCCGGCACACGGTGGTCCCTGGCAGTGGCCTGGGGCTCCGTGGGCACCCCATGCCTGTCTGCACACCACAGACCATGTTGTCACTAGCGAGCTGCTGCCTGCTGGATGTGCCCCGCGTGCCAGAGGGATGCTGACATTGGTGCATCTTGGCTTTAACCCCAGCGAAGGGTTTGGCAGGATCATCGCTGATCCCCCCCCCAGCCCGGCCATGGTGGCTGATGCAGAGCTGTAGGCACGGGCAGGATCTGCCCAGGAGCGATTTGCATGGGGCCAAGCGCTGGCGAGGAGCTGGACCCTGCACTCGTACCGGTGACCGGCTGCATGCCAAACACCGTCTCTCCTGGGCGGGGCGGGATGTCCGTGGAGGTCCCAGCTGGCAGTGAGCACCAGCAGTCACCAACACAGACATCCGTCCTCCCCACTGCGCTTTAAGCATCTGAGTAAAATAAATGCTGTCAAATCCAGGCAGTGACACTGAGGCTTTTTCTTTTTAGTTTGGTTGGGGAATTCAGCCCTCATCTCATGGCCAGGTCGGACTGAACTGAAACCACTTCCCATGCTGGGAGCTGGCTCTGGCTTCCCTGCCCGTGCCCGCAGGGACCGCTCGCCTGTGGGGGCTGCTGAGCAAGCTGGTTGCTTTCTGTTTCCCTTGCAGAAAAGTCTGTGCATTTCTCATCCATCGCAGAGGCTCAAAAGCTGAGCACGGAGCCGACGGCCGCCTCATGCTGGCCCCCTGTCCTGTCCTACTCCCGGGATGTGATAAAAACCTCTCCCCAAGCGGAGCCCCACTTGTTTCAGTATAACCCACCAGGCAAGTAAAAGCGGCGTGTGCCCTCCATCCTGACCCGGGACCAAGCACAGAGGCTGTGGTTGCAGCCAGCATTGCAGGTCGCACTCTTAAGTTGATGCAGCTTTTTGGGGAGGGGATAAGAGAGAGGGTTCAGCAGAAACTTGCTAACACCTTGCTTTGGCCTGGCACAGAGCTCCCTCACCACTAATGCAGCAGCCTGAGGGTGGCCAGGCAGGTCTCCCAGCTCTGGCTAGGGCAGGTTTAGGGACATGGTTTGTCACGGAACAACGTGGGCACTCCCTACGCTGCCCTTGGTGCGAAGTCAGGCAGGTTTTATCCCTCGCTGCGCTGTCCCCCTCCTGCTGGAGAGCAGACAAGTCGGGCACAGAACATCCTCAGGCTGCAGAGGGGACAAGGCAGTCATTTAAACTATTCCAGTCCTTTCCAAAACAATCGTGTGACTTGGATCCTGATGCAGCCTCACAGCCGGCCAGTTCACCGCATCCAGCCCCTGCTCCCTCCCTTACCCTTTTTCTCTCCAATGCTGTAGCCACTCTGCCTTTCCTCGGACTTGCTAACACTCATGTTTTCCGCACAGGACACCCCATCCCACTAAACTTGCATGAGAGCTCTCGCTCGGGGCTGCAGAGACTAGCGAGCATCTCCAACCCTCCTCCCCTCATCTCCTCCACCAAGCACCCCTCCGTGCTGGAGAGACCCGTCGGATCCATTTCCCAGGTAGGGTATCAGGTGTGAGCGGCAGAGACGCCTCGCAGGGGCCGGCAGCTGCTCCTGACCTCTCCTCTCGCACCGCAGGGCATGCCCATCCAGCTCCACACGCCCTACAGCTCCGAGCACGCCAAGGTCCCCGTCGGCTCCATCACCATGGGCCTGCCGCTGACCATGGATCCCAAGAAACTGGGTAAGGAATTGGGGACGAGTGATTTCTCGCATGCTCCGAGAGCAGCAGGGAACAAGCTTGCCAGCGGTGTAGGGGAAAGGAGGAGCGCAGGACGCAGCAAGGGAGCACAGAGACACCTGCTAGGAGGATGAAAGGATTAGTCCATTGGGAGAGCAGAGGCACAGGGAGCTAAATTTGTGCAGCATAGGAAAGCAGCAACTCGGTCAGGGACGCATCCCAGCCTATAAATACCCTCTGGCTAATACTGTGATCGAAGGAAGGAAATATATTGCTGCTTGCTAGGCCGGTAGGATAAAGAGTGAATGGCCTGAAGTGAACAAAGAAAGTGTTTAGTCTGCAGATTTGGAAGCATTTCTTAACAGCAGGAGGGGATGGGCGAGGGACCAAGTCTGGGTGGGAGGGATACGGGCCCTATTTCCCACTGTGCATGTGTCCTGTTATAAAGCAGCACTGGGTTTTCAATGCCAGCCCCATTCACAGTGCGGGCAGCACCCGGCAGTGCCTTTGCCAGGGCAAAGGATCTGGCTTTGCTCGCCAGCGGTTGTGCGTTCAACTGACCGCCGCAGCCTTGGTGAAGTCCGTCCCAAAGCGGTGGGGACAGCAGAGGCACCGAGGAGGTACCAACCCGGGGCTGGCAGAGGTGAAAGCCTCGAGCATCTGAGGGCTGCAGCCCCGTGCCCTGCACCTACACTGATATGTGGTTAATGTTTTCCAGTGCCTTTTCCCGGAGTAAAGCAGGAACAACTTTCTCCTAGAAGCCAGGCCAGCCAGCCGGAAAGTCTGGTTCTGCAGCCGTCCCAGGAGGGCTCCATCCTGCGGGGTGAGGAGCCGTGGGCAGGAGGCGCGTGTCCCAGCTGCGGGAGGGGAGGGATGCTGGCACTGCCAAGCCTGGCAAACACCGTGCTGGCTGCGGCTGCCTGGTGGTTTCAGGTTTGATTTCTGGGATTGTGCCCAGCAGAAGGGGTCTCTTCGCCCCTTTTCTCCAGCGTTGCCAGCGGGGTGGCAGATAGGTCTGCACAGTGTCTCAACGTTTCTAGCCACCTCCCCAAATCAGGGCCTTGAGTGTTGATCCTGGTGGAGGTTTTGTGTTCAAGGGGCACCCGAAAATCTGTTGCTTAAGACAAAGCAAGAGCTGTTTAAATTCCACTAATTGTTTTTTCAGGCTCTTCACTGTTGCTGCTGCAGCTGGGCAGAGACCTCATTTCATTTAAATATAGCCCTCCCATGTTTCTTTCCCCATTAGCTAGGGAGAAGAAAATAAATGCAAAGGTGCTGCTTTTAAGTGCAAATTCTGGTTTGTGAAACCCCCCAACTAAGGCAGTCAGAAGCCTGAGTGCAGTGGGCTGGCTCCAACCCAGGACAGATACACGCGAATGAACTCAAACCACCCCGAGCTGCATCTTGTTGGAGATCTGCTCTGATCACATCAGGAAAGGCTGAGACAGGCTGTGCTTTCTCCCAGACCCGTAAATCTGCCTGGCCCCTCCACAAAGGCAGCAGGGAGCTGATAGCCTCAAAATACCCATTTTTTTCCACCTCCCAGCCCCATGCTCGCAGGACTGGGTCCCTTGGGGGACGGGCTGGAAAGGGGTCTGCAAGGCACGGGATTTGACACTGACGTCTCTTGGAGGGCTTCCCCTCCAGTACCTCAGCTTGCTAGAGATGGGGTTGAATCCTGCGCTTAGTCAGTAATCTCAGCCCCACAGGTCTCGTGCTGAATGGCAAATCCAGCTCCCAGCTCACTGGCTTTGTGTCCTACAGGTACTTCCCTCAGCTCTGCCTCGGGAGGGAGCATCACCAAGGGAACGCCCACGTCCAGACCCCCTCCGGAGTCGCCCATCACCTACCGAGGATCCATCACACACGTAGGTCACTCGTCTCCCGCAGCTTTTGCTTCCTGGGTGCTGGCGGCTGCAGCTTGTGGTGCTGGACACGAGGTTGGGGGTTTGCAGGACGCACTGAGCATGCAGCACGGGGTTGGGCAGCATGGCTCTGCAATGCTCCTGTCCCGTGGAGCCCCTCGGAGAGGGTTGTGGCCAGAGCCTTTGCAAAAAGCCTCCACTGGGGTTGGCATAAGCGCTATCCGGTGAGCTGAGCCTGCAGAAGAGCAGAGCTCAGCAAGCAGCGATGCAGAGCCTTGCAGCATGTCTAAACCCCGCCTTTGCTTTTCGTAGCTGTCAGCAACAGAGGCAAAACCAGCTTTAAATGGTTCTGGGAAAATAATCTTGCCAGTGCAAGAAGGTGGAGTGGAAAGAAGGAGGAGATGGGTGGAGGGCCCAGGCCAGGCGGAGGAGACGGGGAGGCTGCGAGGTGCATGTAAGGTAGCGAGGTCTCCTGCCAGGGCTGAGCGTGCTGCGCTGGGGGTCCTGCTCAAAGGCTCTCTTGAGCAGCAAGATACTTTGGCCTTAATCTCCACCATCCATCTTCGGAAGAGCAGCTGGCAAGCGGGCAATAGTTTTTTGCAGTGTGAGTTATTGCTCATCTGGTAACAGAGTGGAGACCATTAAAAAAAAAAATCTGTTTCCTGTAGGGATTTTATCTGGCCATCATTCAGATATTTAAAGCCACTCATGCTCAGATTTTTGCCTGCCTCCTTCAAGGAGGGTGTTCATGTTCCCTTTGGCCCTGGGGACCTGGATCTGAATCCTAGCCCAGAGCAAAGGCTTAACTTGCCTGGTGCCCTGCATCCAACAGCTGCCAGGAGCGGATGCTCGGGGCCTGTAAATAACCCATCAGAGCAAATGCAGGCTCCATCCCCTCGCATGCCCCTGCAGCAGCTATGGGCTGCAGTGGGTGGGCATGAAGGGTCTTGAGCACCATGTGCCAGAGATCAGAAGATGAACAGAGTTCGCTGAGACGCCATTTTACATCCAGCTAATTAATCCATCTAGTTTCCTTTGTTTGGCTTGGGAGTAAGGTACCAAGCCCAGACCCAGAGCATTACCTGCTTCTCCTGCTGGCCCAGCAGCCTGCATCCCTCTGCTCCTGCTGGGGAGAAGGAGCCCCGGGTACCAGAGCTGATATTTGATCTCAGATTAGTCATCCAGTTCGCAGAAGGCAGATCTTGACTATATGCTCTCTGCTCTGAAGCCATCTGTCATCACTTGCTTTCAAATCCCCTCTGAGCACGTCCGCGGAAGGAAGATGACTTACCTGGGGCTGGGAGAGCCGACTGGGAAAGCCAGTACCAGGTGTAGTGTGAGGGCGAACAATCAGAGCATTGAACCCGTGTGCTGGCACGTCCCGGCAGCTGCGGCAGGGTTTTGGGGACTGCTGGCACTCAGAGGGCTTGTTACAGAGCAGGGGCATCTCCAGGCTGGGGTGGGGAAATAGTCTGCCCTGGCACAACCTGGAAGCACCAGCAAAGCTGGCTGGGGCATTGCTTCCCTGAGGCTTCCCATGAGCATCAGTCCTGGGGGTTGGTGGGGTTAAATGAGCAGAGTAGGAGGGCGTCAATCAAGAGCATTGCTGTGCCTTCCTTGCGATGGGGCGGGGGGACTGTCACCCCACGGTGGCTGTTCCCGGTTGGCACCGACAGGTTGTAATGGCAGAGGGGTGTTAGTCACCAGCAATGTCTTCAAGGATATCTAGCTCTGGGTGTTTTGAAGGGTATTGGGAGGGGGGCAGGTGACTGTGAGCTGTGTCCGTGTGTGCCTCCTGGGAAAGAGAGGTTTCGGTTCGCACCTGTTTGTGTAAGGAGCCTGATGCTGTTTCTGTTGGAGAGCTAACCGGCAGGCTTCGCTCCCCGACCTGCTCCAGGACTGGTCTCGTTGATGCCTGCCGTCTCACCCGGGCATGCTGCCAGCCGCCAGCTCCCACGCGCAGGCAGCTCTCTGAAGGTCACGCTTGCTGCCAGCAGATGTGCCGTGGGTGGGCAGGACATCTCCATGGCTCCTGTACCAGGCTGGGAAAATAGGTTGCAGGGAAAAGCTAATGCTTGAGCAGTCCCTGCCGTCACCGAGGTGTCCCCAGGGGGGCACCACCCTGTCCCCTCAAACCTGTGGGGTGGAAGCGAGCCGGGTAGCTTACTCTGAAACATGCAGGACGAGAGTTGCTGTTTTGGAGGTCTGCGCTGTCCTCACCCCCTGCCTCTTCCCAGCAGCCTCACACAGATCACGTACCTTCTTACCGCTCCTCGTTATCATCCTCATCAATAATTAAGCTGCAAGTCCCTCGCTGTTGGCTGAGCCAGGAAGCGGAGGCCGGGCGCGCTCTCCCTCTGCTCAGCCTCCCGCGGGGAACAGCCTGTCCCTGTGTGCACGCTTGCTTAATTGCTTGTGACACTGTTAAATATGGATCTTGGTGGCTTTCCAAGGGCACCCCGGCAGAAGTGCTGTACAAAGGAACCATTACCAGGATAATCGGAGAAGACAGCCCCAGCAGAGCAGAGAAGGCGAGAGAGGATGCCATGCCCAAAGGACATGTCATCTATGAAGGGAAGAAAGGCCATGTGCTGTCCTATGAAGGTAAGTCGTAATCTTCTGCCTTTTTAGGGCAGGCACCAGGGGTTTGTACCACTGTGGCTGGGAGTCGGGAGCTATTTGAGGAAAGGCTGACGAAGTGCAACAGGCCAGCTTCGCATCTTTACTTCCGGCGTTGTTTCTCTCCCTTCCCACCCCACCTGCCTACAGCCTGGCTGGGTTTCCCTCTGTCCCATGTGGTTATCTTGCCTTGGAGGTGGCTTTGCCAGCAGGAAGGAGCATGATGGGGCCATGGCCATGAGCAGGGTCTCTGGACTTGGTTGGTTTTGGGGAGCAGGGGAGAGGAGAGGACCAGATGGGAAGGTATTGCTTCCATTCCTAGCACCCTGCGCAGGAGGGGACTGTCCGAAAACATTATGAGAGCATCCCCAAGCTCTTGGGCCAAGGTGGGACTCAAGAACCTGCAAGATGGAGGCAAGTCAGGTACTTTGGCATAAAGGTTCATTCAGACATCAGATTCCCACCTGCAATGTCTTGGGCACTGTGCAGCTTTCCCAGCACAGGGCTGCCCTGCAGGAATCCTCCTGGGCCCAGCAGCACCATGCCTCAGTATCTTGTGAGCTTTGCTTACAGCTTCTGTAGCTATTGGAGGGGGTGAAGCCATTCCCGTGTCCTGCAAGGAGCCTGTCTGGGGGTGCATTGGGCTGTTGCCGGCTGCTATCGCCCAGAGGCACTGAGGACCACGAGGGACCTGCCCGGAGCCCTGTCTGGGATGAGAAGCTGCCCCCGGCACAGATGGTGTCACTTGTTAACCGGGCTGACATTGCCCGGCCGGGGAGCAAACTATGGCACAGCAAAGCCAGGCGAGCAGCCAGGCTGCTCCAGAGAGGGCTCTGGAGAGACCCGAAAGCCATGTTGCAGCTCGCACCCCTGCTGCATGGTAACGCGCTTCCTCGGTAAATGCCGACGGTGCCTCGCTGCGTTAGCAGTATCAGCAGGCAGTCACCAGCTGCTCCTGCCTCCTCTGTGCCTGCTCATCTGATCGCGGCACTGGCCATCAAAGCTGCTCTGTGAGTCCCGGTGGCTCCTGTTAGAGATAAGCAGATGTTCCTCTCCAGTGAAGCTGGAAATGACTCCTCCGTGCTCGCCTTTCGCCATGCACTGGGTTGGACATCTCCAGCATGGAGTGGGTTCCTCCTCACCTGCAGCTGGGGTCGCAAAGGGCTGAGTTACAGACACAGCGGCCCCGCGTCCTCTTGGGGTAAAATACTAGCGTGTGCTCTGGCGTGCACAGGGACGGCCGTCCTCGTGTGTCACCTCTCTTCTCAGTTCAATTTGGAGATGACTAAGGAGCAGATCCTAACCTCAGCTGCACTCGCCCACTGCAGCAGGTTGGCTACTGTGCTGCCTGAACCTTCTGCCTCCCTCCCTGGGGTGGCTGCGTCCCTCCCTGGGGTGGAGCATCCCTTTTAGCCTGCCTGGCAGCCCGGGCCCTGTGGTCAGTCCTGCAGGCAGAGGGTGTCCAGCAGAAGTCCCTTTCCTCTTGCCCACAATTGCAGGCAGCTGGTTTCATCGCAGGTTGGTTGTTTCATCCGGGGCCAGAGGTAGAGGGTTCAGGTCAGGCCACAGGGGACAACTCGCAAGCTTCAGCTGATGCCACCTCTGTGTGTGCCCTGGGACCGCAGGGACCTTTCAGAACAGGGCTCTGCACTGTGCCTCTCACCTGCCGTGTGGAACCCAGCTTGTCCCATGCCTGCCCGCGTTCACTGTCAACTCTGGCCCAGATAAGAAATGTCACCGCGGGAGACTTGTGTCTGGGTGCCCTTTGGGACAGTTGGCAAGGCTCAGGCCAGGGAGGATGCAGGAAGCGTTTCAGGACTTGTTTGTGCAAGAAGCTATTTTAATCTCCTTTGCCTGGGCTTGGAGTCGAATGAGGTTGATCTCACAAACAGTGCCACCAGGGGAGAGACAGGGAAGGCTCCAGGCAGCGAGGAATGCTTGTGCCCAGAGCTGGGATCCTGCTCCGGGCAGCGAAGGAGACCTACAGACCAGACTTTTCCCCATGGCATGCACTCTTTGGTGTCAGCCCGAGTTGCCTTGGCTGCAGCCTGAGCCCATCGCCTCTTGTCCTACCCCCCGTGGATACAGATGAGGAATTAATTCCTTCATCTCCACAGCAGCCTTTTATATGCTTGATAGCGTTTATCGCATCCTGAGTAATCTCGCTTGCTTCTGCAGTCTAGTCAGCCCTGCTGCCTGCCTCCTTCCCCCCATACAGCCCAGCAAGGCTTCGGAGCCCGGAGCAGAAGAGTTAAAAAAAAAAAAATTAAATAAGAAAACTGAAATTGTTGGTGATTATGAATTTTGGCAAGCAGAAAAAAATTGCAAATTCTTTAGTGTCATGAGGGTGCTTAAAATAAAAGAGCTGTAATGAGATGAGATCCTGTAGCATGTGCAAGCTGAATTGTGCTAGATTGGTTATTCTCATTCTGCATATGATTGCTGATGGCTTCTGCAAGGCAAGGGACGTGGTTTTGGAGTGATTTTCTTTCTGTTTAGTCTCTCTTCTCCCTTGCACCCTCCCCCTGCTTCCCAATGGTACAAAGGGTGCCCGGGACTGCATCCCCTTCTGCAGAAGGGCTGTTAGCAACAGATGTGCCTTGATGACAGGGTGCAGGCACATCGCCCCATGTCTGCTGCAAGGTGCTTGGCTGATTCTCAACATCAGCCCCAGTTTTCTCCTGTCAAATGAATCTGAAGTGAAGGCTCAGGGACATATCCCCTTCTTGTTTCCCCACACGCAGCCCCAAATCCTTTCTGGATTGAGCGGGTGCTGATTGCGGAAACTGATAGTGGGTGTGAAGTTGTAATAATCCCATTTTATTAATTACTGGTTTTGCCAAGGAGGACTTTTGTTGCTGATTGTCTGTGATGGAATGAATGTTTTTGACTTCTCCTCCGTTTTCTCTAATTGTATAACCACCTTCTCTGCCCACGAAGAGGAGGATCAGGGCATCCTTGGCTGAGGCAGCCAGGCCAGGGACGATGGGCAGAGGCATTTATCTCTCCAAGCCAGCATCCGTGTTCAGAACTTGTTACACAAACACGAGGCATTTGGCTGGATCAGAAGCTGCCTGCTAAATTCACAGCTCGCCGCACATGATGGATGCCCATTGCCCAGGGCGGGCGTGATGCTGCCTGGCACGGGCAGGGCTGTGCTTGCAGAGGTTTGGGAGCTGTAGCTCAGGACAGTTGTCCACTGTTGGTTTGCAGAAGAATTTGCTCCAGGTTTGGATGAGGAGGTGGTCGGTGGTCTCCCATCATGCTGGTGCTTGCTCCGTCAGTCCTGCATGGGATTTTTTGCCGCCTCTCCCAGTTCTTGTGTGTGCTCACTGCTCTTTCAAAGGAATTGCTCTCAGCTCTGCCTCTCCCCCCCTTTGCCTGGTTTTCTCACCCAGGGAGTGTCTCGGCAAATGTTAAGACTGGCCAAGATCCCAAACAGTAGGTGTCTAGCAAAAATCAAAACAAACAGGGGGAAAAAAAATTAAAATCCCCAGACCCACAGGGCCAAGTTCAGTGGAACCGCAGCTGCTCACACCAGCGCCACGCTGGCTCCGGGCTGTCCCGCTGCCTACATCTGGCCCCCACTGGGGAGGGAGGGAGCGGGACACGACAGGGTGGATAATCCTACCCAAGCGGGAGGCAGAGATCTGGAGTCTGAGGCAGGCAGGGAGGGGAGAAAACACCAGCGGAATTTCTTGGAAGCCAACCTCGTGTGATGTTTCTGGCGTTGCAGAGTGTTGGCTGATGCTGGGATGGGATCTGACCTTTCAACAACGCACGCAAACAGCAGTAAACACCCTCCCTTGGCCGGTGCTGTCTTTCCGTGCTCCTGATGGTGCTTCTCGATGTTCCCTTCCCCAGGTGGAGTTGCTGCTTCTCAGTGTCCCAAAGAAGACAGCAGGAGCTCAGGAGCTTCACATGAGACCACAGGAACCAAGCGGACCTACGATATGATGGAGGGGAGGATCAGCCGGGGCTTATCAGCCCGTGATACCTTATCTGCCAGCATTGAAGGTGGGTCTGGGTGAAACCTTTCACCCATGCTGTGTTAGTAGTGACCCACAGAGACCCCATCTTGTCTCTTGTCTACATGATGCACCTTCCCGTGCCCATGTTTTGGCAGTGGTTAGCTGGTACCCTGCAGCACATCGCAACAGGACAGCATCTGACCAGCATGGGGAAACAAGGGACACAGACTGGCCCATTTGCCTTTGGTTTCTGTCCTGGTAGACCAGTTTCAGGACTACAAAAAAGAAAACACCTTTTAAAAAAAGAGAAATCAAGTAATTTAGAAATCGTTGATGTTTTTCCTTGTCATCCCAGGAGTCCCTGGTAACACTGTCATGTATTCTTTCCCCCTTGGATCTGTTCTAGGTCTCATGGGTCGAGCAATCCCTCCAGACCGACACAGTCCCCATAACCTAAAGGAGCAGCATCACATGCGGGGCTCAATTACACAAGGTAAAGCCTGCAAACAGAAGATGGCCACGGCCAGAGGTAACGTGGGGAAGTGTCTCACATGCATGACCCCTTGTTCTTGTTGTCAGGCTAGGGCAGGAGGAAACAAGGATGGACACATCAAGGTCCAGTTGCCGATCTCTGCAGCCTCAGCTATGTGCTCAGAGAGATTTTTCAGTCTTGCTCAGCTTCTACCAACCTAAGCTCTCACCAAAGTCAGGGGTAAAATTCTCAGTGACTCGCATGAAGGCAGGCTGAAACTAGTGCAAAATGGGTCCAGAAAGTGGTGGTAGATGTGAGGTGGTCCAGCTGCATTAGTGATGTAGCTGCTCTGTGTGCTCCGTTGGGTACCAGTCCCAGAGTTACATGCATTAACTAGAGACACCCTTGAACTGAGCATCCGCACAGGGACTGGGAGTCCAGTGTCTGGCTGGGGAATTACCCTCTGCATCCATCATCTGCTTGGGGATTGCAGGAATACCTCGGTCCTATGTGGAGGCCCATGAGGACTACCTCAGAAGAGAAGCCAAACAGCTCAAGAGGGAAAACACTCCTCCGAGGGACTTATCTGATGCCTACAAGGTCAGGTCTCATGAGGGCCTTACTCCTCTGAAAATGAAACCAGCCCATGAAGGTCTGGTGGCCACGGTGAAAGAAGCGGGAAGATCAATCCATGAGATTCCCCGGGAGGAGCTGAGGCGGACACCAGACATCTCTCTGACGAGACCTTTGAAGGAAGGCTCCATCACGCAGGTGAGTATGGGGCAAACAGCAGATGAGATCGGTCCTACTCAGGCTGCTGTCCTTGTACAGACCCTGGGGACCATTCCCAAGGTAAAAGGAGAGCAGAGAGGGTTTCGGGTTCCAAACACATCACTGGTCAGAACTGAGGCTCTGCTTGGGTACAGGTTGCCTTTCCCATCATTTGATCTTTAAAGGTCCCTTCCAACCCAAATCATTCTGTGATTCTGTGATCCTTCCCAGCAGATAAATGCAAAACCTGGGGAATGGAGCTCAGCACCCTTTGACCTGTTAAGAAAGAGATGCTCCATCCACACACACACACGGAAGGGGACACATTTGGCTCTTGTTCAAGGCCAGAGTCAATTCAGTGCCCTCGGCAGTTGTGACTCTGGGTGTGCATAATCTTGATCTCCTCCCTTTATGGGCAAGTGTCAACACAGCAAGGCCAGTAGTTAGGGTGAAACGTGGCATGCTGTCTCCTGTTGGGCTCCAAATATTTGGAGGGTTCCCATGGCACCTCGCAGTACTACCTCATTTCACAGTGTATGTAGGAGAGAGGCGTGATGGGCACAGCCAGCCTTCAGCAGTGACTCATCATCATCTTGTTGGAGCACAACAAGACATGCAAGATGGGCACTCCACCCTGCCCTGCGCCTTGTGGAGCTGTTATCTCTGCTTTGTCGATGGCTGTTGCTGTTTGACTAAGTAAACTGGTGTACTGACCCACTGAATGAGGAAGCATGAGTCCTGTTGAAATTTGGTGGGATACAGTTGCTGCATCCCCTTCTGCTCTACGCCCCTTTAAGGTCCCCTCTGCCTTCTGTCCCCAGGGTACCCCACTGAAGTACGACAGCGGCTCTTCCTCCTCAAGTACCAAAAAACATGATGTACGGTCCATCATCGGCAGTCCCGGCAGGACTTTTCACTCTGTGCACTCACTGGACGTCATCCAAGACCCGAGGAATCTGGAGAGAGCTTACGAAGAGAGCCTGAAAAACAGGCCAAGCCCAGTGACAAACTCGGGTGGCTCCATTGCCAGAGGGGCTCCTGTGATTGTACCCGAGCCAGGCAAGCCCCACCAAAGTGCCCTTGCCTACGAGGATCACCAGGCAGGGCACAGCACGGCATTCGGCAGCCACTTGCACAGAGGGTCTCCAGTCTCCACACGGGAGTCCACGCCACGGCAGCACGAAGGTACTTGGCGAACCTTTTATTTGATGCTAAGATTTCTAGCAAGCCAAGTGGACGAGGTGCGTGGGAGGTGGCTGCTGACCATACCTGCCAGAGCCATTCCGGGCAGGTGCCTGTCAAACCCGTTCTCCCCTGCACCCCGTGCCCACTCTTGCCTACAGCCACAGCTGACTCATGGCACTGGGGTGGCTGTCGGGGACGGCTAAGGCTCAGCTCCCTCCCCGGGGCTGCTCACATGGTTGCAGCGAGGGCACCCCACCTCTGTGCCGGGGTGGCTGAAGGGAGATTGGACAGCGGCTGGTGAAGCTGATGGTGTTTAGAAAGCATCTTCCCTGTCCCGGCGTTGGCCCAGGCACCCCTGTTTCTACAGGCGGGCAGGAGAGCAGTGCTCAGTGCACTGGGTGGGGGGATCTTCACGCTTTTCACCAGCCTGGTGTGTGTTTGCCTACCTTGTGTGTTTATGCCTCATCCATCACCTTGGCACCCAAGTACCGCACCTCCAGGAACATCTAATCCCTGCTGAGCCAGTGGATCTGCCTTTGGGATATGCCATCCCCCTGGCCCGTCTGCCTGCACCAGGCCGGGTCTGCCCGTGCCCCCTGGCATCCGTCGTCTCCGGCCCCCAAAGCCAGACCTGGAGCTCCTGGGGAGTAGGTGCATGTCTGGGCTGTGCTCAGTGATCTGGTGAGACACGCTCAGATCCAGAGCACAAAACCCCCTCTTGCTTCATGGCACGTTTGTGGGCAGGATCAGTGCTGAAGCCAGTCCCTAAGACACCTTGTCCCACCGAGCCTGCTAGCTACAGGTAACTGCTTCGGGGCCATTTGCATCTCCTGCCTGCAAATCCTTATCCTAACCCAAAAGTCTGATGATTTGGGGGCGTGCAGCACAAGACACTGCAGTCTGCCAAAACTGAGGCCAGGACGCGCCTCCCTGGCGAGGAACAGGAGATGGGGCTGTGCTCCAGGTCTCTGTGGTTGGTGTGTCCCATTGCTGCAGCCTCTGCTGTCTTTCTGGTTAGGTCAATCATTTTGGGGGAAGCCTTCAGATGTTGGCAGCTCTTTGAGATTGGCACATATGGTGAGCACAAGGCAGGGGAGGCAGTGCCTGGGCGGTGGGGAGGGATCCCAAAGGAAAAATCAATGTTCCTGCAAAATGCCAGTGAAAAAGTGGATTTCCGCATGTGCGGAGCTCACAGGGTTTTGGGGTGCAGAGGATCTGCAGGAGGAGTCCCCAAGGCACGGGTCAGTGTTTGAAGGCAGCTTTCCTGAGTCGCCTGAGCTTTCCTTCTGCCCAACAGTAGGTTTGATTTATTAGTGGCCTCGCCGAGACACCAAGCTTCATGAAAGGAGCGGGAGCAGCAGTTCGCACGGCCCGTGTTGCAGCCAAGGTTGTTTTAAAGTCGACAACGACAGGGCTGGATCCATCTGCGTGCGCCTGAGGGGGTTGCTCCTTGCTCCCCGAGCCAGGGCCTGGCAGTGTTTGGTGTGCAGTCTGGTGCAAGGGGTTTGGTCACGCTCCTTGGGGCTAGCTCTGTGTTATGGACACGGGAGCTGGTGATGCACATCCCAGGTGGAGCGAGAAGCACTACCAATGCCAAGCTCCGGTTGGGAGAGCCAAGAGAAGTCCCTGACATGATCCAACCTCCCCTCCATGTGCTGGGAAAGAGCTTACGGCTCCAGAGGGTGGTGGGTGCTTGAACCCTCTGACCTGTGTTTTGTCACCATTGCCAGGAGTGGCTCTGGCAGCGGTGACCTCCTTGTGCCAAGGAGCATGGCAGCAAGGCTCCGTTGCTGGCTGCTTGTGCAGGCCAGGATGAACTCGCAGACTGCCCGGCATGGCTGCAGTGGATGCACTGGGGTGGAGGGATGGTTTGGGACGGGCTTATCCTCCTGGCTGCGGCTGGGGCTTGGCCCGCCTCAGCCTTGGTGGCGTAACAGGGCATGGCAGTGCAGGGAGGAGGGCAAGGTCCCTCAAGTTCAGGGGGAGCCACGGGCGTCCCTGGGGGACACGCTTGGCTACAGGCACCCCTCGGGGATGCAGCTTGGCCACGGTGCTCAGTCTCTGACTCATTTCCTGCTGCTCGCTGCAGGGAGCATCACTGCCGGGAAGCCGGTGTCCCAGGACAGAAAGATCACCCCCACATCGAGAGAGCTCACCAACTCCAAGTCTCCGCATGCCCCTGTAGCCGACCACCACCACCCCATCTCCCCATACGAGCACCTGCTCCGTGGTGTGAGTGGGGTCGACCTGTACCGAGGACACATCCCGCTGGCTTTTGACCCCGCCGCCATCCCAAGGGGAATCCAACTGGAAGCAGGTACCTTCAGCGGTGCTATGGTCTGTCTGGGATTGTTTTTTCCTTGTTATGCTCCGAAAGTCTGAGGTCTCTGGGGAAAGCCACTTCATGTCTGCATCCTTTTCTCTCCCAGCTGCTGCTTACTACCTGCCAAGGCATCTGGCTCCAAGCCCCACGTACCCCCACCTCTACCCCCCGTACCTCATCCGGGGCTACCCGGACACAGCCGCCATGGAGAACCGACAGACCATCATCAATGACTACATCACGTCCCAGCAGATGCATCACAATGCCGCAGCCACAGCCATGGCACAGCGGGCGGACATGCTGCGTGGCTTGTCGCCCCGGGAGCCCTCCCTCGCCCTCAACTATGCAGCAGGTCCTCCCGGCACGGCACCGTCAGGGGGTTTGGGGCATTTTGTGAGGAGGAGGCTGGGTCAGGCCAGCACTGCCAGCTCCGGCGCTGGGGCCAAGGGCCGAGCCAGCAGCACATTGTCACTTAGCTGGTCAGCATGGAGGACAGCGGGGGTGGAATTTGGTGCTCTTTTTGCCATCTTTAGTTACTTGAGGCTCGTTATGTGCAGCTCTGGTTTTGGGTCATGGGAGCGCTTCCCAGCCTGGCCCTGCTGGCCTTTGGAGATTAAAATACACTCCCAGAAGGATGTCTGGCTTTCTGCAAAAAGTAGAGCATGCTGGGGAGTGCGCAGGGTGCGGTGCTCCTGCCCCTCCGCAGGCAGAGCAGCGTTGGTCTCAGGCTGATGCTGCCTGCAGCCCCCTCACTCAGCAGGGATAGATCTCAGCATTTTTTCTCCCTGTTATTTCCAGCAGCAGGACACGCTGTATTTGCCCGCAGAAGGGTCCCCTCCCCTGACAGCCAGTGCCCAGGGGCCATGCATGTGCTGGCACCTCTTGCACTGTGCCAGAGCAGCGGGATGGGTCGACCTTCCCCAGCATCGCTCCCTGCTCCAGCGCGGCCAGGCTGCAGTGGCTCAGTGTCATCCTGACAGTACTCTTGTTTCTCTCTCCAGGCATCATCGACCTGTCCCAAGTGCCACACCTGCCTGTCCTCGTGCCCCCCACCCCTGGCACCTCTGCCACCACCATGGACCGCATCACCTACATCCCCGGTCCCCCCCAGACCTTCGGCAGCCGGCACAGCAGCTCCCCGCTCTCCCCAGGTAACACTGCAGGTTGCTTTTCCCATGGGAAAGCAGTTGGGCAGGACGCCCTGAACCAGTTCAGGGCCGTGACCTCAGCATGCCAGGCCAGATGAGGGGAGCCCAAATTCATTCTCACTCAGGGACCAGCTCACTGGCTCCCTCAAACCAGCTCCTCTGATCCTGCTTGTTCGGGGCTTCCTTGTTTTTCCCCCTTCTTCCCCAAAGTGGCAGCTGGCAAACAGCTTTGTGGAAGGTTGTACCCCGGAGATGGCACCAGGGCAGTTATTGCATGATTTGCCCCGGTTGCTCCTGTCTGTCCTGCTCCAGGTGTCCTTGGATGGGAGCCATTCCTTATCTGCTCTGCAGACACAGCAATGTGAAGAGCAGGCAGTGTTCCCCGGCGGGAATCACTCTGTCTGCAGCCTTTTCACTGCCCTTTGGTTGGGTTTCAGGAGGCCCCACGCACATGACCAAACAGTCAGGATCATCAGTGTCCGAGCGGGAACGGGAGCGGGAGCGGGAACGGGAGAGGGAGCGTGAAAAATCCATCCTAGCATCCACCACGGTGGAGCATGCACCCATCTGGAGACCAGGTAGGCTGGGGAGGAGCCCGGCACCGCATCCTGGGGCCCGTGCTGGGTGGAGGTAGGATTGGGACTATAAAAGGAAGAGCTAAAGAAGCCCTTCTTTGTATTTTCCCCCAGGTACAGAGCAGTCCAGCAGCCGTTCATCCTCGCACTCTCACAGCCACCAGCACTCTCCCGTCTCACCCCGCACCCATGAGACCATCCAGCAGCGCCCCAGTGTGCTCCACAACACGAGCATGAAGATCATCTCCTCGGAGACCCCCACCCCTTCCGTCCTGCGGTATGTCTCCCCACCACAGTTCCTGCCGCTTGCCTGAACCCCTGCACTGGGGCAGCCGTGGTGGTTAATTCATGAGCATCGCACGGGGCATCTCTGAGATGGAGCAAGGATTGTTTTGGCCTTCAGTCTCACTGGGAGCAGGATTGGGGCTTACAGGGAAGTTGTGATGGGGAGAGGTGAATTTTGGTGCCCAGTTCCTTTGCTTTTCCTCGTGGTTTTTACTGCTACCAGGAGAGAAAGCAGGAGCATCCCAGGGCTGTCTGTGCTCAAATCACACAGACAAGAGGGTATTGCTCCTCTTGCTGAAGGTTGCCTGGTGGTGGAGTTATGAAGGTCTCTGGGACCTGTCCCATGGGTTTTGTTCTCCCCAGTTGATGCGTCCAGGCCACAGCCAATACCCTGTGGCCAGTTATTGTGGTGGAGGCTCCATCTGAGCCCTCCTCACCTGCTCCAGCATGGGCCAACCCTATGCTCAGGAGACCTCAGCCAGGCAGAGCTGAACGCCAGGGCTCTGGTAACAGCACTCCCCTTTCTCCACGTGCGTCTCTCATCTTCGCCTTGTCTTCGTTTGCTTTCCAGATCCTCCTCCACCACTACCACGTCGCCAATCCGCTCTGCTGCCTTCCCCTCAGCCTCCATCCTGCGCTCCTCCATCAGCGGTGCGGATGGCTATGCGGCCCTGATGGACCCAGCCGTCCTGCAGAAAGAGGCCTCGAGGGCGCGGGAAGCCAAGGCAGAACGACCCCAGACTGACAACAACGTCTTCACCTCAAAGTTGCCCAGTGGGGCCAACCTCGAACAGTCGCCTTCACCCATTAAAGCCATGGAGTCGAGACCTTTACCCACCTCCGGACCTGGTTCTTCTCATCACTATAGCAGAGGACAGGGGAAAAGCCAGCAGCACCATCACCCTCTGGACCAGCAGCACGCAGCCTCGGGCCCCGAGCAGCACAGTAGAGAAAAGAGTCAAAGTAAACCCTTTTCAATGCAGGAACAGGAGCTCCGAGCACTCGGTAAGACCACCACGACAGCGGCCAACTTCATAGATGTGATTATCATGCGCCAAATGTCTTGCGATAAGGGGCAGCGAGAAAGAGGCTCGCTAAGTAACGACTCCGCTAGCGATGGTAAGAAATTGGAGGGGAGAGGCGAGAGACCTGTGGCCTGAAACCCATTTTATTTCATTATTTCTTAATTTTAGTTGCACGTTTTGGCTATTGGCTTCATCAGCTCCCCCAGTGTGCTTGTCCCTCTGCTTCCCGGTTGTTGCGTTACTCCAGACTTTTTTATTTGTGTGTGTTTTAGGGATCTTCCCTTCTCCCACCCTCTTTTATTTTTTCCCATTGCCAAGTCCTGTTTTGCAAACGTTGTTCAGTTCCTGGCATTGCTTTTTACAGACAATAGCAATTTGCTAATTCTGATTTCCCCATCATTAGAAATTCCCAGGCAGTCTGTAAGGAACAGTTGTGGGTAATAAATCAAGCGAGCGAAATGGAGAACCAGAAGTGTGAGCGGGACAGGGCTCCTGGCCGTCAGACAGGCGCCTCCCCGCTCACGGTTGTGCCATTGAGCGTGCAGGATCTCAGAGGGCTTTGTGGGCTGCTGTATGATGCAGCTCAGATGGGGTCCCCTTGCTTGGGGTGACCTCGCTCAGGGTCCTGGTGCTGGATGCTGCACAAGAGGGCAACGCGGGCAGGGCTGTTAAGGGATCGCTCAGCCCAGCCGTGCTCAGCAGCCATTTCCAGAGCAGACCACAGGAACCACCTAACAGCAATCTTGTGTAGGACACAAAAGTGCTAGGATAAGTTTCTCCAGAAGGAAGTGCAGGGAGGGGGCTGGATTCAAGGTCTAGGTCATTCTTGATGGGACCAGTCTTCACCCAGAGCATTCATCCAGGCTCCCACCAGCATACAGAAGCAGCAGGCAGCCCACGGGGATTTGATGGGACCCCTTCTTCAAGCTGAGGCACCTGCCTTGGCCATCAGCACTGGGGGTTGCTACCCAGCTCCCCTTCCTGTAACCCAGGGGTGGAAAGGACACGGCAGCATGGCTGGGGGAGGAGAGCTGCTCTCGCCGGCACATCCCAACCCACCCATCCCACCACTTGGTCATGTCTGGTCCTGGCCCCTTCTAGCAGTGTGCTCCAGGGCCAAGGATGTGCCTCTGGCTGTGGTGTGCTGCCGGGCTGAGCTTTTCCTCCGCCTTTTTCCCTGGCACCAGTGTTTCCTCCAGCTGAGTGTTGTCATGCTGCAGAGGAGAGGGGCAGCTTTTCTACGGCGATGAGCTTACGGAAAGGAGCTGGTGTTCCCCAGGACTTAACTGTTGGTTAGGAATCTTTCCAGAGCAGGACACTTCACCTCAGGTGGATCTGAAGTGTGGTCCCTTCAGTGCTGGCATGCATGGGGTGGTGGGGGATGCTGCATCCTCAGCGCAGGGAGGTTCTTCGTGGGGGTCCTCCCATACCTGTGCCCCGGGTACGTGCAAGGTCAGTGTGTCCGTGCTTGGGCACTGGGGACCCTCCAGCAGCACTGTGGGTCGCCTGCCAGATTTGCCTGCTAGTGGGCGGTTTCTAGGAATTGAGCATTAGGAGGGTAAAGGTCTGCGGAGGCAAAAGTTGTGAGCATTACCAAACGTGCTTAGCTGGCAAGAGGCAGCGCGTGCCTCCTCCAGGACTCCCCTGTCCTCTGCCTCTGGTCTGTGGAAGCATAGCCCATCTGTGCCTCAATTTCCCCTCTCTGTTGAAGGATAAAGGTGGTCCCTCATTCTAGTGCTGCTTGCTTTGATGCAGCTTGAGTCCATGCGAAGGACTTACTTAAAAGGCAGAAAATGGTCAAGGAGCCTTTTTGCCCCTGCGGTGTGTGAGTCTGCTGTCTCTGGAGCAGGATCTGGAGTCTGCAGGGCCTCACGCCAAATTTTCAAGTCCCTGCTCTTGGCCATGCTGAGTTTGGGCCTTTTCTTTGTAAAGCACTTGAGACCTCCCGTGCAGCCACCTCCACTCCTGCAAAGCGTTGCTTTCCCTCCTGGCATAGCGGGGTTTTTATTTTTCAGTTTCAGTAGGTGGGGGAAAGAAGGGGAACGAGTTGTGAACCCGCAATGGTTCCTGACTCCCGTGCTGTCACCGCAAGCTGCTGAGTGTCCATCTCTGATCTCTTCTCCCTGGCCACCAGTGGCAGGACCCGAGGGGATGGCAGGAAGGTATGCCAGGGGAGGTTTAGGTTGGACATTAGGAAAAGGTTCTTCACCCAGAGGGTGGTGGAGCACTGGAACAGGCTCCCCAGGGATGTAGACATGGCACCAAGCCTGACAATATTCAAGGATTGTTTGGACAATGCCCTCAAACACATAGTGTGAATTTTGAGATTGTCCTATACAGGGTCAGGAGTTGAACTCGATGATCGGGAGCTCGTTAGGTTGTGCAGAGAGGAAATTAGGAAGGCAAAAGCCCAGCTAGAGCTCAGTCTGGCCACTGCTGTACGAGATAATAAAAAATGTTTTTACAAGTACATTAACAGGAAAAAGAGAGCCAGGGAGAATCTCCCTCCTCTGGTGGATGCAGGGGGGGAACATTGTCACCAAGGACGACGAAAAGGCTGAGGGACTTAATGCCTTCTTTGCCTCAGTCTTTAATAGTAAGACCAGTCATCCCCAGGGTATTCAGCCCCCTGAGGTGGAAGACAGGGATGGAGAGCAGAATAAACCCCCCACAGTCCAGGAGGAAGCGGTCAGCGACCTGTTGCGCCACCTGGACGCTCACAAGTCTATGGGGCCGGATGGGATCCACCGGAGAGTGCTGAGGGAGCTGGCGGAGGAGCTTGCCAAGCCGCTCTCCATC
>WAAD01041881.1:154796-199782 GCA_013389945.1 Fregata magnificens | reverse complement strand
TGGAGAAGAGGAGGCTGAGGGGAGACCTTATCACTCTCTACAACTACCTGAAAGGAGGTTGTAGGGAAGCGGGTGTTGGACTCTTCTCCCAAGAAACTAGCAACAGGACGAGAGGGAATGGCCTCAAGTTGCGTCAGGGGAGGTTTAAACTGGACATCAGGAAGAATTTCTTTACCGAAAGAGTGGTTAGGCATTGGAACAGGCTGCCCAGGGAGGTGGTGGAGTCGTCAACCCTGGAGGCGTTCAAAAAAGATGTAGACGTGGCACTCCAGGGCCTAGTTTAGGAGTCATGGTGATGTTAGTTGATGGTTGGACTTGATGATCTTAGAGGTCTTTTCCAACCTTAATGATTCTATGATTTTATGATCCTTCCAACTCAGGAGATTCTATGATTCTATGATCACCTCTTTACTGCAGCCATCACCATAACTGGACATCAGAGGTGACTCCGGGGGTCCCTGCAATATGACCTACCAGGTCTTCCCTCATCTCTTTTTTCCCCCCTTTGCTGAACGTGTGACT
Source organism: Fregata magnificens (assembly GCA_013389945.1). Classification (NCBI taxonomy): domain Eukaryota; kingdom Metazoa; phylum Chordata; class Aves; order Suliformes; family Fregatidae; genus Fregata; species Fregata magnificens. The sequence goes on along the minus strand of WAAD01041881.1, from coordinate 199,260 downwards.
CTACCCACAAGCGATGGTTGCCACAGCAGTAGGGAAAAGCCAAGCGAACTTCTGGTTTTAACTCCCTTCTCCCGTTTCCCCAGGGTTTCACGGAGGCTACAGCCCTGAGCGGATGGAAGCAGTGAGTCCCGTGAGCTCGCCCAGCCTGTCCCATGAGAAAGGGGCCAAGCTGCTGCAGGATGCAGAGAAGGGGCACGGGGAGCATGACCTGAGGCAGAAACAGCAAGGTGAGGGCAGGGGCTGGCAGTGCCAGCTGGTGCAGGAGAGCCTGAGCTGCCATGGGGGGGCTTCATCACCCAGCTCTTGCTCACCGTGCCCCAGTGCTGTGCTGGGATGGCGTTCGAGAAAGGGGACACAGACATCATCTCACACCTGCTCTCTTCTTTGTGCCTCCTCCAGGCTCACTGAAGGCCTCGGCTCCTGAAGCAGCCCACCTGCAGCACCTCCGGCAGCCCGACGGCTCCCAGCCCCAGTGCCAGCCCCTGCAGTCCAGCCAGAGCATCAAGGGCATGAACCAGCGGGTGGTCACACTGGCCCAGCACATCAGTGTAATTAAGCTCATTCTTGCCTTCCCTCTGGGGCTCCAGGGAGGAGGGAAGAGCTGATATGAAATATGTCTGATGGAGAAGGTCTGGGAGTGATGCTAGAGACCTCGGCACCCCTGGTGGGGGCTGGAGAGAGCAGGGTGCATCAGACATGTTCAGCCCAGGTGTTTGCGTCCCCAACAAGCCCATCACGAGAGCTGCTGCAGGCAGGAGGCAGACGTTACATCCCCACAGGGACAAATCAGCCTAATTCCCTCCTGCTTGCCCTGTCTTAGTTGAGCCCAGCAAAGCAAGAGGTAGGAACAAACTCTGTTTTTGACTCAGAGTTTTCTTCTTCTAGGAGGTCATCACGCAGGACTACACACGCCATCACCCGCAGCAGCTCAACTCCCACATCCAGACCCCCGTGTACTCCTTCCCCGGGGCCACGTGCCCTGTGCTGGACCTGCGCCGCACCCCCAGCGAGGCGTATCTGCAGCAGCAGGAGCACACGGTGGCCTCCAGGATCTCCCCGCAGAATGAAGGCGGCAAAAGGTGAGGTCAGAGAGTCCAAGCAAAGCTGGTGCAGTTGGGTTTCTGCGCACCTGCTGTGCCAGTCTGAGCTCAGACAGACCAGAGCTACTCAGGGTGAGGAGCCAGGCGGGTGCCCTTGGCTACCTGGTACCCCAGTAAGACGGTGCATAGGGCAGGCTGGCATTTGGCATTGCTGAATTTATGCTCCCCAGCTTGGGGCTCAGATGGATCGCTTGCCTACACGGCCCAGAGTGTAAAATTGCCTTCTGATCTGGGCATTTTTCCCCTGTGGTGGTGCCTCTCTTGCCGTTCCTGTTGTTCTAGAAATGCTCTCCAGACCCTCTTAGAATCCGTGCATGATGCCCTTCCTGATCTGGCCGGTGTCACAGAATCGTTCAGGTGGGCAGGGACCTCTCCAGATCATCCAGCCCAATGCCCTGCTCAAGCAGGTCAGCTGGAGCAGGTTGTCCAGGGCCATGGCCAGCTGGGTTTTCAGTATCTCCACTGATGGAGACTTCAACACCTCTCTGGGCAACCTGTACCAGCGTTTGAGCACCTTCACAGTAAAAAAATGTTTTCTTGTGTTGGGATGGAATTTCACGTGGTTTGGTTTGTGCCCATTGCCTATTGTCCTGTCACTGTCCTCAGTCCCTGGCAGATCACGGTGCAGTGACCTTTCAGACTACAGATGGTTCCAAAAAGCCCAAAGCAACTTGTTTTCCATTGGTTCAAAGTTAATTTTATCTTCATCGCTGTCAGTGAGTCAGAAGCTTGTTAGGCACGTGTGCAGTGTCAACTGCAACTATCCATTTCAGGCACCACCTGTATTTCTTTTAAAGTCACTTTCAAGTCCTTGTGCTGATACCAGCACAAGGCAAGTCTGATTGCTGTTGTACGGAATTAAAAAACGGGAAGTGTGAGAATGGGGTCTGTTCTCCCACCGAAACACCGACAAAGACCCAGATGCATCCAGGAAAGAGTGGTGTCTCCAAACCAGTGGTTCCTTGTCAGTAAATGTGATAATTACTCCCAGCTATGCCTGGTCCTAGAATTGGCTTTGTAACATTAGGGGAGAGAGGCCAGCCCTGGCCACCCAGCGATGAAAAAAAAGTGGGGAAAAAAGAGAAACCACAGAAAGAACAAAGACGTAAATTCCCAGAACTTGCCGTGAGGAATTCCTCGCGGACTTGAGCCTGGCCGTCTCCCAGGCGCTGGCCACGGGCAGGCATCCGGGTCTGCGTCGGTCCTCTCCGGGCTGCCCCAGTGCTGGACTCATCGCCTGCAGCCAGCGAGCCCCTGCACGGCCCCAGACAAGGCGGACGGGAAGTGGCGGGTGCTACCCTCTCCTGTGTCTGCAAACGTGATGGAGAATCAAAAGCCGTGTCCCCAAAGGGTTAACGTCCCAGCCCTCCGTAGGGATTGTGTCCCTGCCATCAGGGACACTTGGGCTGAGCCAGCAAGTCCCAGGACTGGTCCTGCCATGGGCAGCTGTATTTGGGGCAGCTGCTGGCTGGCCCGCTGCCTGGAAATCTGGGCCGTGTCTCGGCTCAGTCCTGCTCCACACGCCTGCAGTGCAGAAAAATGCCCAAGCTGTGCTCTTCCTCCAGCTTGCATTAAAAGGCGCCGTAAGCCCACAGGGGTGTGGAAGGTTTGGCTTTTTTTCTCTGCTGTAGGAAAGCTATTTTAGTCCTTCTCCCCCCCGACCCCAAGCTGCTGTGCAGAGACAGAGGATGTTGCAATAAAGTGATTGCATCTCCCCATCACTCTCCACAGGTCCCCAGAGCAGAGCAAAGCCTCAGCCGGGAGCGGGTCGGACAACTGTATCGAGCCGGTCTCTCCACCAGACGGCGTGGGAGAATCTGAGCACGCCAAAAGCGCCACGTACCCGATCCTGTACCGTGAGGGCGAGCAGATAGACCAGAGGTAACGCCGAGGGAGGGGATGGTGGAGACAGTGTGGGGATGTTCCCCCCATCCCCACGCTCGCCCTGGCCCAGGCTGCTTTTCTTGCAGCCAAAAGCAATGTCACATCCCAGGTTGCTGTCTGTTTGTAGGAGCTTTTCAACACCGGGTGGTACATTTACGGTAGGAATAGGGAGAAAGGTTGGAGATCCCAAGTATCTCAGGAGCCCCCAGGCTGATTTTGAGGACTTACGCTAAGGGAAGAGTCTCTCTAGGTAGGACTTTGTGAACTGGACGTTGCAGAGGTTTCCAGTGGTCTTCTGCTTTGCAGGATGGGGTCCAAGTCCCCAGGAAACAACACTCAGCCTCCAGCTTTCTTCAGCAAGCTGACTGAGAGCAACTCTGCCATGGTGAAATCCAAGAAACAGGAGATCATCAAGAAGCTCAGCACGACCAACAAAAATGAAACGGAGTACAGTAAGGACATGTGGGGAGGCAAATGCTGGGCACCAGGGGCAAAAAAGCCTTGAGGACACACGGAGCAAAGGAGATTTGGGACTGGGTGCTGTTGTGTTAAGGACTGGGAGCTCCCACCAGCGCTCTCTGCATCATGCCGTGGTTTGTTGGGAAGTGCGAGGTCCAAATGCGTCCTGGGATGAGCCGTGCTGGTGTCAGCAGTGGCTGTGTGCGTCTGGGGAGGTGATGGGAGGCTTCCCAGCCCCGCATCTCCTTGCTCTGGGGCTGTCAATCTCACCCGCACCAGATAACCTCAATAGGAAGGAAATAATGAGCTGAGCATGGAGGAGACTTAAGAGCAATTGATATTTTAATGAATGGCCAGCCAAGCTGAATCCTTCCTCCTTGAGACACATCTCCCCCCAATGTTACTTTAAGCCCTACATCAATATTGGTATAGCTCTGTAAAACTAACCAGGCTGGCTTATATTAGAAATTCAGCCCGTTCATTCATTAACCGCTAATAGAGTAGATAGGATCATAATTTAATTTAGCCCAGCATTATACAGTCAATACTAATTCAATTTGAATCCATCTTACAACAGCTGCATTGGATAAGAGGGACCAGGCTGTCTCGTCTCCTGGATGATGTTACCATGAGCCAACAGTGTTGTTATGCCCCTTTGGGGACATGTGGCTGAACCCCGTGACCTTCCACACTTTCCCTTATCAAGGGAAAATATATAGAAATAGGAAACACCTCGTATTTGATGAGAATTTCTGTTATTCTAAGGAAAGTGATATCCAAGTCAAACAGCTCAGCTAAGAGGGAAAATATTGATTTAACGTTTCTGCTCCTCCTCCTTGCCCTCCCCGCTGCCCAGACCTGCTCCCTGGATGTGAGGATTTGAGCCTTTGGAAATCCCATAGGCAGGAGAGAGGGTTTAACTTCACGGGGCTTGTAATGCGAAGGGCTGGAGGGACGGAAGTCAGCACTGAGCACGAAAACATTGCCCTGGCTCTCTGGGCTCTGCTTTTCTGCCCTTTCCCAGCTGGTGAGACGTGCCCACTGTGGTTCTCCCAAAGTCAATTATTCCTGGTCCCAGCCAGCACCTGCAGACCTACCCCAGTGCCTGGGGGAGGTGGGCTACCGTCAGCCTGGGTGCTGTGACAGGGACACCAAGATCTTGTCGTGGCTGGCACGGCAGGTCCCTCCCTACCGCCAGCCTGCACACGCTGCTCTCCGTACTGAAGAGCTTCTTTGTTTTTCTCCAGATGTTGGGCAGCCTGGAACAGAGATTTTCAATATGCCGGCGATTACCGGAGCAGGTAACTCTGCCATATACCTGTGTCATACCTCATTCCCTACAGGGCTCACAGCCACGGAGAGCCAGACACTCGGTAGATTTAAGCATCTCCTTTTTTCCTTTTGCCATAAGACCGAGCATAATAGTTGCTGGGAGGCTGAAGCCTCGGGACACACCGTAACTCCCTGCTGATGAGTTGGAGATAGTGCAGTGTAATTCCTCAGAAAGCCTGGCAGAGTTTGAGAGGTTAAAAGCCAAGGAAGGGTTGGCTGTCTGATACCAACAGAGGGTTAAACTATATGGCAAGGTGGACCTCATGCTCGGGAGAGAGCACCCTGCTCGTGGTGGGACGACAATGGGATGGGTAGGAGGGCAGCAGTGAAAGGGAACACGAGGGTGGGAAACGGGCTCTGCGCCACTGCGGGCTCAGTAGGCTGCAGAAGCCAGTTGCAAAAGCAAACTGGGGTGAGAGCAGCACCCTGTAGCCTTGAACGGTGAGTGTCGGGCAAACCGGCAATGGCTGAGGACCGAGAGGAGGTGTTATCCAGGAGATGGAGGGGTGCTCGGGCACAGGGGTGCCAGCAGCATGCTCAGTCCTCCAGGTGCTTAAAGCATGGGTTTGACTGGTTTCTCAGGAGCTGGGAGGAAACGTTCAGCTGGTGGCCGGGTCTGGCCACGGCGGTGCAGCCAGTGCCACGCAGAAGGGCTTTGCGGGCAGGACCTCTTGGACCTCGGCTGCTGTGCAGAGGGCGGCTCCCGGCGGGTGGAGGGTTTCAGGCTGATCGCCTGGTTCTGGAGGAGCCGTTTTGGTGGTGGTATCTGAGCGCTGCTGCAGGCAGCCGTAGTGGGCTTTAGCAAGTCCCTGGCCCTAACCAGCATTAACCTGCCGGCCTGCCTAACCAGGGGTTCGCTGGCTAACACCTGGGACTGCACCCCAGCCCCCAAAGAGCCCCCCTGCTCTCAGGCAGAAAGGGTGCTGGGAAGAGCTCAGGGTGGTCCCCTAGGCACCCATGGAGATGTATTTGCCCTGCTGAGCCTGAAGACCACCAGGCAGGAGCTGAAATGGTGGTTTAGGAGCTTCCCCAGGGGCACTGCCCCCTCCCTAGCTCTGCTGCGCCTGCGGCTTTCAGCCCAGCTGGGAAAGGAGGAGAGGGAGCAGCTTAAGGATGGGACTTTGGCAAAGAGGAGTGGAAAGCAGCCCTGGGAAGTCGGGCGGCCGACATGGGCTTCCCTGGCGCAGGACAGAGACCAGCCCGAGGGAGAAGGAGGGCGTCAAGGCTGTTGAGCTGTTGCCACTTGCTGCAGCAATGTCTGGGTGGGCATGCATATGAATGAAATGAATCCTCATTGAGAAGTATTAATTGATACTTAACTGATTAAGTATTAATGCTCTCCTACAGCAGGAATGCCTTCAGGTTGTTAGTTTTAAGTAGGAGGAACAGCAACTTTCCCACAACCAAGGGAAGGAGGTGCTGTGGGCAAGGACTTCATGCGGTAGGAGGGCCAGGGACAGCCATCAGTGGTGTAAGACCGCTCACCGGTGCGAACATGTTTGGGAGAAGGAACGGGCTCATGTCGGCCGCTGGGACGAGAGCGTGAAGCCAGCCGGGACCCAAGGGTCCACAGCAGACAAAATTTGGGGGGTGAAACCCAAAGTCCTGAGAGCCTCCTCTGGTTAAAGCTGCTCCTGCTGTGCTGGAGGGAGGTGTAAAGGCAAGAGTGTAGGGAGCTGAGGGCCGGGGTCTGGCTGGAGGGGACCAGGAGAGACCCTGCCCGTTTACAGGAAGACAAGCAAACCCGGGATCCGTCCCTTTCCAAGCGGAGGGGCAGCGATCCCAGCACGAACACCCCCGGGATGGGGTGAGTTGGGGGGGCTGCCGGTGGGGCTTCCCTCGCCGGCCTGCTGGTTATGTGTCTGTATTTTGCCCTTGCTTGTTCCCTGTAACCGCCGCGTTGGGAATGACGGTGGCGTGGCTGAGCCTAGTGCCCTCTGGTCCCTGTGCGGTGCTGCACCATAACTGCATGGCTTGAGACTCACAACCACGCGGACACACCACTTCGCCTCTGCATCCTGTCCCGTAGCCGTGGCTCAGCCCGGGAGGGGGCCCTGGTCCGCAGCGGGCACCCCGCCCGGGGTGGGGAAGGGAGCGGGCTGGGACGATGGGCAGGGGGCTTGCAAAGAGCGTCAGGAGGGATGACAGGACTCTCCCCTCTCCCCACTGTAGCCTGACCCCGCGCAGGCAGCCCCACAGGCTGTGTGCCCTCGTCCGGGGGCTGCCTGCGTTTGCCACCTCTCATGCCAGGGCCAAATCTGGGCACCTCTTTCCAATCAAGTGTTTTTGTGGGGTACCCCCTCTTCCTGCCCTGACTCCTCCTCCATGGGAAACTGCCCCGACCTCCAAATTCCCAGCACACCAGCTTTCGATCTGTGTGTGCATCTGTATGGATCCCACATCCAAGTGACTCCTGCCCCCTTGCTGAGCCTGGCCTAGCCTCCGCTTCTTGCAGTCGCTCCCCAAGGCTCAGCGAAGACCTCTTCCCCCTCATCCTCCAAGCCCTTGGCCCCAGGGAACCCTGCCTGCCTGCAGCACTCCAGAAACCCAAATCCCAGAGTAAGTCCCATCCCATCCCACCCTACCACCAGCCCCTGCCAAACCCTGAGGCGGGATGGAGCGGGGAGGAGGAGGAGGAGGACGGGTGCATCGCAGCGCTGTAAAGAACAAGATGACAAAGTTTGTTGCTTTGCGAGAATGTGCTCACTGTTTGTTTCTTCCCTTCTCCCTTGTCTCCTTTCTCCCCTTTCCCCATCCCCCCCATCTTTCTTCTCATTTGGCTCCCCCCCATCTCCCGTCCCCTCTCTCCTTCCCCTCCCGTTATCTCCCAGGGCTAATCAGTTGTAGGAGCCAGTCGGTCCAAGAGAATTCCAGTACCAACATGGGGTTGGAGGCAATAATTAGGAAAGCCCTAATGGGTAAATATGACGAGCAGTGGGAAGAGCGCTCACCTCTCAGTGCCAATGCTTTTAACTCTCTGAATGCCAGTGCAAGCCTGCCCGCTGCTATGCCCATAACTCCTGCTGATGGACGAAACGAGGACGTGCGCTCCTTGCCAGGTCTGCAGCCCTCTCCACCTTCGCTGTCTCTGTGTTATTAATTCTCAGCCTTTATATTTCCCCTTTTGTGGGTGGATTTATTCCCCCCCCCCATTTTTGTTCATTTTGGTTTTCTTTTCTCCCCTCCCTCCCCCAGCTTCGAGCTTTGTGAATCCGCTGATTAATCCTGGTCTTGTTTGATGTTAATTTAATAGTCTCGGAAGGTGCTGTTGCTTTCTCTAAACCACTGACTGTGCTCCTTTCCCCGTTTGTTGGTTTTTAATATCTCCTTTTCTGTTTTTTTTTTTTTTTACACCATGGAAAGGTTTATGGTGGGGAAAAAAAAACCCCACACCCAAAAAACTGAAGCCATAAACTTAAATAGCCACCCCAAACTGTCCTTAAACCCTGGGTGGGATCGCTGCTCCCAAAATAGGGGAAGGAGCTGAGAAGGGCGGGCACTGGGGGGACACAGGGCAGGGTGGTCTTTCCTTTCCCACCCCAGGCTCGGGGGGTGTTGAGGCAGGCTCTGGCCTGGGACAGAGGGTTGGATGGGACCTGGGGGTGCCTGGAGCAAGAGGGAGAGCTTAAGGGGGCTAAAGGTGATAGAGATGGGGGACGACTTCAGAGAGCAGGGCTGGCGGTGAGCTGCCCAGTGGGCTCTGGCAGGGCTTGCAAAGCCAGCTGGGCACCGCGGCGGGGTCTGCCTGGCTTCGGGGGAGGCTTAAGCAGAGCTGGGAGGGTTGTTCTGCAGATCCCCGGTTAAGGAGGGGGGCCAGGGAAGGATGGACGAGAGCGTTTGTCCCCCATGCGCCTGCGAAGGGCAGATTGCCTCTTGCAAGCACCCTGCGCAGAGCACGGCAGCCGGTGCCGGGGGTCACCCTTGGCAATCTGAGCCCCGAAGCTGAGGAGCAGGGTCCTGGGGCACACATGCGTCTTCCTTCAGGTCAGCTTGGACCGGGTGCTCTTCAGCTTGTTGCAGAAAAGCTTTTCTGGCTCCTGCATGAAACCAGCAGCTTCTTCCAGCCACGCTTCCCCACGCCTGGCGGAGGCTTCCCGGGCAGGCAGGGTGGGATGCAGAGCCCATCCATCCCTCCCGCTTTGGGAGCTCCCCCCATGGTTTAGCCAGGCTAACCTACCCAGCAGAGGCCGTTTTGGCTTTAAACCTTTTAAAAACTGGCTAAACATCACCAGGGATTTTGCTGTAAAAACTTACAGACCATCCTAGCCATGTAGACCGTGGGAACGGGAAATGTGCTCAGGGTTTCAGCACCCACATAGCTCCGAGGGAGTCCCTGCCAACCGGCTGCACAGCAGCACATGGAGCTCCCATCCCTTGACCCGTGTTTGTGGGCTGAGCCACGAGCCGGCTCAGGAGCGGTCCCTGCAGAGAAACAGCCTGGCCAAAGCTCAGCAGCTGCTCCTGCCCCAGATCCGCTCCACAGGATGGTTGGTAGCATCAACCCACAAAGCTGTGGGTTGGAGAGCAGCACAGGAAGGGACAGAAACCTCCTCGAGCTGCCACAGCCGCCCGCCTGCCCCACTGCGGAGAGCTCGCCCCATCACCCCTCCCCGTTGTGCCATCGGCCCCTGGGGTGAGCTTTTCTCCTGCAACGAGCCATTTTTGCAAGCTCTTAAGAGGGAAGCACTGGGTACCCGCACCCCCTCCCCAGCCCCCCAAACCCCGTCACGACGAGCCGGGTGACGAGCAGGCGCTTCTCTTTGCAGGAGGAGGGGGGAAGCCAAAGATCGCTGCCAGACCCAACAGCCGCAAGGCCAAGTCCCCGGCGCCGGGTCTGTCCTCAGGCGAGCGGCCACCCTCCGTCTCCTCGGTGCACTCAGAGGGGGACTGCAACCGGAGGACACCCCTCACCAACCGCGTCTGGGAGGACAGGCCGTCGTCCGCAGGTAGGGCTCGGGGGGGACGCGTCCCCAGAGCGGCTGTGCCACCCTCTCAGGGGGGCTGCAGGGGGGCGGCCACCCGCCCGGCGTTGACTCTCTGCTTCCTCCTCCCTGCACAGGTTCGACGCCGTTCCCCTACAACCCGCTCACCATGCGGCTCCCCAGCGGGGTGGTGACGGCAGCCCCCGCCGCCCCCCTGCCGCAGGGGACCCCTGGCAGCCAGCACCACGCCTGGGATGAGGAGCCCAAGCCCCTGCTCTGCTCCCAGTACGAAACCCTTTCGGACAGTGAATGAAGCGAGCCAGGGGCAGGGAGACGGCGACCAAACCCAGGGCACGGGGAGTGAGCGGGACGCCCGGGGCGAGTGCCCACCGCCCCGGCCCCCCCGGCTCTCATGAGCGAAGACGCAGGAGCAGAGCTACTTTATTTTTTCGTTTTCCTTTTGTTTTCCTTCCCCTCCCAACCAGCCAATTTGGGGGGATGGATTTTTTTTTATTTTTTTGTTTGTTTTTTTTTTCTTTCTCAACATCTGGAAATTTCTGCATCCTCTTCAGTCTGAAAAAAAAAAAAAAAAAAAAAAAAAAGAAAAAAGCCTTAACAAGACAAAACCCAAGGAACCCGTCTTCGATCTTGGCAGCCTTGCCGGGCGGTGACCCCTGTGCTCGAGAGGGACTATGAGCGGCCGTGCGCCCGAAGCGCCCACATCCCGGGGTCACGCGCGCTCGGACGCTCTGCCGGCGCGATTCCGTGGAGTCAAGTGAGGGGCTGTGGGATGCTCTCGTGCATCCCGGCCGTGGGGCTGTGCTGCAGAAACACAAAACCTTGAGCGGGTTAAAGAAAAAAAAAAATATGTGTAAGAAGTGAAATAGGATGGAACACCCCGGTTTGGTTCCCCCCAGCTGATCTGAGGGCTGGCAGCCTGTTGTACCCACGTCACAAGACGTATCAGCCCCAGAGCAGTCTCAACATGCTTCAAACGTGGCTGGGATGAGCGGGCAGGGGAGGGAGCGAAGAGCTATTTCTTAAAAAACAAAAAATCCTGGTCCCTTTGGTGGAAGCAATCCCGGGCTTAAATCAGAGCGGGCAGGGATGTCCCTGGGCTGGCTCGCACGCTGCCCACGGAGGGGCTCGGTTGCTTTAAGTGCATTGTTTTCTGAATGGTGAGAAAAGGCAATTGTAAATTGTATTGGTCTACAGGGTATATTTTTGATACCTTCAGTGAATTATGTCAATATTTTACGCAAGGAAGGACTTAAACAAAACACAGTATTACATGCTGTAAAAGAGGTTCTGTTCTTACATGCAGGCTTTGATGCGTTTGTCCATTGTATGGAAGGGTTTTAAAAAAAAAAAAAGAGAAGGTAACAATGATCCATCAAAGTTATCTGTAAGTCAGGAGAATGTATGAACTTAGTTTAAAAAAAAATCAAAATCTTGCCATGGTTGCAGGCCCCCCCATTACACACACCTTTGCTGAGTCAGCAGAAATAGTTTGCTGGTTGTAGACGTTGATTCTCTGGAGCCCTCCGAGCTGGCTGGGTGCAGGGGCAGAGCGGGCAGGAGGCTGGCGTGGCAGGGAGTTCACAGGAAACTTTAAAAAAAAAAAAAAAAAAAAAAAAAAGAAAAAAAAAGGAAAAAAAAGTTTTTATTGTATTTTTGTGATACACACGAATGCTCTACTTTACATTATTTTTTTTCATTCCATGATGTTGGCTCATATCTGCAGTTACAAGGTTAAAGAACAAAATATTAGACTTTTTTTCATTCACTTCTGCTTTCTTGCTCTGGGGAAAAAAAAAATGGCAAAAAAACAAAAATATGTATTAAATGCTTTGCATTCTATACGCTAGAGGAACCCAGAGCACGGCACAGACTTTCTGCCTCTCCGGCTGCTGGGTGCGCAGCCAGCCCCCGCAGCCTCCTGGCAGCCCTTGCATCTGACGCGCGGGTCCAGCGGCGAGGCCGGCGCCGTCACCTTCCCGACGGATCTTTCTTTTCCCCCTGCAACGTTCCCAGGTTGATTCTGATTTCAAAGCAAGAGAATGATGGTGTTTGTTGTTTGTTTGGGGTTTGTTTTTTTTTTTGTTGGGTTTTGTTTTTTTACAATGTACAGGTTTTTAATGTTCATCAATGTTTGTGTCTTTTCTGTTGTGCTTTTTTTTTTTTTTTTTTAAAGAAAAAAAAATCCGAGACAATGCACAAGCGATGTGGAAGTCTTTCCGTTCCCAGGTTATTGCTGCTGGTGTTTCCGTGGCTCTGAGATGTAAAAACTAACAGAGCTGATGTCTGGGCATAACGCTATTAAAGTGTTGCAGATTTTGCTGGGAAAAAAAAAAAAATCCAAATCCGACCCATCTTCAAAGCCGCCTCCATAACCTTTTCGGAAAATAATAGCAAAAAAAAAAAAAAACAACCCACAACAAAGAATAAAGTTCCCACTTGGCACAGTAGCAATACTGTGTGCTGCTTTGGTGTCTTCAGAAGTCCAGGAAGGTGCCTGTTGCTGGTGGAAGGTAGCTGCGCTGCTCACAGCCCCGCCGACCGGCATCGCAGACCCTGCCGCCAGCAGCTCTTGCCGCACGGGGACCCCGACGTGGGTTGAGACGTGGAGAGAGGGGCGAGAGAAGTGCCTGAACTGAGCTGCTGCCCTTGGGGTGGCCGCACCGAGCCTTGGCTGTTGCCGCAGGTCGCTCCCTCCAGTGCTACCCGCAGCGTGCCGGGGATGGAGGCGCTGGGGCAGCCCTCGGGTTCCTCACCGTGTGGGCATCCCGTGCCGACCCTGCAGGCTGAGCACGGCCGGGTCTTGGGATGTCAGGAAGGGCCACGGACTCCAGCCAGGAGCTGCAGAGCCGCCTTCTCGCCACCCCAGCTACAGTGGGGTTGGGTTGTCCTCCCCGTTAATCCTGGGCAGCATTCGCCTGCACTGTAGCCAGCACCTGAAGCCACGGGGTGGAGGGTGAAGAGCTTGTCCCACCCTTCGGTGCTAACCCCATAGCCATATTTCTCGTTTCCTGTCGTTTCCACCGTGTCTTTCGTGTGTGCGGGGCAAGGTGTCGGAGCTGGCGGGGCTGACGAGGACCCCTGAAGCACAGCTGATGCCTGGGGCTGTGCTGTGAGGGTGTCAAAAGAGTTTCCAGATGTTTGTGAGGTTGTTTTAGTCCTTTTGGGGTTTGTGGCTCGGTGCTGGTGGATGGATGGTTGGGCAGATCTTATCCACCATCTTCTGGGCAGGGCGGTGTTTGTAGAAGGGGACAGTGCTGTGCGGCTGGGAGGACGGGGAGGTGCCGGGGAGATCCCGGTGACCCCCAGCCGCTGCGGGGCTCCGGCAGCCTCACGCCCCTGCTCAGTGGGATCCTTTGGGATCATTTCTGGAGCAGGGAGCAGGACATGCCGCTGATGTTCCCAACTCTGTGCGAGAGCTCAGGCCCCGGCTGTGCCATGTGTCCCCATCACACCAGGAGAGCCTGCCCTGGGCTGGGAGCCGTGGGAAGGGAGCGGCCCGGGGTTGCGTGAGACCGGCCGTGGCAGGGATGTGCGTGGGTTTTGCTCTGGCAGGATCCTACACTTGGGGAATCCCCCCTGCAGACAGCTCAGCCCCGCAGCTGCCCACGGCACAGCTCGGTTTTGGCGCTTTCTGTCTTGCTGCGTCTCCATCGTCTGGTCTCCCCACACACGCCCCATCCCCGCACAGACCCTCCTGCAGCTGCCTGTCCCCCAGCGCGTCCCCGCAGCAGCAGGGACAGGGCACAGGGGGGACACGGGGGACACATGGGGCAGCAGCAGCTCCTGTCAGGGAGCTCTGCACCACCTTTGCCAGGGTGCCAGAGCAGGGAGCATCCTCCCGCTGGTTGAATTTGCGTTAAATTGATGAGTTGGCAGCATGCCGGGCGGGAGGCCTGCAGCCGCTCCGTGGGGATGCGCCCGGCCCCAGGGGCTGCGGTGGGATGGCCTCCCCATTTCCCTGCTCACACGTGGGCTGGGGGAACATGGTTTTGGGAAGAGGAGGAGCTGCTGCTCCTGCAGGTCATGATGCTCCCCCTGTAATGCCCCACTCTGGCCTTCGCAATCCCCAGCCGGGGACCGAGGCATCCCCCAGCACCCCAAAACCTCCCGACAGGTTCCAGCCAGCACCTCCTTGTGCTGCCGGCTGTGGTTGTGCAATCCAGGAGACAGTCACATTAAACTATTAAACCAAGTTTAAAGTTAGCGTTCACCAACTTTGTAACTTACACAAACAGGCAAACAAATTATTGGACAATCTATTGCTTGAACTGTACCGGGGGAAATATTTATCTTTTGTACAACCGAACTGTGCATAGCTGTTTTGAAGTGAGTTGTATGATAGCCGGGGCTGTACAGAGAAACCACCAGGTGTAAATATTTCCACAGCTTGCTCTAGAGGGGTGGGTTTCTTCTACTAAAGGTGAAGGGGTTTGTTCACTGCTATTTTGCTTGGCGTGCCCACCAGCAAGCGGTGTGGGTAGCAGTGTCCGAACACTGCCTTACTGGTTAAATAATAAAAAAGCAAAGAAACCAACCCAAAACAAAAAAAGCTTATTTGGCAGCAAAATATAGCGTGCTCCTGCCTGTTTGTGTGTGTGAGCCCAGGCAGGGTGAGCTGCTCGCGGGGCAGCCGAATCGGGAGTGGGATGGATCACAGCAAGGGGGGTGCAGGGCGGGTTGGAGACCCCTGCGCCGGCGGGGCACTGACACCAATGGGGGTGCCTGTGGTAAAATGGGCTGAGAGAGGGAGGGAAAAGGCCAGTGGCAGCAGTGCCCCAAGGTGTGCGGCTCGCTCGCCCCGAGGCTGGCCGATACGGCCCCCGGCGTCGCTGCCGGGCTGGTCGAGGTGGCGGGGTCTGCATGCCCACCGGCTGCGCCATGACCCTTCCGTGGCACTGCTGGCGATGGGGACGGGGCTGCTGGAAGGACCTTGGCAAGGGATGAGTTTGCTGGGTGAGGGACGAGTTTGCTAGTTGAAGCACGACAGGACATCCCACCCTAAAGCCTGGGGTATCGGTGCCCTGGCCAAGTTGCAGCCCCCCTCCTTGCCTCAGTTTCCTCCTCTGCAGGGGGGGCTCACACCCCTGCGCTGCTTTTTGACCAACTGATGGCCAAGAGCTGCTTAAGCATGATGTTATTATTGCTGAGCTGGGAGTATCCTCCTTTGTATGGACCTGAAAAGGCCTCACAGCACCTGGGGCAGCATCCCCAACCCCGAACAGGGCCATGCATCACCCCATCTGCCCCCCTCCACCTCTCCTTTGGGATGCACATGCCTCTCCCTCCCCATCAATGCATCCCGTCGGCATGAAGTGTCTTGCACAGCAGCTCTCAGAGGAGTGATTTCTCCTCTCCATCTGTTTTTATTTGTATTTGTATTTTTTATGTATTTTTCATTTTTATTATTTTTATTTTTAATTTTTATGATATTAGCATCATCATTATTTTATTTTAACATGCCCAAGCTCCCTCCTGCCCGCAGCTCCCCAGAAATCAAACACTCCCCATTCTTTCCTGGCAGCACTAACGCCATCCAGCCGCATCCCACCGCCGAGGCTTCTTCCCGCATCCCCACACCCAGACTGTTTTTGTTGGCTTCTCATAGCGGAAACATGAAAACCCTTTGAACCCTCCCAAAACAGCTTCTCGCAGCTCTTTGGGTGCTTTGTCCGGGCCTGGGAAGCAGGGAGGGGGGCCGGGGGCTGGGGTAGCCCAGCCCGCCTCCCAGGCCCCAGGGACTGCAGTCACCAAGGGAAGCTGGTGGCACCCAAGGGTGGCTGTGGGAGCATGCACCCCTTTGCTAAATGCCCCCAAACAAGCGATACCTGCATCTCTGCCAGCATCGAGCAGGGATGATGCTGGAGGACACCTTGGCTTCGTTGCTCTTTGACCAGCTGCCAAGGAAAACATTGTTCACCTGTGATTGAATTTAAAAATTGAATTTATATTGGATTTTTAAAAAATAATTAAAAAATAGATATTCTGGTAATGGATAATCCCTCACAAGCCCTGTAGGAAATTATTGGGGAGGCTAATTAGCCGCCTCCTAATTAACAATTGAAACAGAGGCCCTGGTATCTATTTGCAGGTCTGAATTGCTTTACCTCTGACATCCGTCCCATGGGGTGCAGTTGACTGGTTAGGGCTGGGAGCCGTCAGTCCCCCTCCCGCATCTGCACCTGCGAGGCTGATGCCAAGGGTCTTGGGAGCTCTTACCACTGCCGTGGGGTGTGCGTGTCGTGGCGTTTTACAGGGCAAGTGATGAATGAGGGGACGGCGAGCTGAGGGGTATGGCTCTGCGTGAGGACAAATTGGATGACTATATGGAATTTAATCCATTGAAGGGCTAGTAGTCGGTTTTGCACCTGGGGGCCTTCTGCTGCCTTTCCTGGGGCTTAGAAATGGATTTTACCCAACAGACGTTTTCCTGAGAGCAGCAATGAGCATTTCTGCCAGGGCGTACCCGTACCTCCTGCCGGCTCAGCGTTTCGGGTGGTCACCCTGATCCCAGCTGCTGCAAGTCCTGGAGGAAGGCTCCCCAATGCTGTGTGACTAGTTTGTCTGTCCAGGGGATGTCCAAAAGGCTCCTGTCTCTGTGCTGGTGAAGGATGGCCCTGGGTCCTTTGTATCGCCCAGACACCATCTGAAATCCCTCCAGGTACGTACCCGCACCAACCAAACCTCCTCTGGTCTCTGCATGCTCCTCCAGCGACCAGCTCCCGTCACGATGCACTAGGTAGATACCTGCTGGCTCTTAAAGATCAGTCTAAAGATCTCTGAGACCAGAGATTTTGTTGACATTCTTCTTGGAAAGGCTTTTGCCACTCCGAAGGCGATTAGAATAAGTTAATAAATAGTACAAGCAGAAGCCAAGCTCTTCAGCCTCTCACATCAGGGTTTAAACGCTGACGGGGGCTGACAGCGATAGCCCTGGTCAATAATTCACACTGATGCTGAAGAAACAGGAGGTGGGAAAACTAAATTCAAGGCCAATGCTTATGATTTAATGTCGGAAAACTTCAGGTCTACTTGAAAAGTTCTTGCATAAGGAGATGAAAATGAAATGGGACAAAAGCAGATGGCTTTGAAAACCAGCAATAAAAAAAAAATGTCAGAAGTCCAGGCTCACACGTATTTTGACTGGGCGGCAGACAGGGGTTTTTGAAGGGGAGAGGGAAGACAAAAGATGGTCCCTGATGCCTTTGCCCTGGACAGAGGCCATGAGAAGGCGCAGGAGTGTTGCGACCTTCTCCTGGTGATGAATTGGTGTTTAGTTAGGATTATGGGGAATTTTGTTGTTGTTGTTAAAGAATTAAAGCAAGAGAAAGATTTTTTAGCTGGGCCAAGCTGAGT
This sequence comes from Fregata magnificens, assembly GCA_013389945.1. NCBI lineage: Eukaryota > Metazoa > Chordata > Aves > Suliformes > Fregatidae > Fregata > Fregata magnificens. The sequence continues at coordinate 182,189 of WAAD01041881.1, read as the reverse complement.
TAGAAGCACAAGGAAGAAAGGGCACGAGACCAAGGTTGTCCTTGCTGCAGGAGCCAGGACACTGTGCATTGGGCTTCAGCACCCTCCCCGCAGGCTGCGCGTACCCTGCGGGTGACGGGGAGACGGATGTAGCTGTGGTACCCAGCAACAAGCAGGGTAAGATTAAAAAGAAAAAGGCTCCAAAACACAGCGGAACACAAAACCCATGTACTGGTAGCACCCAGCCCTGTGCCCTCCCCAGAAAGGCAGCTTGTGGTCCCTATGCACCAGCCCCCAGCAGAGCAGGGCCTCTTCAACTGAGTGGCTGAATGGGCCAGACGTGCCTTTGGCCAGCAAAGCCGTTAACTGTTCCTGGGCTCCTTACAGCAGGAAGCATTTTATACTCTCCTGACAATTGCAATCCAAATAGTCATTCATCAGTTCCTGTGATTTGCCATGAAATTGTATATGCTCTCTGATAATGATGCTGAGGGCTAAAGAGCTGATCTTGGCAGGAGATGAGACATTTTAGGCTGGCGAGTAACTTGGAAGGAAAATAGAGTGGCTTTTGATGGGATGCCTGGATCTTATCAGTGTTGGGACACTGAAGGGCATTGGGGAGGGGCAAGGGCTGGCTGGCTGAGCTGGCTTGAGGTCTACCTGGCTTGTGTGCCCATCTGGGAAGAGTTGGGTTTGTAAGAAACTTGGGAACCAGTGTCACTGTGTGTGGGTGGCTGGGTGGGTAACAGCTGAATTAATTGTCAGGTTTATTTATCCTCTCATTTTTGGCCTCCTGTAATTAATAAAACAAGTATTTGTCGGGACTCCAGGCAGCGGAGTGGTAATAAATCACTCGCCACCAACGGGAGGTTGGAGTAGTTGTGTCTGAGCGAGCTGAGATTGGTGTCGGCTTTAGTGAAGTGCAAGTGCTGTCAGAGGAGCTGGTGGGCTGGTGCACAAATAAAAAACCAAACAAACAAAAAAACCCAAAACAGCTTTGCAGAAATGCTCCTGAAATAAAATCCCTGGATGCACAGTTCCCCAGCCTGGAGCCGCGGTTGTCTCAGCCATTGTGAGGAGGAATCACCTAATGGGGATGCAGGGGGACTTGGGGCAGGGAAAGCCTTGGCAGCCCCCAGCATGTGGGATGCTGCCGGACCCTGCGGGGCTGCGGGTCCCTTCCCGTGGTGGCACCAGGGTGTCCAAAATTGCTGCTGTGAAATGCACAGCAAGGAGGGCGTCTGCCTGCACGCCCTGGGCTGAAAACCTGCAGAAGCTGGGTTGAAAGGCAAAATCCTTGTGCTGCAAACACGCCGCTTTCTGGGTCTTGCTTTCCAGAGCGGTGCTCTAGCACAAGCCAGGCTTCATTGGGCTCTGCCCTCCCGGCCTTGCTGGTGTCAGGGGCTCACTCCTGCCAATGCAGCGGTGATGCTGTGCTGGGGGGTGCGGGAGGGTGTCTGGATCCCACCCAAGGAGGGACCATGCTCATCTCGGCTGCAGACAGAGCAACCTCGGTCTAACCACCGACAGGTAAGAATTTCCTCTTGTTGGCCCTTGTAAATGGAGAACAGGGAGAAATAACTGCCCAGAGATCCATTCTGCCACCTACAATGCAGAGAGGAGAGCATTGGTCACACATCATTTCGAGTCTATTTTTGAAGAGGCCAGCGTGTTTCCCTTCTTTGGGAATAATCCGAATGTCTCTCGCTGTAAATGCATGTAACCTGACGAAGCACAGGGTGTTAGGAATGGTGGTAAACTCCATCTGGAGAGCTCTCTGCTTTGAAGTCGGACGCCGTTTTAAACTCTGCAGGGTACTGTCGCTTAGAAAAAGCAGCAGTTGTCAGTGAAGATTGATCTTGGTCCAGAAATTTTTGCTCCCCTCAATTTCTTTTCATATTTATTAGTCATTTGCAATCTCTTTGATGACTAGATGCATGTTCAGCTTGGAGAAAGCTCTGTTGCAGTATTTGTTGAGGCGATGCCAGGGGATAGGAAACACTAATCACACTAGCTGCGAGGTCCGGCCATGCAAATGATGGTGTATTTCGAGTTGCCATTATTAATTGCCATGGCAGCCCCCAGTGCTCCTGAGCAGAGGCCGAGGAAGCCCATGCAGGAAGCAGAAGCCCTGGGAGGGTTGGTCTGAGGTCTCACCCATGGGCATGCAGCCCCAGTCGAGCCAGCCAAAATCAATTGCTCCGCACGTTGCAGGTCAGTATTTGCAGAAAAAGCTGTGCCTGCAAGAGAGGGGCATCTCCATGGGCTGCTGGGGGCTCCCCTCCTGCCTCCGGTGGCACAGGGGGAAGAGAAGGCTTCATCAAGAGCAAAAAGCAGAGCAACACCGTCCAGAAGGTTGCTCTTGAAGACACTACATCCTCATTCAACACGTTCCTCAAACTCTGCTCAGAGCAGCTGTCGGTGGGTGCGATGTGATGGGCCCTGAATCAGCTCAGGTGAGACGCAGACTCTGACGAGGTTTGGACTCCACTGACTTGGGTGTTTGTTTGCAAAAGGCTGGAGTGTAGATATGCAATCCTGATCTGGCTCTGCACGAGATCCGGGAGTATTTTCTGCTGCTGTTTTGTCCTGAGCCCTTTCCAGAAAACGAAGCAGCTGCCGGAGGTCAGACGCAAGGAGCCTGGTCGGTGCGTGCCTGAAGATGGGTGCCAGCTCTGGATCTGCATTCCAGTTGGACCGAAGCAGAGCTTTTCCCCACGGGAATGCTAATCCTGGGCCTTGGCTTTGAGCCATCTCCAGCTTTCATCTTTTTGGAATCGAAAAGGTGCACCATTCTGTTCAAGGGAAGAACAAATCCTTATACCCCATCTCTATACCCCAATGAGAAGTCACAACCAGTTCAAGCATTGCTGGCTCCTTAGAAGTGAAACCTGTCTAACTTCACCCCACTGGACCCATTTTTAAGCTACCAGGATAAATTCAGTCCCCATGGGCTGCCGGAGCATCCTGCTCCCCATCAGACCAGCAACAAGCCCTGAGCTGGAGCTGCCTCCTCCGTCCACTGGTGAAGGAGAAACCAAGCAGCAGAGGTTGGAAACCAAATAGCAGAGCTTGCTCTTGGGTCTCTTTGTGGGGGAGGGCAGCTTTTTTATTGGGTTCAGATGTTGCTTTCTGCCCCGGGCCATGCTGGGAAGTAAAGCAAAGCATGTTAATGTTGGCTGGAAGAGCCTCGTTGGAAATGGGCTCGAAGGAAGCGGAGTTTCTCCTGTGCACCCGTTTCCTGGGGACCCGGAGGAGATGGGCCAGCACGGGAGGCACAGGCACAGGTGAGGGGTTGCCCTGCTGCTGAGCAGCCCTCTTCCCTTTGCTCTCCAAAAATCTTCCAACAGTGAATATGGCTTTACCCAGCCACCCGCTTCTCCAGGGCTCTTGGGTCCCTGCTGTCCTCCGGTCAGTGGCCACTGTCCCCAGGCTGATGGCACCCACAGGGAGAGTTGTCCCCATCACCGAGCTGACGGGTCCCTTCTGGACCGTTTTCCTGTTGGGTTTCATATCGCGATGTGGAGATGGAGGACTCTGTGAGGGGCAAGGCTGTTCTCCAGATGTTCTTTTTCACCATTAGGCAGTGTTTAAAATATATGTGATTTTTTTTTTCTTCCCCTTTCTGAGTGCATATAGAGGAGAGACCTTTGGAGGGGTGAGCGGCAGGGGAGGGGCTGGGTGGGGGAGGATGGCAGGACTTTCCTCCAAATCAGCCACTCCTCTGCAAATGAAGCTTTTCCAGAAAGTGCTGAGCTGGGCGCTTTGCAGCCGGCTCTGCTGGGCTGCAGCACAGCGTCATGCGGCCGGCTAACAGAGCTGGGCTCCAGCGGGTCCCCATGATCCGGTGCCAAGCCTGGAGGGCTTTGAAACACGTGGCTCATTAACAGTGCACTTCAGCTATGGCTGGGGCTCACACAGAGGGCTGGCGCTGCCAAAACATTTAAAAGTTCCGGAGGACTCAGAAAGGGCCCAAGCTGCAAAGTTCAAGGGCAGACCCAGAAACAGAGCAGTGCCGTGCTTAGCAAAGTACCCCAAGCCTCAAGTGCTGCTCCACTCCACCTTCACTTCACTTTGATAACAGGCTCAGGCTAGAGCCCTAAGGATGCTCAACTCCTCTCCTGGATACTAGTTAGGGATCTGCATGGCTCTGGGTGCTATCTCCTCTGGTTCAATCTATATTCCAGGGTAAAGCCTGTGCTCAATCAAGGATGCTCGAAGAGGCCTGAGCTGCTGCCAGCCCATAATGCCTCACTGGAAGCTGGACCTGAAGCTAAAAGCCCAGCTCTGCACCTCCAAGGCCATCCTACTTGGCCACAACAGGTCGGTAAGTCCATAACATGATGTGCACCATCACCTAGCCAGCCACAGGCGCTGGGGAAGCCCGCGCTTAAAACCATCCCCTGCGTCGGGCAGCCGAGCCGTGCTCTTCAGCAGCTAAAATGAATGTCCTGGAAGTGCAGGCGCTAAAAAAAAACCCTGTCGGAAGCACAGCAAAAACCCATCTGTGAGTGGAAGAGGTCAAAGAAGAACACAAAGGCTTTTATTTCCTGAGGCATTTGTCAGCAAGACAAATGTGGTTTTTTTTAAATTCACTGCATTTTCCTAGCTGGCCTCCCACGCAAATGCCAAATGGACTTTCACTAGCATAAAGCAGGGTGTTGGCTTGTGTCCTTTGTAATCCATCGCTTGAGGACTCAGATGAGGAATCGGTTGGATCACTGTTTATTATCAGTAAGTGGGGCATACTTAAAGGAAATGGGCAGATTTCAACACTACATCTATAACTAGTTTATTGCTGGCGTGTTCCTTTCTTGCCCTTATTATTTATGTTGAAAACGATAAATGAGGGATTGATGGTTCTAACTGGTTTATGAATAATCAGGTTATTTCACTGTAAAGCCCCAGGGGAAGGTAATGTTTCTACAATCCTCCATCAAAGAGAGTGCAGTTTGCACTTGTGTGTGTGTTGCTCGTTCCTCCACTGCTTTGCACTTGGCGTCTCTTTGCACCCTCCCTCTGCAAGTGTGCATATCCCCACACACTCCCACGGCACATCCCAGTGCCAACGCAGGTTTCCCAGTCTGTGCAGCCCCTTGGCGTCGTCACCCACAGCCATGCGCAGGGTGTTTGGAGCAGTTTGCTCTCCAATACAGGAGGCAATGGATGTTTCAGTGGCCCGTGATGGGAGGCTGCATAGCCGGGGTGCAAGCCAGGTGCTCTGAGGAGGTGCACAGAGGGCCCCGACCACAGCAGTCAGCTTGGAAGAAGCCCTGATCCCATTTGTATTTCAAGGAGCTGCAAATAGCCGCTGGTCTCAGGATTTGCTTGTGAGACAGGAAGAGTCCCAGGGAGATGTTTGAATGTTTATGTATATAGAAATGTCTAATCACCGGGCTCAGAACAGGCTCAGGAAGGGAATCTGGAGGTGGTTAGCTGGAGAGGAGGATATTTTTATGCTAGAAATGCGCTGTCCGCCTGTTTGCAGGGTAGGAAGGATATGATGAGAATCAAAGGCTTGGCAGGATGAGCATTTTCATCCTCGTAGATGTGAACTCCCCATCTGTCTTGGACTCTGAGGCGTGGAACTGTTTAGATCCAATATCATTATTAGAAGCAGAAAACAGAGCTCATAAAACTCCCTCCTTACACCCCCAAAAAGCAATTCCAGGACCCTCTATCCCACTCATGAACAAGCCATTCCTGCATTAATTTCCCCGCTGTGGCTGGGCACGTTGCCAGGGGAAGGGCACTCGGTGCTTCGGCAGAAGCTGTGGAGCCCTGGGGCAGGTCCTTGCTCCACTCCTGTGTAACCAGACCAGGGGATTTAGAAACAGGCAAGAGAGCTGGGGATGGTTAACATTGTGGCAAACCCACGTGGCCAAGCCACTTTCCTTCCGGGCCACGGGGTAACTGCAGAGGCTGGTAACCGCAGAGGTGGGAATCGCTCCCCCAGGCAATGGGCTGGAAATCAGCACTAGGTACACTTCTTACCATGGCTGGGCAGGCACTGCAGAGAGCACTCGGGAGTGCCAGGCAGGGAAGCCACCATTCCACCACCAGACCAAGCATCCAGAGGCCCATGCAACCACCCTGGGGTCTCAACTGATGAAGTTAAGGTGCCCCCTGAGGCACCAAACCTGCATCACGGGACAAGAGGAGGTCGCAGAGCTGCATCAACAGCATCTCAGGTGGGTTCAGTCATCCTGGGATGGCTGCTCTGAGAGGTAGTTGTGCAGCCACAGGGTCAGCTGCTCTGGGGACAGAGGGACCTCGAGGCATATCTGCTGTGACAGACTCCCATCCCACATCTGCTCCCTACAGAGATGGCCTAAGTGACGGCTCAGCATGCTGTGCCAGAGGAGACGCAGCTCGTGCAGGTGGCCATGATACGCATCAGTCCAGGCATGCTGCTGGTGGTTCCTTCGCATGGGCACAGATTTGTGACATTTTTGAGGACAATGCAACTTCCCTGCTGCTTGGCATTGCCTAGATCTTCCAAAGACACTTCTGCAGGTCCAGGCTGTGACACTGCCATCTGATGAGCGTAAGGAGCAGAGACCAAGCCCAAAGTCTTGCACGTGGTAGTTTCAAGCTGGTGGCTTGGCAGCAGGGGGAAGTTCTTACTGTTCCAGTATCAGGTAAGGTTCTTCCTCTGGCAAATCCCTCCATTGTTTGTTGACTGTACATAGCTGTGGAATGAAATTTGGAAAAGGCATCTGTTGTTCCCTTACAGCTCTGCTTTGTTGAGTAGAATGGGGATCCCAGCATGTGGGTTTTTATTATTATTTAATTTGTAGCTGCCCATTATCAGCAACCTCTTTTAGGTGAGGCTTTTGGCATTTTACACTCAGCATTCTTGCTGTCTGTAAAACCAGCTTAAACCTTTCCTTCTGTTCATAAAGGCGTCTAGTCTAAATTCAAAGTCCATCCATTATAACTTCAGCACCTTGTAATCCCTCAGAGATATGTGCAATTACTCTCTGAAATATCCCAGGAGCAAAACAAATACCAAGCATCATCTGCTTAAATTTACAACATCCAAATGGCACAGTAAAAGCCACTAGCTTAGGGGTTAGCTCATCTGAGCGCACTTGCCAAAACACATATCCTGCATCTAATACTGCTTTTGCTGCTGAGGATTTAGCTGCCACCTCAGGAATCTTCATTGGACGGCATTCACGTTTTATGGTTTTATTTAAATAACAGGAGTGGATGCACATGTCCTTCATCTGGCGTTTGGGTTTCAATCATTGAACTTGCCCAGTCTGTACATCCCCTGCCTTCTCCACGCTGTTGCGTTTCCTCAGGTGCTTGAGCACGAGCATGTGTCCCATCCTTCATCCTAGAAGCAGTTCAGCCGTGATTTCTGTCAAAAAGCTTGGGATGAGGACACGGGCACTTCCCGTGCACCTGAAGCAAGCCTCTTGCATAACATGGCTTTCCTTCTCCTTTCCATTCCTCAGAGTTTAACAGCCATCCTCATCCAAGCCTATTGACTTTATCCTTATAAATCCAATATGATTTTTCCGTAAGGATTAGTGTCAGATTCTCCCTGCAGACATCTTTTAGGTCTTGGAAGACAGCTGAGAGCTCTACTAATAGCTGGCTGGCGAGCCCAAGGCATTTACAGCAATGGCTTTAAAACACACTTCATGGCTAGGCAGGGTTTTAGACCTGATGCAACCCATGATTCGGAAAGCCAGGACGTAGCAGGGGTCCTGATACTGTACTAGGATGTGGATACCTGGATATGAAATAAGCATTATGTCAGTTCTTCCTGTCCTTCAAGGCCATAGAAAAGCTGGGAGAGGAATTATCTAGATTGAACACCAGGGCTTCATAGCTGGGTAGAACAAGATCGAGCAGGGAGAGGGAAATTTAGGGTGAAGAAATGGTAAAACTGTCTCTTTAGGAAGAATGAGTTTTGTGCCCTTTGCTTGAGCTATTTCAACCTTCCCTGGGCGTACGTGACAGAGCGGATTTTACACATCTGAAACCACAGCCTCCTGACCACAGGGAGCTGGGCTGAATCCCACAGGCGAGGGAGGGAGACACCAAAAGCATTCCCTCTGGATGTGAAAGGGGCATTAGGGACCAAGTGAATGGATAAGGAAGAGGAAGGAAACTCTGGATACATCAGCATGACAGTTTGAGCATTTTATTACGATATATAAATTTTGTCTTCTTAAATTACTCTCTATGAGTTGAACAGGAAGGGATTATTGTGGAGGGGGGAATATACAAAAATAAAAGGATATTGTGAACTACTGCATCACCACATATACAACAGTAAAGTACTTTACAAGCACTTAGAGAATCAGACTTACAAAAATAAAAATATGACACATCCTTATGCATTTCCACCAGTTATATGTTCTTTTCTTCCTTCTCTAACCTTCAAACACCTTTCAGCCCCATCTTCAGGTCACGATTCACATGGTAGGATACTTTGCTCATTTTGACGGCCATCACAGTATCTGATCAGTGCCTCCCAAGACTTAAAAAATACAATGGTTATTGGAGAGCTTTAGGGGAGATGTTCAGAACAGATCAATTTGTGAGTGACGGGGTGATCCTCTGGGAGCAGTTTATCTGGCAGTAGAAATGTGAATATCCCACAGCAAGATCCATCATTCCCTATAAAGTGTTCTCCCATCTCCACACAGGGACAGCTCTGTGTATCTGTGCTTGATACACAGAGTCCCCCGCAAGCCTGGGGAACACTGACACTCACAGACTTCAGTGGGACTGAATGACTGTGACAGAGGATGGATCTAATTTTGTTTTAGCTCTAAAGAAGGCAAGGATGCTCCTCCCTGCAGGAAAAAAGGCAGGTTAAAACTACAATGGCTAAATATCCTAGCTCACAGTGTTCAAACACAGAACCATTCGCCTCTAGATCAGATTCACGCAGCCTTTAGTCCTCAGTTTGCTCTACAAAGTCTTTTGGTCATTAGCCTTCTAGTGACCTTTCCCTTTTTTTTTAAGACACACTCAACATAAATAGTAAATAGCATTCACTTCTCTGACCAGCAGCTCACTCAAACACTGCTATCAACACCCAAACCTCATTTCATCATTCCCAGAAAGTATGCACCTAGGGTGCAAATCTGTCTGTATTTCACATTGAGAAAGTAGAGCTGGCTTAGGGGAAAAAAAAAAAAAAAAAAAAAAAAGACAAAAGAAGCGGTAAACTGTTTTGGTCAAAGTTTTTCTCTGCGTTTTGTGCAAAGTATTCCCCAGATTCTGAAAGGTCAATATTTAGTTAGGGTTCCCTCCTTCTGGCCCCAAATGCAATGATAGCAATGCAGGCAGACCAGACACAAGCATGTTCTGTTGCATTCAGGGGCAAAACAATCACAGGAATGAAGGGGATGAAGGGCAAACCCCACACCTTTGAGATAGATAGTGACTTTCCATATTGAAAAAAATAACCTTTCCGTCCCCAAAACAGATGCCTTCTAAGAAAGTTTCTGATCTCAAAAATAACTATTGACAGAAAATAATTCCTGAAGGCAGAGTCTGACTTTACCTATCAATCAGGCTTACAGGACTGTGGGCAACAGGCACGTTAAGATCCTGGGGGGAAATCGTGCAGCCAGAGTCCCAGCTGCTCAAGGAAACTCACCTTTCTAAGCAGCATTTCCATGGTCTAAATTTATCATTTGTATCTTTGAGAAAATATATATGAACAAAGATCTGTTGGTTGAGATGAATAATGCTCCATTTAAAAGAAAAACACCCCTCTAGTGGGACTAATCATTCCTTTTAGATGTACAAACATACTACAGGTAAGGCACTTCTTGGCTGCTGGGAGAGATTCTTAATTGGCAACACACAAACACAAAATTCAGTTTCTGGTGTTTAAGCAAAACAAAAAAAGTCATTGCTTTTCCCAGTCATGAACAAGATGAACTTTGGCTCTTCTACCACCGCCTAACCCACCCACAGAGATAGGAGCAATAAGGACAGAAGGTGGGCAGGCAGGGTGGGATCTGCACCCACATGAGGGTGAAGACCTGACCCTCTGTGGTTTTCTTGTGCTCAGGAAAAACAAAGTCCCCTTCCAACACCAGCTTTCACTGAGAAGAAAAGCAGCTTGTGATGGGCCCATGGGAGACATCATGTAAGAAGGTATTTTTCAAAAATTTCTACAGATCTCAGGCACTTGGCAATGTCACAGCTTGGATGTGGTCCAGGGTGGTAGCCCACCATAGCCTGTCCATGGCTATACAGCTCAAAGTGTGTTCGGCAGCCAAGAAACCCAAGCTGCTGGCTGGCTTTTTCTTCCTGACATGGCAAAACCAGAAAAGCTGCTTAAGCTCAATGGAGCAGGAGCATGTTAGGTCATTTCTAGTCTATTTGCAGAGAAAACAAAGCATGAAGCTTCAAAGAGGCCTGGCCTGGACGTGTGGGGACCCTACAGTGCCAAGGATGCAGCCCTCCATTGCACGCTCCCAGGGGTCACACTGACGTGTGAGACTTTGCCTTAGCAGCCCCTGTCCCTGTGTGGTGAGAGACGAGGCTGTGGTGCAGGTCTCTCCACTGGATTTGTATTCGCAGACTAGTTTTCTAGCCTTTTTTTTAAATTCTTTTTTTCTGTTGCGGCCAACGTTTAGGAAGCAGAACTAACAGTGGACAAAGTGGGCAGAAGCCTGCAGCTGGCCATGATAAAAGAGATTTTCTGGGGAAAACCTGCCCTGCTCAAAGACCAGTGTGATCAAAAACTGCAGCTTTATGCTTGGAGCAGGGGAATAATCCAACTGTTAACAGGAGAAAAGCCTGATGTACAGTCAGAATAGGGAGTCTCTGGCATCCCTGTGGCTTGGAGGTCAGCCTGTCTCTGTGCTTGCTCAGTGGAGATGCCTGTAATCTAATCTGTCATCATGCAGGGATCTCCTGGGTATGAGCATTGGCCCCGCTTTTGAACCTGGATTACACCGTTGCACAGCTTGGAAACCTACTCCCTTTGCTACAGACTCACAGGTGCACGGAAAGAGCCCTCCAGAGCCTTCATGGTGTACCCAGGAAGGCAGATGAGTATTTCCACTGGTCACCAGGCTTGCTCACCGGCACTTGGCAAAATGGGATAGACCTCAAGATGAGCTAGCAAGTAAGTGCATCACCAACATGCATTGCACAGGGACCACATTTCAACCTAGCTTCAGCTGCCCTGCTGTCTAAGCTAACCCCGCAGCACTCATGTTTGCTGGAGCTCTGGGGAGAAGGGTTGCTTCAGGCATAATAATCCCTTTTGAGGCAGATGTTGCTTTTCCAGGCTTTCATGCTGACAGACAGTGACAGCAAAATCTGACCAATAATAAATGTAATTCTTGTTTCTGTGCTGCTGAAAAGAATTCAACAGTAGGTGGAAGCCTTGGAAATCCTTTGAGAGATTTCTCCCTACCAAGTCCTAGCTCCCCAATAGAGAGGCAGAGTTCATCACTGCCATAGCACACATCTTTTGGTACTAATGATGCTTCAGCTGTCAGGATTTAAGTTTATATACAAAGACCTTATATTTACCTCTGGTGGAAAAACTGTGCTTCATTTTAAACAAGAGAACTCTGTTTCATAAAGGTCACAGTTCTGGTCATATCTACCAATTGCCTTTTGAAACTGATGGAAAAAAGTATCTTTATAAGTCACTATTTAATTTTATTATTTTTTTAAGTTTTTCAGATTTTTTTTTTTTTAATCTCTGTGGGTTTGTGCATCAGCTGTTCTGGGCAATCAGCTATGTCTTGTTGATATTGTTAATAGGTCTTCTGACTTGGCTGCTCAGTTGTGTTCTGAAATAACTTGATCAGACTCGCAGCAAGTCAGGAACAAAATGGAAAGTTTAGAAGAGGGAAAGCTGGAAATAAATTTCCAGAGCTGTGTGGTTATCTTCTAAGTCTGGGCTCTTCTGAGCAGCACGCAAAAATTCTTGGTAAGATTTTTGGAGACAATTCCATGCCATTTTCAAAGGTTATATGTTTGCAGGAATCCAGGCTCTTGCAGGTTTTCAACGAGCTACCAAAGTGAAAAGATACCAGGAGATGTGATTCATGAGTGGGGAACGGTTTACCTTAGGATGGCTGTACTGATGCCTGCTCTCTCAGTGTTTCTTGATCCTTTTGCAGAGACAGCTCAGCTGTTTGTGTTGAATTGCTACAGCCTGGCTGATGAAGGAAAACCTGGACGCATTTGGGCTCTTCAATACTTCAAGCTCTACACTGAGGAAGTTTGGCTGCTCCTCCACAGTCAGCGAAGCTGTCCATGCCACAGGTATGGAAACTATTGAGAGGGTGAGCAACCTTGCTCGTGACTTAACCCTGCCCTGGCTTCTTTGAAGCTAGCTAGCATGTTCTTGTACTACACTCCTCTCTGCAATACAGCCACACCCTGAAACTCAAAACGGTTGCAAGTGTGTGAAGATCCCTGTAAATTGGGTGTTCAAGACAACGAACAGCATGGCACGCTTGGACTGACAGTACTTTTGAACAAGGGCACTGGGCTCCTAAATCACTTGGACACTTTTAGAAAATAGCCCTTCAGCTATTCAGTTTCCTCAGTCCCGCCTGCCCCCCCATACTCTTGGCTGTGCTCACAGAATAGGTAGCCATGCATCAGGGTAGGGCTTTCTCCCATCTGCTGGTTGTGCTGTGCCTTGCTATGGTATGGAAACATCTAGCTGCTAGCAAGAGCACCATGCGCCTGTTTTCTTCCTCTTTTTCTTGGTGACAGTTCCCACTCCTCCCAGTAAGTTAGGCCTGAGGTTACTGCAGTGGTGTAATATTGCAGCTATATCTCCCAGATGAGCTGTTGGAGCAAGATGTGATGCATTGATACAAATAACCACCTCCTCTGCATTTAAACTCTAAGAGACCTAGCTTGGTGTGTGCTGGGCAGGCTGGACTGCAGCAGTCGGTCTTCCCTTTGCAGAGATCAAAATAGCTCTGAAGGCTACAGTGAGTCTCACCTATGTGCTAGACGAGACCTACAGAGCTCACAATGCAGCACTCTGCTATGGGTAACAGGGTCCTTTGTCATCTTGATTTCATCTGAACACAAGTCAAAAATAGATATGCTTGGAAAAAAAAAACAAAAATAAAATCCAGGTCATGAATGTCAGGAACGTTGCAAAATACAAGCCAGCCTTTCACTGATCAAAACCATCCCGTGCCCTGCAAGCCTCCTCCCAGCCAGTTCAGCCTCACCCAAGACGACGTGTTCTCCAGCCATTAATATTCAGACACCATCAATGAAGGCCCAGCCAGAGACCCAGCAAAGGCCACAGCCTCCATGAGGTCACAAGGTTGCCAGCGGTAGGGCAGATCAGAGGGTCTCGCTGTAGATGACGCACGGGCTGGTTTCCTCGCAGAGTTCCAGCTGCACGCTGGAAGCAAACCAACGCTTGGCACAACCCAAGCTGTAGTTGAGGGTGGTCCGGTAAATGTTCTTGGCACGCTTAGGAAAAATGATGGTCGTGCTCTGAAACCTCAGTGGCTTCTGGCGGGGCTCAAAGATCAGCTGGGACTTGTAGTTCCGCCAGGTGCAATTGGGAGCAGCAATGACTGTCTCACTGTAGGTGGTGACGGTGGGGATGGGGCCGTAGAAGATGTCATCCCGGTAATGCTTCTCGGAGTCGTACTTCACCTCAGAATTGCACCTACAGAGGACAGCAAGGTATCAGAAACACAGCCCAGGCAGCAAAGGAGAGAAGACGGGCAGGACTCTTAACCCTTTGGAGCTGGGAACTTTTATGACCTCTTACAGCACTGGGACAGATGCAAACCCTACAACCCAAAGTGGAGGGCTAAGAGGACTCCATCCTGCTCGTGCATCTTGGTGGAACCCCACCTTGTTGTGAAGCCATCTCAGCATTTCTGTAGCGCATGGCCACAGAGGACCAAGCCTGCCTGGTCATGCCAGGGCAGAAAGAACCTTGTTGTACAGGCTCCAAGCAGCCTGCTTCTTCCTCTGGTTTCCTCCATGAGCCCCTGGGGCTTCAGCTCAATCCTGAGAGCTACACTGGAGGCAAACACCCTGTCAGCATAAGACATCAAGAGGTGGTGAAATCCCTCAGCTGGGGTAGGTCAGAGGCTGAGGAATGGACATTCATCCATGGACTGCACAGGAAAAGCTTGAAATCCCAGGAAAATTCTTGATCCAGCCTTTTCCCAAGCATTTTTAACAAGCACAGCCGTGCAGCATCAACTTGAAATGCTGGGGGGCCCCTGTGGAACAAAGGTCCCCTGATCATCGACTCATGGTAGGTCTTACCACACTCCCTGCTGCTAGTGCTAGGCTTGGGGGGTGTCACTGCCCCAGTGACCAGGCTGAATAGATGCTGCTGGTGGGCCATGGGCATGGGATGTCGCACTGGGGTCAGGGGGAACCTACTTCCCAACACATCATGCCTGGTGCTGCTTTCACAGTCCCTGTTGTCTAGGCAAGCTCTGGCTTGGCAGGAAAATAATGCCATAAATAAGGTTTTTGTAGATGGCAGAAGCAAGGTGTAACGGACACTTGTTCAGCTGTCAAGGCTGTGTGTTTGTCTTTTTTTCTTTATATTGCCCTGCCATCAGAGAACAAAGAGACACCCAAGCTAACCAAAATCAGGGTGCTGGGAGATGAGGGGTGAGGTTGCTTGTTGGGGCCTACAGAAAATCCAAGCAATGGTCAAATAGCAGGTGGAGCCAAGAGATGCTATGGGCTATGACTGTTCAATATCCAAGCCATCGGTCTCAAAGGAAGTGGCCATGTTAACAGCCATCAGATGAAGAACCCACAAAACGTGGGATGTCACTGCCCTGCCTGTTTTCTGCAGGCCTCCAGAAGGGATGTACGGACACCAGGCCACATAAAGGGCTTTTCCTAGAATCCCTGGCCACGGGGAGCAGCAGGACTTTCACTTGTTTTCCCCGTTCCCCAAACACTCCTCCGGCAATCAGCAGCCAAGGAATGTGCAGCTCCACGTAAAAAAGATTAAAAGCTGGGTGTGTGCTTGTCATTACTTCCACCCAGGGGGGGTTGACTGATTGTGCGCTGCATGTAATCTGAGCTGCTGTAATGTATTTTGCACAGCTAGGGTGTAAGCAAGTCATTCAGCACACATAAAACAACACTCCGATGTAATCACCATAAAAACATGCCCGCTGGCAGTTCCTCAGCAAGCAGAGATTTACTGGGGTACATTTCCAGAGAGACATTTGCATAGGTTGAGGGGGGTGGGAATTGGGTTTACAGTCCTCCCACCGTCCCTGCCCCAAGCTGTGTGTAACTGCTCCATGCTGTTTGCAGAGTACATTCCACTCCAGCAAAAGAGCGAAAGAAGAGCAGAGACCAACATTTATCCATCAGCCGCAGCACCAGCCCCACAGGAGGTCAGAACACCTCCATCACTGGCTTGAGGGATCGTCTCCTCATGAGGAGGACCTCATTCTGTCTCTGTGGGCTGGTCTAATGTTGGTTTCTCTGCTGCGAGGGCTAACAAAACCAGCTGCCAATTATAAGGGTGTTGCTTCTTCTGAGGATACAGGTCAGCAGGGAACAGGATGAAGACCATCAGGTTACTCAGTGGAACCCATCAAGCCTATAGATGGCAATGGTTTTCTCTCATAACCTTGGATTTGAGCTGGCCTTGGAAGGAAAGCCCTCTTCTCTTACAAACTCCCTCCAGTTCTTGCCTCCTCCCCTCCGCCTCTGCTGCTGTCAGTGTCTTTTTAATTCAGGCGTTATTCTCCCACCTGTCCCTCCCTTCCCATCAAAATAACCACAACTCCCACTTGTAAACACATTTTTTGCAGAAGAAAAGCACCAGGAAAAAGACAGAAATCCTCATCTACCCACCCAATCCTGTCTGTACCTGATTTCCTGCACAGGCTCAGGGCTGACCTCAATGCTTTCTCCAAAAAACACAGGGTACATTCGAGGCCTCATCTCCGGCATGGACGGGTTCAGGAGCAGGTAAGGCATCTGCAGGGAACAAGAGCACAGCAAGTGTTGGGACACAACAGATGAGGCTGGCACAGTTCATCATGTGCTGTGGCTGGCAGCTGAGCAGCCAGCAGCAGCAGGTTCAGCACTGGCAGGAAACACCAGTGCCTCCAACCTTGCTGATCTCAGTCTTCTCAAAGTCCCGTGGGAGACACTGCAGGTGACAGGCTCTTTGGCAATGAAAGCAGGTGACTGTGGCAGCATCAGGATCAGCTTTGTTTCATGCAAGCTAAGCTCGCCTTGCTTGCACTCGCAGCATCATTCAGCTTCCCCTCGCAGTCCCTGTCTTTTCCAGGTTTGTAGCAGGGCTCCAGGTCAGTAGAGTGTTCATCCCACTGAGGAAGGCACTCTTCTCCATGCTCAAAGGGGAGGACCATTGTCAAGTTGCCAAAAAACAGCCTTAAGGTGGCTGGCAGAGAATGGGACCAGGAACCCCCGTCCTCGCACAGACAAGCCTTGTATAGGCCTTGCATTTAAGATGCCTTGACTTTCTGATCTGCCACCTGTGACTATATCAATTTACAGACTGAATTCCAGCTCCCAGGGCTGATGCGACACAGCACGCCGCCTTTCACCCACCAATACCACCCTCTCCACCGTCCTCTGCCCAGCACATCACCCAGGTAAGTGACTCTGCCCAGATCTCTGGCACTCCATGCTGCAGTACCTGTTCACTGAAATTCAGCCCTTCCTTTCCTCATCCTTTCTTGTTTCTCATAGAAATTGCAATTGTTTGGGAAGTTTTCTTTAGCTGTGATGTTGCCTTTGCTGCTATGAATTAACAAGTCTTACAAAGACTCAAAGTGCACCAGCACGGAGAAGTGCTCTAAGTCTGATGTAACGCAGAGATAGGGCCTAAGTCTGCTGACTTAAAGGATGTAGATCTACTTAAGTGAGATGTGTATATATATTTTTATATATATACATGCATATATATATATGCTGAAAATAATGTATCCCTTGCAACAATCCAGCAGGGGAAGTGGTAGACTTGATATTGCTGAAGTCTCCATGCCAAAAATGGCTGTCATGCTCCAAGGGACGTTCTAGTTAACCACGCACAACTGAGCGTGGGGTGAGACACTGGGGCACCTTGTGGCCTCTGCAATGCAGGAAACCAGCTTCAAGCCAGGACTTTTTAATGAATGGAGCTGCTCCAACTCATGACTCCGAAAACTGGATTTTTAAGACTAATTACACCCTGAAGTTACTTTGACAAATTGTCACAGTCCAGCCTAGGCTCCCCTGCCCACCACAAAAATGAGTAATCCCACTTCTCTATACTGGAGTGCCCTTAAACATCAGTTCCCACATATAGGGATCCTGTGCCTGCTGTCTGGACCAAGCCCAGCAGCTAATTAAGCCTAATGCTCCCCTCCTGGAAAAATGCCATTGTGGGTTTTGGTCCCTGCCACCACTTTTCTGTCAGCAGCGATTTAAGACACACAGGGACACAGGATCTCTTTAAAGGAGATGGCTGGCAGCCTCTGTGCAGAGTTGAAAGATCTCTAGATGGCTGAAAAGCTCATGGAGTTTTTCCGCTTTCCACCATGCATAGCCTGTATGTGCTAGAATCACAGCCATATTTCCTCAGTCCCTGGTCAGTAAGATCATCTCAGGACTCACAGAATCCACTGACAGTAGCTGAGGATACAGGTCTTGTGTTGGCTTGCTCTTCCCATGCCACTCCTTTCCACCTTCCCCAGCATCTTCTGGTTGGGTGGTACAGAACGGAACACTGGAGCTGTGACCCTGTTCCTACTGGCAGTGCTGGGTAAGAGGTACTGCAGCTTGTGCCCTGCCCTATATGCCATGCAGGTCCCCAAATGCTCGCCAGGTCATCCCTCAGCTGGTGTTAACTGGCAAAGCTCTGTTGAGTCCACTCAACAGCATCAGCTCACACTAGCTGAGGTCTGGTTTTCTCTGGTGGCTTGGGCTTTCCGCCTTAGGCTAAGGCAAAAAATGTCATTGCTTCATCTGGATTCGCCAAGCCCTTCAATTCTGTGTCCCAAAGCTACAAAGCTGTTTACTCTTTCCATACTGAAATATCCCTGCACTTTACTACTGTGTTAAACTGTAAAGTAAAATGCCCAACCCCTCTTTTTTATTTAATATTTCTGTTCCATTGCCAAAAAAGGACAGTATTTGCATAGGTATGGGGGGAAAAAGAAAAAAAAAATATGTTCACCCTCACTACCAAACACTGGGCAAAAGGCAAAGTTCATTCCTGGATTGCTTTCAACAGTCTTGACAGGGGAGGGCAAGGGCAGCCTTTCTGGTCGTAAATAAAGCTCTTTTTGCTTCTGAAATGTGAATTGTTTAGATCAGACAAGTCTTAGTTCACAACGGTGCAGATCTCCAGCTTTTAACAGTCTGCACATGGCCAGAGCTCTTTCTAAAGACATCTTGTGCATGACGAGAGGTTCATTTGGGTGCAGGAGTCAAACACCATGTGCACATGCATTCACGAGCTCTGAGAACAGCAGGCAAGCTGGCCTTTTGGGGGTTCACCTGCGAAGAGATGCAGATTGCTTTAAATGGTGAAGGAAGAAGGGCTGGGGATACGCGTCCCTCCTCCAGGAGATTGTTCTCTTTCTCTTTATGCTCCTGTGGCCATACCTGACATTGGCAAAACTCCAGCTGAGAACCTGCCTTCTTTTTACACTGTGCCCACTTAAGGAGAGGTCTTGTCCAAAAGGCCCCAGGCTGGTCTCTGCTTGCAGATGAGGTGAGAAAATTATCATCTCTCCTCCTTCCTTTGAAAAGCTCAGCTCAGCAAAAGGTGTTTCCAACTTCCCAGATGAAACACTGAATTTGCACAGGGCAGAAAGGTGGACCTTGTCCTGTAGCATGAAGAGCAGACCTAAAGGTATGAATACCTCTTACTGAAAAATATTTGAATGTCCTATTTTTACCATGAACCATGACTCTCAGCACAAAACTGACTTATAAGTGGTTTGGGCTTTTATATCCCATCCTGAAGACAATGCTGCTGACCAGGGTGCAGGTTTGCAACAGGCTCTGAAGGGAATGCCCCTGGCCCTTGAACCACCACTGCTTTTTCCAGCACCACCCCGATTTTTTTCAGAAGGCATCCACCCAAGTCCACGCCCAGCCCCACCCTCCTTCGTGTGATCCGACAGCCTGAGAAAGTGCATCTAGAGTGCTCTGTGCACCCTGCTCTCTTCCATGCACTGCCTTTGAGGAGCCTTCGCGATGCTCACCTTGGCTGGGGAGGGGCAATAGTTCTCTTTGAGTGTAACCAACAAGTTGGTGGTTTGCTGTTTCCCATAACAGGTAAAATAAGTCACAGCCACCAAAGACAGTTTCACACGCTGGTACCAATCCCCCAAAAAGTGGAGAGGCAGAACAGAATTGGGAAGGCTCTTCTGTCCCATCTTCTAAACAACAGATGTTTTCAGGCCATGCTGCCAAAACTGATTGCAAACTTAACCAGAAAAAAGGTTGGGAGGCACTGGTCTGAGCCGCAGATCCAGACTAGCTTGCTAGAATGCCAAATAAGAAACTCGGATGGATGGTAACCATGAGCTTCTTTGCTAGATTAACACAGGAGAAATCCAGATCTCTCAACAGTTCCACAAAGGGCATCTGTAAAGTGCAGTTTTTAAAGAAGCAATTTCAGTGCTTCCAGGCAAACAAACCTTCACACTTCTTGCTAACATATGTTGACACTAAGTGTGCTCTAAACAACCCTAGAGACAAGGATGCAGGAGGCGAGGTCTTTCCTGTGGCTTAGCAGGAACGTTGCTGGGGCATCTGGCCCCCAGCATTTGTATGGGAACAGGCTTCATAGCCCGCTGTGTGCTGGGGGTGCTGCTCAGACACGGCGTGGGCACAGAGGCAAACACCATCTGTTGAAATCACAAGTTCCACAGCAGGGAACAGGATCAAGAACATGCTGCAGAAACAGTATCAGTGTGCATGGAGAAATGGAGGCTCTGTCATGCATAACTGAAATCAATCAGAGTCAAAAAGTTGCCACTGAATTTGGCAAGAGCAGGATTAAGTCTTCTCCAGGTTAGTTCTGGATGGAGTGGCGATGAGACTATTTCCATTGTGGGTTATAGTTTACCTTGCTCTGGGCAGGGAAGGGTGACAAAAGGCATTTCATAATGCATTTCATATGCTGTAAATGACCATCACCTTCAGACCTGCAGGCTTGGCTTGATTAATCTAGAAAGCTGGAACAATTGCGGACATTGGCAAGCCAAAGCCAGCAACTTCTACCACCCATCAGAGACCATTACAGATTTACACTTATCTACCACGAGTAGTACCGTGAGCTGCTGCAGGTCACAAACCTTGAAGTCACCTGGAAGTCTGCACATGGAAGACGTAAATAACTTACAAAGCACGGTCTAAAAATAGAGATCATCTGAAAGACCCTGCAGTCTCCTCAGCAAACAACCAACTGAATTGCTTTCATGGAGTGAAGGGGTCACTAAACAGTAAGCACAGGTTTTACACAGCAGCAACTGAAAGGTAGTTCAGATGATATTTTGTTTCACCTCCAGTGATGTTCTGAAATATCTGCTCCTGCATCTCATCTGGAGTTGGGAAGCAAGGAACAGGGGATATGAGCTTTCCAAAAGATTTGTCTTTGGGGCTGAAATGTTATATGCTTGGCACATGTCAAAAGCTGGCATTTTGGCAAGAGTTTGACACCAGCTCCTTCCAATCTGTTTTAAGGTAAAAAAAAAAACCAAAAATGATCTGCCTGTCAAAAAAAATACTGACTCAATTTGTTTTCCTTCTGCACAGGAATGGTTGAAAGAAGAGGAACACTGGACTGCTGAGCTCCCTTGAGAAAATTATGATCCTTGGCTCATTTCTAGCAATCACTCAGTGATCTCTGGACACTTCACAAATAAGGTGAGTTTCTCTATAGCCCTGCACCACATACGGGCTGGCAGGAGCAGAGCTTGTTGCACACTGCTGTGGGTCACTGATGGTGGAGAGGAGAAACCCACATGTCGTTAGACCTCTCCACAAGTGATCCACAGTCAAGGTCTGTCTATCCAAAGAACAAACCCTAGGGTGGTTGTGCTGGAAGGCTACAGCTGGGACCTGATTAATTTGTCCCCAGTAATCGGAGCTGTGCTGCTGCTTATCAGATGAAGCTCTGCAAAAGCCACCACAACCCTGTAATCTTTATAAAAGGAGTCCAGTACTCCAGGAAGGTTGAGGAGGTAAAAGGAAAGATACTGGAGAGATCAAAAAGTGAGACCCACACGTAGATGTTATGCCCTCAAAACAGAGCCAAGGTGAAAATTAAGCAGTAAATGTGCTATCATTTTTATTTCCTTTCCAGTACATAATTTGTTTCAACCAGCAAAGGGTTACAGTATTATTAAAAAGTTGAAGTGATTTCTTGTTTGGCTGCATTTTTCCCTCTGTCTTAACTCTGATGCCTTTCAGGCATGTAACGGCCTGGGCAGCTAAATTTTGCTTTTTTCAAGTAGCACATAGATAAACACAGATAAAATCGGTTGCTGAACAGAATTCAATCTCCAGCTAATCAACAGCACTTCCTTTACGGTGGCATAAGTATTATGGGGGGCTCTTGCTTTAGGACAGATGCACATCCTTCAGCTCCATGTCATTGCTTCATACCCGCCACAAGTGCCATCTCAGGGACTGGTCCCTGCGGGTATTTAGACCACAGAGTTCTGAACAACAGTAAAAATAATATAGTGGGCAGAATAATGCTATTTTTACCCCTAATAATTATTTAGAATCAGTGGGCTCTGTTAAGATACTTTTCATTTGGGGTAACTCACAAGAATGGAAGCAGAGTTATCAAATAGTAAACAAAGATGAGGAAAAAAGTACCATGAAACTGGCCTGAAATATACTGACTGTTCCTGTAGCTTCCAAATTCCAGGCAGCAAAGCAACAAAAAGGAAAGGAAATTAACGTGACTTGAAATAACTAAAAAACCCCAAAACCTTTGCCCCGGAGAGCACGAAGGACGGGAACCGACCGACTGCTTTTGCTATGGTCATTATGTGGAAGGCACTAAGATGTGGCATTAGGTCTCTAGGGACTGTAAGGGGAAATGGTTTTCCAAGCATCAGGGCTACAAAAAGGATACAGCTTACCAAATTCCCAGCTCCTAACTTAGCTAGGGCATAAGCAAATCTCTCACCACATTTTCCCACTATGGTAACATGTCAGGTCCATGAAAATGTCACTTTACTCAGCTGTTATTTATAGCTATAATGAAAGATCTGGCTGAGTTATTTGACACACATCTACATTCTCCGCTCTAGCTGATAAGCAATATTTGTTTAACAGACCATTTGTTTTCCCAATATCTTCATGTATTGCACATTACGAGTAATTTATACTAGAGCCAGATGAGATTTTATTTGGAGGTGGTAACAGTAAATGCAGACCTCAGGTAGCAAGCAGGGCTTTATTATTTCAAAGAATTACATCCTTCCTGCCTATCTCCCTCTTCTATTTGAAGCGGGAAATGTGTGCTGCTTTGCTTATTGTCCACAGCATTACGCAAGGACGCAATGGAAATTAAACAGCTAGAAGACACCACCCTAGATACAGCCACATTTTTCAGAGTAGATGATGAGACCACTATGACTGTTTCCCTGATCTGCCCAGAAGGGATGTCTGTCACGGTTTGCAGATTAGGTGAGGCCCAGAGCCATTCCCCCTCCTTCGCTGCTGGCGCTGAACCAAGGAGGAAGAGGAACGGGTGCGTGTTCAGAACTGGACGGGGCTGAGGGACAGGGGAGAGCCAGGTGGGGTTAGCCTTTGCCAGGCAGCAGACACAGGCGTGAAACTGAAACTACTGCCAACCCCTGCCGGGGAAATTCCTGCAGGATCCCGCCCGTGGGAGCGGTTCAGAAGTGGGTCAGGATGCCGGGCTGCAAACGCCTACCCCTGAGGCAAGCCCTCCTGCTGTGCCAGATGGGTGCCTCGCTCCCCGCACAAGCCTGGGGCTTTCCCCAGAGCTGCTGGGACCCACGTGGGCTTGGAGAGTCATGTCACCTGCTTCGTGTGCGGGCTGCAAGCTGGCTCAGGTTGGGGGTGCTGGGCCTTTCTCTCACATGTGCTTTCACTGGAGGTGTTGGCAGGTCTGGAAGTTACATATTGCCTGGAAACCCTTTGATGGCCATGTGCCCCACCCAGTCCCCAAAAGACAGTCCCCCTTCCAGGGGCACTTTCAGTGTAGGATGAGATGCTAGAGTGGCCCAGGGGCTCTTCAAAATGCAGCATGTCAGGAAGAGGTGTTTTGGTTTTTTTTTTTTTTAGTATCAGCCATAAATCCAACAGGGTTGGCACACATGCTGACCTGGACCCCGTTGTCGGGACCGTGTCTGTGAAGGCTGTGCCAAGGGGCAAGGTATCCTCCTCCTCTGCACTTGAGATGAAGCTGGAATCTCCTCCCACCACATGAGACTGATTCTGGCACCGCACTGTTGTCCAGCACAGCTCCTGAATATAAGTAGAATTTCCCTGCATGGGGGCATTCATCTGACAGCTGATCCACTGGGATATAGTCCTACAGAAGTCAGCGCTCAGTGAGGCAGGTTGAATGCACAAATACTTAAGTCTTTCAAATAAAAAGGAACTCATTGCAGTGGTGGAACTCGTTGCAGTGGCAACAGGGTTGGGAAGGGACAAGAAGTCTGCCGCTTCAAGAAGGCACAACTGATAGCTCTGCAGGTGGATGTGATCCTGATCTCCCCCGACATCCATTAGGAGTTATGCTATTGAATGCAAAGCACTTACTTCAGCACAGCCCAAAACTATATCCCAGGGCAACAGCAACAGGGAAAACTCTAAGCAGATCTGGCTACCTTGATGTCGTTTCATTCCCTATCCTTCCAGCGACTGCTTCTTTGTGCATATAATTAAGACATTTATTTCATTGTATTTATGTTCCTTTTGGCCCAGCATTACATGCAAAGTCTAGGGAATTCAGTAACCCAAGTCCTAAGAATCAATTTAATCACGTTTCAGATTTAAAAGGCAGAACTAGGTAAAAGTCACATTCTATTTTCATTAGGATATTTGCACTTAAGCACAAAACAATTGACAAATTCCCTACATGGACTTTATTTGAAGAAATAAAAGTCAATTTCTCCTGCACTGCAAGTAAAACGCAAAAAAAAAAAAAAAAAGTCCCTAAATGGTGTTGAACTTGTGGTATTTATGACTCTGGCCCTAAATTGCCTTTCATATTTACTTGGATCCCAAAGCTATAGCCAAATTGGCTGGTTAAATGTGAATAAATGGTGCATTGTCTTTGAAACAAAGTCGTGCTTATTACAGAGAAGAGAGTTTACTTTTTCAGAGTCACAGTTAATAACACAAAGCAAGGAGAGCATGGATTTTACACACAAGAAAGTCTTCGATAAGGGCATGCAATCTCATTTTAGTCTGTATGAGAAGAGCTGTCCTAGAGCAGAAAAATTCTTCAACATATTTGTGAAGTTGGAGCAAAATAGCTGACTGCAAGAGAACACAACTGGGTTCAGACTGGTGGGTTTGATAGGTATGGAGCAAGGGATAGTATGAAATACTTCCCACAGTTCTGGAATGTTGTTTTCTTCACCTGACAGCAATTTATTGTAACCATACATACTAGAATTTTGGCCATTAGTGACTGAGCTTATATATGGTTTTATAGTATTACAACACAAGGAGTGCAGGCTGCATTCCTGGCTCTGTCACGTTTATAAGCAAAACAAACACTAATATAACAGGCTATTAAAAAAAAGCATGCCTTGGTGTGCAAATAGCTGCAATATTGATTTGCCAATTCTGCATGCTCTGATGAACAGCAGAGTAGTAGAGTTAAACAGAAGCACATTCATGGATTGAATAATTGCTCATAGATCTGCAAGTCCTTGTTAAATGGCAAGATTAAAGCTAATTAGACACTGAAATTTAGAAGTACGAAGCAAGCAATGCTCTCCATATTTTTTCCTTTCTTAATAACAGCTGCAAGTACACTATTTGCAGGGTGGAAATGAGAAGAAGTGAAACCCTCTGTACAGTCAAATAGCGTGAAAGTTCCTATTTACTTCATTATTTTGCAGTGTACCAGTCAGTCACAGTTAAAGAGCACAGTCCTGCACCACTCTAAATAATACAGTCAAACTGGTTTCGGTGTTAGGCTCTCTGCAACCTTCTGTACCTACTAAGGGCATGGAAATATACACAATGTATAAAACCCACACTCTAACAGCAGGAGCCCAGGGGCTACCCATGCTGTTGCAATGCGATATAAAATTTGGAAACATCTACGATGTGAGTTCCTCTGAAATGTGTAAAATGTTCATTTATGATCAAAATAAAAAAATAACTGGAAAACTTAACTTTGCCTTACACAGATCACAGGAATAACTTTTTTTCCATAGGAGTCAAGCACTAAAACTCTCAGTCCTAGCAGCCCAAGAGCTGAAATAGGTTTTTCTCATGCTCTTTCATCTTCGATATCTAAGGGCTTTCTTGGGAGGAGTGGTGGCCAACTGTCATATGACTGGAGTGGAGGCTGTCATATCCCCATTACAGAGCTTTGCAGACACCTCCACCCCAGCTGTTTTCTGGTCTAGCAAGCCTTCATTCATCTTCCTCCCACATTTTATTTTACAAATACATAGCAACAGCCTGATCCTGCCAAATCAGAGGCGTGTGGGTAACTCTGTACATAAACAGTCCCATCAAGATGGCACACACGCCCAGGCATCTGCAGGTAAGGTTCCATGTTTGGAACAGCAGCGTTAGCGGGTTTGAGATTTGATTTTCATAATTAACACCTCACACCCTACGCACCATAGTCTGGTGAGAAGGAGTCATTGTTCATGGGGAAGGTTTTGGCATGTTCGGGAGTAAAAGGCAGTTTTCAATAATATGCTAAAATAGCCTTAGAAGTTGAGAAAGTAAAGGAGGGTGTGAGAAGTCATTGAAAAAATGTCTCTACCGGGAAGAAGTCTTTGAATTGCCACTAATCATAGGTAGATAATTTTTTCCCACGGAAAGATTTGTGCTGCAGTTTTTATCCCGTATAGAAGCCAATTATATATGTTAAAAAAAACTTTGGAAGATCCCTGGGGAAGAACTTTCATCATCCTTGAAAAACCTCCACCACCATTGCTTATGCTCTGAACTTTGTGTTTTAAAAACAGGTTTTATAGCTAAGGGACAGAAATAAACAAAATAAAGCAGAATAATAGTCATAATAAATCTACCCAAATCCTACTCCACAGTCAACCGCTTCACTGGCACTGCATCAGGCTAACTGAAATCTACAGTGCTACTGCCAGCTGTCTGCGCTTACAAACCGCTAACGCTGCTCCGGTCGGCCACGCAGCACACAAACCCTTCACGCAGACTCATGCCACAAAACCCCACTCCAGCAAAGGGCAGCAGCACACAACCTTCCCCAGACCATGTCTCCATGCCAACTCCCTGGACCAACATCCGTACCCTGCCCTGAGTTAACGGACAGTTTTGTCTTTCTTTCAGCCAGGGCTCCAGCAAACGTGGCTCCACGCTCCTGACAAAACAAATGTGGGATGCTGGAGTGTAAGGACGACCGGGAGCCGGACTCCCCTGCCTCGGTCCAGACGGATGCAGCTCCAACCTGTATCTACCAGGCAGGACAGTGTCACTGAGAAGAAATTACACTTTTCTGTTCTTAAGGCAGGCAGGGGAGCCTCTCTCAGACCTGGGTTTCACTCCCACGCCTTTATTAGAGTTTACCTGGCCAAACTGCCAACACTTCTGCGAGCGTATCATAAAACCCCCGGCGGCACTGGGCCAAGCCCCTGCCTGGGCACACCACCGGCAGTGCCAACGCCGGACTGCAGGCGCGATGGGACACAAGCAGCCCGGGAGAGCCCTCGCCCACCAGCGCAGGCGGACGGGCACTGAGCGGGGACACAGCCGGGGCGCCCGGGGGTGCCCCAGTCAGCGGGCACAGGCCCTTTCCTCACCGCCCCCCACTCCGGGGCTCGGCCAGCCTTTCTCCCCCCCGGGGCCCGGAGAGGACAGAGCCCAGCGCCCAGGGTTTGGCTCTTACCTCTTTGCCGTCCTTGGCCTCTCGCCGGTCCCCCGGGGCCGGGGGGTCCGCGCTGCCGCTGCCCCCAGCTCGGCCCTCACCCGGCGAGAGGGAGTAGAAAGGGGGGCTGGGGCTGGGGGGCAGCCCCGAGTCCGGGCTGTCCAGCAAGCCTTCCCGGCTCTTCTCCTTCAGGCTCTCGTCCATCCCTTGCAGCTGTAGGTGACCTACCATGTCGGGGGGGCAGCGAGGGGGCCGCAGAGGGAGAAAATCCTCCAGCGCCGCCCGCCGCGGAGGGAGGGAAGGGGAAAGGAGCCCGGGGGGCCCCCCGCGAGTCCCGATCGCCGCCACCAGCCTGAGCCTGCTGCGGGGGGGAC